>CM066570.1:19360000-19675000 GCA_033816785.1 Picus viridis | reverse complement strand
GTAGGAAAGCAAAATGTACACAATTTTTTAATTCACCAGTCCCAGAAGTCACTTGAGAGTCAAGGCAGCAACAAGACTTCGGGCGACACGGAGCTAATAAGCACTAGACCAGGGCTTTGCTCACTCAGGGGTTACTCAGTTATTGGCTAAAACTTGTCTTTGCATCTATGTCTAAGTGAAACATCATCCCCTGAATGCCATCCCCCTACTGCGCCCCAGCAGTGTCACACTGCAGCTCTGTGGTGTGGCTCCTCTTGGTCACCCACATCTGAGCTGATGTTCCAAGGAGCAGAGAATGAATAGACCAACATCAGCACATGCTGCTGTAAAACCTGGCCACAAGAAAAAGCAGCCCTTATAAAACCAGAGCAAGGTTGATGTTAACAGGGTTTGGAGGGTGATTTCTGTGAGAGGGTGTGGGTAAAAGAGAAATCAGATATGGTTATGTCTCACCTAACCCTTGACCTCTCCAGAGCATGTACTTTTTACAGGGTATTTGGTATGCAAAAATGGAAGGTGAAAGATAAAGTGTTTTAAAGTGCTGGTGTCTGTCAGCATCTGTGAGGGAACTCTGTCCATCCCACCTGGGCAGCTCTGCTGGGAATGTTGATTCATTTACCCACTCTTTCACTTACAGATAAAAGTGATTGCTGCATCCTAAATGGTGATTCTGACATGGAAAATACCCGATGTGTGTGTCAGGTACTTCCAAACATCTTAGACTCCCTGAAATAGCCAGAAGAAGTAAAGAAGCAGATTAAAATGTGAACATTAAAATGCTGAATAAAAAACCCACCACACACACCTTTGTTCCTTACCCTTTGACAAAGCTGCTTTTATAGAATTCCTGCCTGTATGGCTACATGTTGTGGATGAGTATTTTCCTCTCTCTCCATCACAGCATCAATGACTGCAAGGGAAGCAAACATGTATTTTCTTTTAATCCAGTTATTCCTCCAGTTTGACTCCAAGGTTTACAGAGCTAAAACATCTGTATTTGTCTTCCACATACTTCTGCCTTGGCAACACATCAGCTGCAGTATGAGATCTTAGGTTCCCCAGTGATATATGGTTGTGGCTCTGAATTTACTATCTTTCAGACCCAAGATCCCATTTCAGCTACTAGTAAATCCAATAGGAAATGTATCAGATGTATTGGGCATAGAATTTACTTAGTGTTAAAAGTAGGTGAGTTTAATCCTGGTTTTATGAAAGCCTTTAGCAAAGCTCTTGCTGTCTTCTGAAGGGCCAAGCTTTTACTCACTGTGTTTTTGCCAATGGGCAGAAGGACAGCATCACTCAAATAGGAATCTCTCTGTCCTCAGTACCTCCCTTCCTAGGAAAAGCCTTACAAGCAGCCTCAAAGTGCCATGACTAGGGAATTTATCTGGCATTTCTTTTGACAAGGCATAAAATAAAGTTTATTTTACTGCCTCAGAATTGCACTAGTTGCTCAGGAATGGCAGAAGAAAAAGCTGTATTTGCCATTCAACTCAGCAAGCCCAGCTTTGAACTGATGCAGTAAGCTCCCAGTGACTTCTTGGAGCAGAACTACACATTATCATTTAGCTGGATGAGTGCATGAGACAGAAAACTTGTTCTTGATTAAAAACAAATATCGAGCATGGCAAGAAAATGAGTAAGGATAAACAGATTAAGTGTGATATGTCTGAAGGCTTCCCACAGTATAAAAGCCATATGTGGGAGGCATGAGCCTAAAATAAAACTCCTAACAGTGTGAGTTAAGGTTTTTGAGAGAGGCACCTGACATGATCAGAGGGGGAAAGTCTGAGTAATTGGCTCATCGAGAGAGGTTCTCACCACTTTCCCATGATCTGCACCTTCTTTCTTCTGCTGTGCTCATCCAAGGAGCAAAATGCCATTCAGGGGTCAGACCAGACATGCTGACTTACTCGTCACTCCAGCTTTACTCATCCAAAGAAGTCCCTGTGCAGAGCCAAAACAGGGAAGCCACAGCCTATTCAACACTAACTCAAGGCCAGGCAGGCTGGATCTGGTTGCAAGTGTTAAAGTCAAGCCCAGTGTACCAGCAGCCTCTCTTTCCTCTGGTCAGCCAGCTAAGGTCCCACACTACAAGCTCAGGTATGGGAGAAGGAGTCTTTTAAAAACAGGCAACAGATTTCTTTAACAGTCACAGACTAATTGTAACAAGAAATTGCTTGGGACAACAAACAGAGCCTTCCCCACAAACAATGAGCTACTGGTTGCTGTCTCTGTGGGCTTCATTGTGGGCTACAGCTTCAGTGTCCTCACAAGCAGAAAAGCAAAGTGGCTTGTTTCTAAGCAACAGAAATCAACCCACCAAATTGTTTTAATTTGAGGCTATCACTTGTGTTTGCTTGGTGATCACCATAGAATCACATAACTGTTAAGGTTGGAAGAAACCTTTGAGATCATCAAGAGAAATCCCTCATTTAGAGCTCACAATCCCACCACTACTGCTAAGCCACTACCACTAAACCAAATCATCACATCCATACATCTTTTAAAGCACCTTCAGGGACAGTGACTTCACCATTTCCCTGGGCAGCCTGTTCCAATGCCTGATAACCCCTCCTGAGAAGAAAATTTTCATAATATCCAATCTTGAGCTTCCACTGACACAACCTGAGGCTGTTTCCTGTCATCCTGTTGCTTGTTGCATGGGAGAAAAGACTGACTCCCACCTCACTCCAGCCTACTTTGAGGTAGTTGTAGAGGGTTATGAGGTCTCCCCTCAGTCTCCTCTTCTGAAGACTAAACCTCAGTTCTTTCATAAGACTTATGTTCAAGGCAGTTCACCACTTTGGTTGCTCTTCTTTGGACATGTTCCAGAATCTCAGTGTCCTTGTAATGAGTGGCCTAAAACAGAATACCCTATGACCCCACCAGTGCCAAGCAGAGGGGGACAATCACATCCCTAGCCACACTATTCCTGACACAAGCCAGGATGCCACCTGAGCACACTGCTGGCTCACATACCTAGAGCACATTGACAGCCTTTTCCTCATCCACCAGGCAAGACAGCTTGTCATAGAAGGAGACCATATCAGTTCAGCAAGACCTGATCTTCATAAACTTATGCTGACTGGGCCTAATAATCATGTTGTCCTTGCAGCACCTTTTGTAAATCGGTGTCACATTTGCTAACCTCCAGTCCAGCAGGACCTCACTGGTCTTGGCTTCCACAAAGAGCCTGCACTTCCAATGGGAATGCTAACTGGCTTTCTGCCGTGGTTTAGGGCAAGACAGATTGCTCTTTTACCTCTTCCAAAAGAGGCAAAGGAAAATCACTCACAAAAAGGATTGGATAGGATTGGAAAATTTAAATGGAAACTCCATTTACAACTAGACACAACAGTACAAAGCATGGCACAGCACAGCAAACCGTATAAACTACACCAAAATCCATGGTCTGGGCTGAACATAGAAGCTCATTAAGCCAAAGCTTTACACAAACCTCCCTTTAAACCAGGCTAACAAAACCCAAGTTTTCGTGCCTCCTCCCTGCCAAGCCTCTCTACCCTCCATACCACACCATTGTGACACAGCACACAATTTGTCTTGGCAGCTCCAGACCCCAATTAGGCAGCTCCAGACTCCAATTAGGCAGCTCCAGGACTCATTGGCAGCATTGCCAAGGCTGACACCAGGCCTCACTCCCCCATCAAAAGAGATAAGAGCCTGGGTGTCTTTCGTGGGAGAAGAGAGGGAGGGAAAATGGGAGAAAATTGATTTTGCAGCCAGTTTCATAGGGATGCAGGACTTATGGGTATGAAATACATCTTTCAGTCCACCTCCTGGACACTCTGGCCCCTCTGGAGGTCTGTAAGTTTGTGGTTCTTAAAGGCACCCACAATCTCAAACTGCCACACTTCCTGCAGCTGCGTGTCTGGCAGGGTGGCCAGGATCCTCAGGGTCTGCATCAGTCACCACCCTTTGTCATGCAGCCAGCAGCATATCCACATGCCCTCCAGGAGGCTCCCTGCTCATCAACAGATACAATGCTAGCAGGAACCCAACATTTCCCAAGGCTTTACAACAAAATGCTTGCACTGCCACTCTAACCACATGTTTTCCAGTAACTGCACAATCAAGCAATCATCCACCCAGACCAAACTCAATAGCTGCATGTTGTTTTTAGCATTCGAGCTGCTCAGCTTTTCTGCTTTTGTCCCAATTAGTCATTTTTATAGACCCAAACAACATTTTCTCTTTTCTCCTCTGAGGAAGAAATAAACCAGAACCAGTCAAGACACACTTGTTAAAGCCTAGGAAATCATGAAATTTTGGGCTCTCCTCATAATGCTGAAAGCCTAATCTCTGCTGCACACCACCTCACCTCGCCACCAGGGCATTTGCAGAGGGACTAGCCCAGCACAGCAGCCCAGAGGCTCTTCCACTCATTTTAGTCATGTGAAAGGAGGAGGATTGCAGATGCTCCCGTGGCCATCCTCTCTCCGGCAACCAGCCCTGCTCCAACACAGACTTGCTGTCACTACCAAAAACAAAACCCTGCTCAAAGTGGAGCAGACAGGGATTGTGCACAATATTTTTGCAAAATAAATGTCTAAATTAACTCCACTGAGAGAAAAACAATGGGGAAACTAACCCCAAGGGGCAAGTGTAGCTCCCAGAATATTAAGAAAAGCTTTCCAGCCTGAACCCTTTACCAATTATACAGTTTTTTTATTTTTTGGGAGGACATTCTCTACTTGAGCAGGGTGCAGCACACTTATCCCGTGCCTGGCTGCTCTTTTGGTAGCTCTAGGGTCCAAGCTGTGATGCCTGGAAGGGGACAAGTCTTGTTCAACATCTTTGTGGGTGACATGGACAGTGGCATCGAGTGCACCCTCAGCAAGTTTGCTGATGACACCAAGCTGTGTGGTGCAGCAGACACGCTGGAGGGAAGGGATGCCATCCAGAGGGACCTGGACAGGCTGGAGAGGTGGGCACAAGCCAACCTCATGAGCTTCAACAAGACCAAGTGCAGGGTCCTGCATCTGGGTCGAGGCAATCCCAAGCACAAATACAGGCTGGGCAGGGACTGGCTGGAGAGCAGCCCTGAGGAGAGAGACTTGGGGGTGTTGGTGGACTAGAAGCTCAACATGAGCCAGCAGTGTGCACTTGCAGCCCAGAAGGCAAATCAGATCCTGGGCTGCATCAGGAGAAGTGTGGCCAGCAGGGCAAGGAAGGTGATTCTCCCCCTCTACTCAGCTCTGGTGAAACCCCACCTGGAGTATTGCATCCAGTTCTGGAGCCCCTGTTACAAGAGGGATGTGGACGTGCTGGAACGAGTCCAGAGAAGGGCCACGAGGATGATCAGAGGGCTGGAGCACCTCTCCTATGAGGACAGACTGAAGGAGTTGGGGCTGTTCAGTCTGGAGAAGAGAAGGCTCCGAGGTGACCTCATTGTGGCCTTCCAGTATCTGAAGGGAGCCTACAGGAAGGTTGGGGAGGGACTTCTCAGGATCTCAGGTAGTGATAGTACTAGGGGGAATGGAATGAAGCTGGAGGTGGGGAGATTCAGGCTGGACGTGAGGAGGAAGTTCTTCACCATGAGAGTGGTGAAGCCATGGAATGGGTTATCCAGGGAGGTGGTTGAGGCCCCATCCCTGGAGGTGTTTAAGACCCGGCTGGATGAGGCTTTGGCCAGCCTGATCTAGTGCAGGGTGTCCCTGTCCATGGCAGGGGGGTTGGAAGTAGATGATCCTTGTGGTCCCTTCCAACCCTGACTGATACTCTGATACTATGCCCCACAGCCGTGGGAAACACACAAAACTCCCTAGTCCACACCCTGCAGCAAGACCAGCCCTTGCAGTCAGCTCCCATAAGCAAATGCAATGAATGGTTTTGTTATTTCAAGCTATTGGCTGCATCATGTCAGGCATTAAATTAACAAATGACTGAGAAGAGGAACTTTTCTGCTCCTCCCTCTGTGGAGGAGCTGCCTTCATCCAACTCTGAACTGTTCCACGACTAAGTAATTTTGTGTTTTAGCTGTTTGAGATAACAGACTCCAAGTTCTTAATCATCCAAAGGCAAAACTGTCTCTAGCGCTTTTCTGGTGTTCTGGTTTCATTTCCACTGTGCTCGAGGTGCAAGCATGTGGGTCAGCAAGACACAGATGCTGTTCTTACATGAAGCAAGTAAAATCAACCAATATCAGTAAAGTTTCTCTGCAGTGCCCAACCAGCTGTTCACAGGAGAATGTATAACTAAAACCATCTGATAAAAGAGTGCTAGGTTGTGAATTGTTTCTCACTGGCTGCAGTATAACCGGAGCCTGAAACACCATGTACACCCATTTTTCCTTCCAGGAGTTACAAGACAGTCCAACCTGAGGGTGTACCTGAAGGTTATCAGCACAGCCAGGAGAAGGTCTTCTCACAAGTGCCCAAATAATCACTCTGCAAGGGAATGTAGATGAAGTTTTAAATAGTAAAAAGCGAACCCTGGATGACATTTTGTTAGTTTCTTTCTATTTTTCCATTTTGCTTTCCTTTTTTTTGTAACAAGAAAGGACAAATCTTACCTTCAGAAGCATTAAGTAATCATGAGGTAGTTGGTGAGCATTTTAAGCTGAAGCAAACACAGGGAAAAAAACCTCACTAGCTGCGTGCTACATCTGTGTAAAACAATGTGTGCAACATCACCTGGAGCTGTATGCTCGTGGCTCTTTACAAAGGCAACTTGTCAGGTTTTTATCTTGGAAGCACAGCCAGATGTCAGAGCTATGCAGAGAGGTCATCATGGAGCTAAGAGTTATTTCACTTTCATTCTAACGTATGACTCTCTTAGCCGTGGCTTCTTAAGGCTGGCCACAGCACAGGGATTAAGGGAAAGGGCTTCCAAAGATGTAACTGCTAGTAGAAACCAGGAAGTCCAGCATGCTCCAAAAGCCAAAGGGAGCATGTTTTTTTTGCCATCTATGTTTCACAGACACTCATCTTAAACAGGTTAGTTCACCGTCCCCTATGCTGTATCATAAATATTAGCTGGGTACACAGAGCTACTAGACACATACAGAGATACAGAGCTGCTGGAAACCTCTTTTTTAAGCTGAATTTTGTTATGCAGACAGCAGAGGCGTTCTACATGGAGAAGCATGCACCCAAAGCATTAAAAACATCTATTACTCACTGTGATCTGCTCTAGGCCAGGAGAGGAAGACATATTTTTTAAAAGTTATCCAGAAAATATAGTTGATGGGTGAATGTACTCAAAATAATGAGCTCTCTTGGGGAAAAAAGGGGAAAAAAAGCATTAAAAAGGGGGAGTAAAATATATTAAATTTATCACATTGGTTTTTGCTGAAAAATTATTTCCCCAAGATTTGTCCAGCAGAAATCTAATCAGAAAGGACTATATGATCTGCCATCCTTTAGCTGTCCTGTTAGTCACTCTTGGTTTCTGCGATAGCCTAACCCTCCCTTGTCTCAAAAAAATGTGGGGCAGGGCTGATAGTCCTTAATGACTCTATTGCCTCAAACGAGGTATGCTAAACCTGGTCTCGAATAGAGAGAGTAATGGCCTTAATAGCTCTTAGAGCTGCTGCCTTAACAATCAAAAGAGGTAATTGATGTGCAGGTAGGCATTCCCCGCTTAAAGTCACTGCAACAACCCCTTGGAAAGGCCAATGGCAGACATTGCACTGGAGTCCACACCTCACTCACGCACACCTCTCTTTGTGATTTGGAGAGACTACCCCCGACACTGCCAGAAGGGCATAAAAATCCTGCAACTTCCAGGGTCCACGTGTTGCTTCTACCAGAGAAGACCCTGTTGGGATGTGTACCCACCACTGAAGGACTTGGACTATGTTCATGAGACTTCATGGGATCCAAACGTGGTGATATCTTTCTTTTTCTCTTACTCCTTAACTCTCTCTCTCTTTTTATTTTCCCTTTCCTTTTTCTTCCCATTTTCCCTCTGCTCCAGTCCAACCAAGAGTCTTTAAGTGATCCAGAGTTTTCATTGGCTCTAATAAACCCAACTCATCAGCTGTTTGGCATCAGTTCACTTTCATTAACTGCAAGGGAATTTTTGAATCTTTGCATGAACCTCCTTGCTGCCCAAGGCTGGCTCAGGACACCAGATCATGGCAATTTCTCCAGTTTATAGAGCAACTTTTTTTCCTACATTCACACTTCAAAGAACCCTTCTCCATCATTAAAAGAGAAAAGAAGGGAAGGGGAGGGAAGGGGAGGGAAGGGGAGGGAAGGGGAGGGAAGGGGAGGGAAGGGAAGGGAAGGGAAGGAAGGGAAGGGAAGGGAAGGGAAGGGAAGGGAAGGGAAGGGAAGGGAAGGGAAGGGAAGGGAAGGGAAGGGAAGGGAAGGGAAGGGAAGGGAAGGGAAGGAAGGGAAGGGAAGGGAAGGGAAGGGAAGGGAAGGGAAGGGAAGGGAAGGGAAGGGAAGGGAAGGGAAGGGAAGGGAAGGGAAGGGAAGGGAAGGGAAGGGAAGGGAAGGGAAGGGAAGGGAAGGGAAGGGAAGGAAGGGAAGGGAAGAAGGGAAGGGAAGGGAAGGGAAGGGAAGGGAAGGGAAGGGAAGGGAAGGGAAGGGAAGAAGGGACTACTAAACCATGGCACTTGGTGCTATGGTTTAGTAGTCATGAGGTCTTGGGTGACAGGTTAGACTTGATGATCTCTGAGGTCTTTTCCAACCTTATTGATTCTATGGTTATAAACCCAGAAGAAAAGAAACTGATGACTGCTGAGCAGATTGAGATGACCACGGCTAGTGGGGAAGCTGAAGCTGTGTGTGATTGCTGCTGCCAACACAGTGTGTTTGGCAGGACAGAGAGAAGAGATTGTACACAGATAAGCCCCATAACAGGGTCATTAACTAAAATGGAAAGATAAAATTATCCTTCCAACAGGACAAGACAACCTCTTATCAGTACAGTCTTAACTAAAACTGTCCTCTGGGGAAGATCCTTCTTCTATTTCCCAGTCTGAGGTCTCCTCTTATGAGATAGTTATAAGATTTTATGACCAGCTAATGTTGTCCAGGATGGTAAATGCCCATATTCCTCACTTTCCCACCATTTCTTTTCTCTGGCTAAGAAATCAGAGCATGGACAAATCCCATTGACGTAAGTGGTGTGGGTAGCAAGAATGTTTGCCACCAGGCCATGCTCTGGAATGGCAAGTATGCAAGAATTAGCATCTATAACTCTCCATAAACATTGGGGTTAATCTCCAGGGTTTACAAGATCTTTAAATGGGCTTTAACAGGACAATATGCTTTACACAGGACCCATCCAGCACTTCACATATCAGCAAAGTTTACAAGAAGGTAAATTGAGCTGGGGTGTTAGTTCAGATGTACAGCCAGGGCTCTAACGAGAATGCCCAAGTCAAAGTAATAAATGGATTTGCAAGTATAATACCTTCCCAAATGGTTGAAGAACATTCCAAGTCTGGCAGGAGAGTTGGAAGCGAAGAGCTGTAAGAATTGCACTGTTGTCTCTCATGCACTGAAATCTGAAGAAATGCCTCAAATCACCTTACTTTCAGTGCAAAATGACGGGCTAGCTTAGCCCTGCTCTCTGTCATCCTCATCCATCTCTCTGCAGCAGTCTGCTCCTCGAGCAGTCCTGCTGAGGGGACCGGTGCCGTCCATAGATTTTGGAGCTGCTAGTAATGAGTAAAGGTGGTTAATTAAAACTGAAGACTGTGTGGACATCTACTATAGGAAAGGAAGGCTGAAACCTTAGACAAAACATTCTTTTCTCAATTGCTGACAAAAGCTTCCTAAAGACAGGTGAGATGAACTGTGCTCTGGGTTTATTTGAGCCTTGGGTGCCTACATGCTTCAGGTAGACTCCACTTCTGTGAGCAAGCCATCAGCCCCAAGTACAACTTTGTTTCAGTTTGGAGAACGATTTCTAAGATGACTGGCCTCAGCCTCAGCATTGTCATCCAGTAAGCACACACAAAAGGCAGAAAAAGTCTTTCTTAGTAGATGACCAGTTTGTTTCTAGCTAACTTATTCTTTCTGTGCTTTTCACCCCAAACTGAGTATCAACAAGAAAATAAGGCTGAGAATTTCAAGAAGTGAAGCACTGAACACTTACCCAACCTAGACTTTTGTTGCATACCTCTGTAAAAAACATGAAGGGACTTCTTGGAAGGAGTCAGCCAATATCTTAGCTGCATTTCATACTATCATAGTAACAGTCAGGGTTGGAAGGGACCACATTTGCTGTTGTCTCTGTTTATCACTTGCCACAACCCCTTCAGAGTATGGGTAGCTTGGCTGTAAAGGAATGATTGCTTCATTACAATAATGTAGTTTGCACTGAGACAGGCTGTCTCCTGTGCTGTGTGAGAAACAGACAGGAACTTTATTTCATAAGCAAAATTACTACTGGCCACTTTAAAATGCCAAGAGCAGCTGACATTTAGATTGTGGTTCATCTGTCTTTGCTCTCTGGTGCATGGGCTGCAGCAGGCTGGAGAGCATCCATCTAAGGAAAGAACTGATCTTCCTGGCACACTGGAGGAAAAAGGGTGGCAAGCAAGAGAAGGTCCAATCATTCCTTTAGCACCAAAACAGAAAGTTCAGGGAAAACACCTTTATAGACTAAGAGAGGACATTCTGTATTTGCTTGTAGGGCAAACTGGGAACAATTTTTCCTCCTTTGGAAACATAAGCTTGACCTCTTCAGTATGGCTGAAATCTGTTGGGGAAATTCCCATGGCTGGAATGTTTAAATCAATCTTTATTGTGTATTTCAGGAGGATCAGCTGAGCAAAAGCTAAGGAGGACTTGCACTCCTTGTGAAAATGGGTTTGGCCTGCTTCCAATTGTTTTTTAGCAACTCAGGAATGAATGTTCTCATACTCTCATGTATCAGTGTCCTCAGAAATCATGTCTGATATGAATACAACCAGCATCAACTCCAAAGCCAAATGGGAGAAGTGAATTTAGCTTCTTGGATTATGATGCCTGGAGACAAACCCTCACATTGTCATGGGTGCTACAGCCTGTGGAGCGCAAGTGAGAGACCTTGCAGTGCATCTACCAACACGCTTTTGGTATGTCCAGACGTACGGAGGACATAGCTTAAATTAAACACATGCAGTGTATAAGATGTAGTGTGTGTAAAATCTGGTGTGCAGCATACTGTCTACTAGGTTTTTTATGACTTATGGGTTACCACTAGATCAGACAGTGCAAAGTGAAGGCTGGATAGACACAATCCATCATGGCTGGATCATGACTGTTGGAATCACCACCACATAGCCCCAGCCAGGATCAAGTATTTTGAAAAGCCTGGCTTCAAAAGCCTGAAAACATCACAAGGAAGATTTAGAGAGAGAACCACGGGTGATCGACAGCTGCTTAATAGCAGATCAGTGACAACAAAGATTTAATGAATCCTTGGTTCTGTGAAAGATCTTTCACCACTGAGTGGCCACTGGTGTCTTACAAAAGTTGATCTTGGCCAAAGCTTTGCTTATTGCTGGCTGTTCATAAGGGGTCTCTCTAGGATGGGGCCTCTGATGTCTAGTTATTAAAGACAGTACTAAAGACTTAAATCCAGAGAAGTCATTTATTAAAAAAAAAAAAAAAAAAAGTAAATTGAGGCTAATGAGTCTGAATTAGAAGGTGTAAGTTACAACAGTACAGTAAGCAAAGGACACAAATAGACATCTATGTTCAGCAGTTTTGAAAGTATGTTAGCCACAAATTGGATCATCAGAGAGGTACTGCATTGCTTCTAAATATTTGGACATGCCAAGACTACTACTAATAAATCCAAATAAGTAAAGTGTTGAGTAAATATTTCCCACTTGTATTTGGAGACGAGCCAGATAATGCATTCCATCTTATGTAAGACAAAAACAAGCCTTTCTTCTAGAACAATCATTTCTAAACTTAGACATTTTTAATTGGCAGTTCCTGGACAATTCGCATCCAAGAGGCAAAGATCTTCACTGAACCTCTGCTGCTGATTTTAAGTCTTGGAACACTACAAAAGTCAGAGATGTGAAGGAAAGATAATGTTGTGCCAGCTCCTAAACGGAGTAACTAGGATGATGTGAGTAAATATAGGCCTGTCAGCCTGACGACAATCTGAGCAAAATAATAGAATGGTTATTTGGGGACTCCATTAAGAATCTAATTAGAGAAGAATTAAAGGAGAAAACCCCAAAATTATGTTGCAATTGTCATGAATTTTTAAAAAAGTGACTCTATCCAAATAATTTTATAATGCTGGAACAGCTACAGGTTTAACTGGTAAAGGTAATGGTGCTGATGTAAATGATACCGTTGGACTACTTTACCAGCTGGTAGGTCCTCAAATAAGGCTGGCTTTGGGGAATCAGCCAATCTCATGAACTAGATTCTTGTTCTCTTTGTTAACTCTTCCTTGCTGATGGAATTGGCAAATAAGACAAAAGCAGTGAGGGATTGGTACATGGCAAAGATGTAACAGTTGATGGGAGAGGCAAATCTGGTTTGCTCTGTAACTATGACACACTACAAAGAGGCCAACCAAGAGGGCAGGTCAGTGATTATGAAGGGATTTCCAGACCCAGGTATAAAGTCAACTGAACATCAGCTCAGTGTCTAAAGAGGCCAAGACAGCTTTTGGCTGTCCAAAGCAGGGTTCATTAAGGGGCAGGGTATCCTCTGTATTTCACAGTGATGAGAGGGCTCCTACAATTGTTTTGGTGTTCAGAATCACAGAATCAACCAGGTTGGAAAAGACCTCAGAGATCATCAGAGTCCAACCTATTACCTAATTCCTAACACCTCATGACAACTAAACCATGGCTCCAAGTGTCACATCCAATCCTTTTTAGAACAACAAAAAAAAGGGTCCTAAAAAAACCCCCAAACAAACAAACAATAAAACAACACCAGAGAAAATTCAGAGGGGGAAAAAACCACACCACACCAAAATCCGCCCAAACCCAAAATCTCCAATGTGTTTAAATGATAGGGAAGCATATTTTATTCTGAGAGATGAGCTCAATTTATGCGACACATCCAATGGAAGGCTCAAGGATGATTTGATACTAATGAGTTATGGATGTACAGGCAGCAGAGCTTTCACAAACATGGGATCCTTCACTTGGTGGATAAATGTTTAACAGATCTCATGGTCTGATGCTGAAGTTAGATTCATTCTGACAGAAATAAGACACTGTTTTTCAGAAGGGATAATAATTAACTGCCAGAGCTACTCATCAATAGGCTCCTTGTTACTGATCAGTTTCTAAGGACTGAACTCCCTAAGAAAAACCAAAACCAAAAACAAAAGTACTGTTAAACATTGAAATCAGGACAATTCAAGCAGGAAGAAACTGAAGGGTTGTGTTACAATGAAGATTTCTCTAGAAAACCCTCAGGTCTCTTCTAACCTTAAAAAAGAATCAGAAAACAGATTGGCAGTGATGGCACACAATTTCAGTGAGTCTTTTGTCCAGCAGAATGTCTCACCATTGGGACAACTAGGAAGACCCTCATTTACACAGTAGTGTGCTCAAATATTCCTGGAGTTACTGTTTACTTTTGCCAGCTATATGCTCTTACAGATAAACAAAAGAAGACCTCTTGGCTAGTGCAGCAACCATGTTTGCTCACTGTCAAGCTTTTCAGAAGCTGTTCTTTTAAATCTGCCTTGAGAGTATGGCAATTTCCCCATGTTAATAGGACTTACAGATCTTGCAAATTCCATATAAACACAAGGAATGGTTTGGTTTTTTTTTACTGTGAGGGTGACAGAACCTTTGAACAGGCTGCCCAGGGGGTTTGTGGAGTCTCCCTCTCTGGAGATATTCAAAACCTGCCTGGATGTGTTCCTGCATGACCTGGTGTAGGTGATCCTGCTCTGGCAGGGGTTGGACTGGATATCTTTCAAGGTCCCTTCCAGCCCCTAACATTCTGTGATTCTGTCATTCTGTGAAATTAGTGTACAACTAGTAGTGAGGAAGCTAGGTGTTCAAAACCATTTGTTCCATTTCTTTAATCTCCTCATCTCCTTATGTAACCTTCTGAAACTTCTTCCTGACTGATTTTGTGAAGAAGCTGGATGCATCTCTTGCTGCTTGTTGGCTAAAGAGCTGATCTGATGGGAACTAACTCTGTGAGCAGATCTGCTGCACTCAATGGGAAAGCTTCCATTTGCAGGACTTTGTTTGCATAGTCTTGCAGCCCACCAGTTTGAGAACATCTACAGTCTTAAATCAGAGCTCAAGCAAAATCACCACGGTTTCCCCCATTTTCCCCTTAAAAATCTGTGAAACTACCAAGTTTTCCATGGCTTTTGCCCAAAACCACAACCTGCTGCAAATTAATTCAAAAAGTAATCCCAAACTTACCCCAGATTAATAACACTCCCAGTTAGTATGGCCAAGTTTTGCAGTTTAAGAGAGTAAAAAATTGTCAGGTTTCACGTCTCTTGGTGAACATTTTGTTCCACTCAAACCACAATCCCACAGCAAATTATTACCACCAAACCAAAGCTATTGAAAAATAAATAAATAAATAAATGAAAATCCACCTTTCCATTTTGAAAACTCTACGCTTTGGTGGAGTTCAGAACAGCAGTTTAATTTTGCCTTGTTGCATAAAGATGGGAGGAACCTGCTTCTAGATCCAGAACTGTTTCCAAATCACAGCCCTACCCGGATCGGGATATTTGGACCCATATGCTTTTGTTTGGATCCTTCACTATTTTTATGCCTTAATATGGAGGGTGTGTTCAGATCATCTGCAAGTGTTTCAAGCTAACATGTTTTCAGTCATTAACCTCCCTTTAGCTAAAAATCATTGCTTCCTGCTTGAAGTGCAACATCTATCCACAGTTCCTCACCAGTTCAATGAGAAACAGGTTTGCTGGCCCACCCTCGTGGAGAAGGAGGAGATGAGAAGGATGAACACCTACAAAGATACTGATTCAATTGTTTGTGATCACTCTGGCAACCCAGAGTGTTTTGCCAAAGTTGGTTTCTTCTGCATTCTTCTCCCTAGTTATGATATTTGGAGACAGAAACACGGGCTGGTGATGGCTGAAAGCACATTCCCCTGAACAGGATGGCCCTTGCACTTTCTAGACCAAAGCACTCTCTGGGACTATGCTGGAAAAAAAAAGAAAAGAAGAAAAGATTTATAGTTTTTAATCTCCTCACAAAGTATGACTGCTAAGTATGTTATAATATATAGGACAGGAATTAATCCTGAGTTTATTTAGCATTTCGTTCTTATTTCATCTGTCAGGAGATTGCCGTGTCAATTATTTATTATGAAAATTATGTTTTTCAAGGTAAATGTATTACTTTTGTTATCTGCTTTCAATTAGCTGGGAATTCACTGTGTTCAGCCAAATGTCCATTCATCAACAAATTCCAGATTCCTGGCAGTCTGAACAAATTCCCGATTTTCCTCTTTTATGGGTAAAATAAGTGAAGATATTCATGCCTCCCGCTAAATTATGGCCGGGGTTAGACTAGCCTAGAGGGAGGAGAAAACAGCTATGGAAGGTCTTGAAATATATTAATAGATGTTTTGATAGAAGTAGAGCTAAAATATTTCACAATCTTTTTTTCTTCAGGTGCTTTGTTATGCTAACTGGATGACCTCCTGCCCTCCTTCATGGGCAACTTAATGAACTGAGCTTGGTCACCCTCCAGAATGCATGCAATGGGATGATGAGGCTGGCTGCAGCTGCAGAGCTCTGCCTTCCACAGGGACATACAGGAGCAAAAGCAAAGTAAAATACATCCTCTGCCACTGCCATTCTTTATGTCATGTCCAACCTTTCCAGTTAGTGAATTCACATTCTCTCCAGTACACCCTGGAGCGTCAAACGAGCAGTGGGAAGAGGGAAGCACAGCGGCCAGCCATGTGCCTAGGCAGAATAAGGTCCAGGGTTTTGCCTCAGAAACACTCTGGTGCTGGTCATCCTCTCTCCTGCAAAACAGGGTTATCAAGCTGGGGGACAGCCCATTGCTGACAGTTACATGGCTTTTGAGACTCCAGCCAATTTCTCAGCCCAGCACCACACCATGTGGTGTAGCTGCATCCATCATTGCCAGTTCCCTCCCCATTCAGCTGCTAGCTGAGAGGAGAAAGCCCTTTGCCCCAACATAAGAGCTGAGCTCCTTGCAGAGAGGCTTTTCATCCCAAAGAGGGAGCATAAACACTTCTTAAAATGCAAATATGCTTTTTAAAAGTGCCTCATGCACAAAGGCACTTTTGCTACCTGCTTGCAGTTGACACTTCACCCATTGCAAGACCAAAGTTGTTTACAAGGACTCTCTTTGGGCAAAGCTGTCACGGGGATGGAAGGCAACCAGAAATGCTGCCCCAGCCTCTGTGAATGCTCACCACACTTCTGAGCTCAGTTGCTCTCGAAGCACTGCTTGGAATGGTACTTCTCATGAAGAGTGACTGAAGGAGTTGGGGCTGTTTAGTTTGGAAAAGAGGAGGCTGAGGGGAGACCTCATTGCTCTCTACAACTACCTGAAAGGACATAGTGGAGAGGCTGGTGCTGGTCTCTTCTCACAGGTAATTAGTGATAGAACATAAGGGAATGGCCTCAAGCTGTGACTGGGTAGGTTTAGACTGGACATTCGGAAAAAATATTCCATGGAAAGAGTGGTCAGGCATTGGAATGTGCTGCCCAGGGAGGTGGTTGAGTCACCAACTCCAGATGTGTTTAAAGATCATTTGGATGTGGTGCTTGGGGATCTGGTTTAGGGGTGAACCTTGTAGAGCTATTGGTTGGACTTGGTGATCCTGAGGGTCTTTTCCAACCTGAATGTTTCGGTGATTCTGGGTACAGCCATGACCAGACTTGAGCCATAGGAAGAGCAGAGAAGCTGGGTGCCAGCATCTTTCATCTCTGTATTAGGTTGCATGCCCGAAGAGGTCCTCAGCACATGACAGCTCCCATTTGGTCCCCATGGCCAAATTTCCTTCAAAGCAGGCAAGGAGAGAGAAAGGAAGGTAACCTCCTAACAGGGAGTGGGGATCCAGCTGGAATGCCTGCTTGGACCTGGGAGCTTTGTTGCAAGATAGCCTTAATATATAAGCAATATTTAAAGCTCAGCTTTCTCATCAAACTAGGAAGATTTTCAGTCATTTTATTAATTCATTTGATTTCCTCCTCCTTCTGTTTATGAAACTGCTGTCACCCCTGTTGTCAACTGCTTCCCCAGTTGTCAAAATCTTGCTGTCCTTGTCATCTCCTTTGGGTACAAAATCATCTGGTTTTGTTCTACCATTCTGTTTCCCAGCTCATCACTGACTAATTATATTTGCTTGATCACCTCCTCTTTCCTCCTTTCCACTCACAGTGAATACTTTCAGCTCCTTTTGTTTTCTCTTTCTGATGATTTGTGGTCAGTAATGCTTTCCTTACCCTGTGGAGCAGGACTCATACTCAGGCGTTCATAGGTCTCTCTGTGCACACTCTGAGATGCTGTTCTCTTGTGCACTGTATTTTTCAGCACATGAATGAAGAAACAGAGTCACTGCTCTGCCTCTCATTCCCCAGGTTGTGCAGAAAGCTCACAGTGCTTACGTGGGCTGACACCTTCCCCACCAGACAGAGGAAAGGAAGGAGGACAAGATCTCTTTTCCCTTAGTGATTTGTGTGCATCTGAACTACATATTGTTCTGTGCATGGCAAGGTGATTAGGCTGAGGTTTGGGGGTTAAAAGCTGTTGCTGCCTTCACTTCTCAGTGACACAGAGCACTGGGAGACACCAGGGGACACAGTCTCAAGCTGCAACAGGGGAAGTTTAGGCTCGAGGTGAGGAGAAAGTTCTTCACCGAGAGAGTGATTCACCATTAGAATGGGCTGCCCGGGGAGGTGGTGGAGTCGCCGTCCCTGGAGGTGTTCAAGAGGGGACTGGACAAGGCACTTGGTGCCATGGTCTAGTCTTGGGGTCTGTGGTGACAGGTTGGACTCGATGATCTTCGAGGTCTCTTCCAACCTTAACGATACTGTGATACTGTGATACCTCACTGTTCAGCAGCTCTGCCAACGGTGAGTGCTCCTGCTGAGGGCTCTCCCAATAGGCAAAACTATCACCATCTCTTCTACATCTGTCTAATGTCCTATAGCTTGGGCAGTTGTGAACTCCTTTGTTTATTTTACTGGTAGAATACACCTGCAACTGAAATATTGTATGATAAGCAGATGTTCACTTCTATAAATCGAACTGCATACGAAGATTTATAGACCCCGGAGGTTCAGATTTAGTGAGTGGGAGCCAAGGTCACAACTGGACCCTCAAATTCAATAAATCTTGACATTACTGGAGCACTGGGGGAGGGGAGGAAGGTGTCATTATAGACATATTACAATTTTAGAAGTATGCCAGTAATGATCTGCAAAGCAGATGTAAGTCAGGCTGATTTTGATATGTTAAACTGACCCTGCCAGCCATGAGATGAAATAGCTCAGGAGTCACATATGGAATATAGGAGTGGAAATGGTGCTAATAAGCCCCTGTTCATAGGAGAAGAAGGGGGAAAGATCCATTAGAAAGAATAAATTTTTTGTTTCCATTCTAGGACACTGTTGATACCATCAATAGTGGAATCATTATTC
The DNA here is from genome assembly GCA_033816785.1 of Picus viridis. Lineage (NCBI taxonomy): Eukaryota > Metazoa > Chordata > Aves > Piciformes > Picidae > Picus > Picus viridis. The sequence goes on along the minus strand of CM066570.1, from coordinate 19,656,421 downwards.
TAATTAAGGTTCTTTAAATGGCATTCATGATGGGGTTTTTTACCATGCAGTGCACTATTGAAAACCACTGGTTTAGATACTGAAAAAAACAAAGTCCTGCATGAGCAGAATAGGTACCCACAGCATCCCAAAGGTGTCTCTGAGCTCAGGAGGCAGAGTCAGCACACCTGGGTCCATTTGGATGCCTGGCAAAGAGACTATGCGGTTGGAAGTAATTTAGGCTCTAATGTCTCTTCAGAACATGGTTTCTTAAACACAGGCTGGCACCAAGGGTGGAGGTGAAGGGAGATAAGGTGGTATGAACAACCTGTGCCAATGTCACTGCAAAAAAAAGAGAAACTAGAAACAGAAAGAGGGAGAATAAGAGACATGGCTATGCTATAAGCACTGTCATAGAGGCAACTCAGTAGCCATTGCCTTGTCACAGCTGCAAGAGGATGATGCTAAGGGTATAAAGAGAAAAGGATAAAGTCTGGAACATCAAAGGTGGCCTGAACCGATCCCTCCCAGTCCAGATCCCAGCCTGGGCTGTGAAGCCTTTCTAAGAAGTCGTTCAAGATCATCCATTCCTAACTCCATACCATACCCAGTGCCTCTCAAGTTAGCACAAAGTTCACTTTCATCAGCTAATATGCCATCACAGCCCAGACTGGGCAGGGAAAGCCAGAGATGATGATGTACTCAGGGTGTCCATGACCTCCACCCTGCAGGCACCTAAACCTTTCCACACCTGCAGTTTTGCAACTGCCTGTGATGTTTTAAACAAATCAACCAGCCCATTGAGCAATTCACAGTTACAACAAATAACCTGCCTAGAGGTTTCCAGTGAGCAATTATAAATCACAGCAGTGTTTTGGTGTTTCTGCCTTTCTGTTTAGAATATTTCACAGAAGTTTATGAGAATCATCTAACTAGAAAGTTTTAGGGACTTCCAAAACACATAGTTCAGCCAAGAGCAAAGCAGGAAAAACACTACCAGTAAGGAACTCCCCAGTTGCTGAGTAATAACTAATAAATACAAATACTCCTTTTAGTAGGAGACAGAGGCAGAGGCAAGCAGGAGAAAGTAAACAGGAAAACGTTGTGCTGACTTTTTTTTTCACTGAGGTAGTTATGCATGTAAACAATTCCCCCCAACCTCGTGTATCTGAAAGCAGAGCTCTCTGAAGAAGAAGCAGCCAGGAAGATGTAGCATTTGATGATTTGTGTGGCAACTGAAACTAAAATTTTGGAGTCAAAGTGAAGTTCTCATTAATTGCCAGATAGATCTACTCTTTGCAAAGGAGAGTGCTCCCAGGTAAGACTGTGGAATATACCCTGGCTGCCAGCTGTGATACAGATAAACAGCCATATCACTCAAAAAGCATGACAGGCTGAAGCACCATCTCAGGATTTTCAAAGTGCTTGCACAAGGATGCTCTAATGTCCATTCACAGGTACCTGAATGCCCTCCTGAAAGGAAATCCATTAGGAAAAGCCAGAGTCAGGCAGGAGCATTCAGGGCCCACAGCACTACCCTCTCTTGCTCTCATTCTGGCTCAGTTTTTCTTGACTTCTGGGCACAGGACTCATTTTAACTCTTACATCCATGTATGCAAGGTACAGGTATGTTTTGCTTCAGAGGATATAGTGATGTGTACAGGATTGGAAATGGCCGCTGTAACAATCTGATGTACAACAAACCTTCTGTCAAATGGTCTTTCGTGATTGATGGTGCTTTTTCTGCACCCAGCTCCCAGCCTATGGGATGGAAGGACAGGGAGTGTTTACCTGCCCCAGTGCTACCCAGCACTCTCAGCCAGCAGCTGTGATACCAGTTACCACATCCCCTCACCTGGAGATTTTTTTTCCCCATGACCACAAGCTGCAAACCATTAAGGAAAGATGTTTCTCAATGGTTTCTGTGCTGCTCCTTATAAAAGTCCTACACAACCAGAGCAATCAGGAAGTGTTTACCCTATCTGGCCTATTTTTTTTTCCCCTGGTATCTTTAAACACTCCCTTTTGAGGGAGCCCCATGGCATTGTTAAGGAAGAACTCATGTTGGGTAAATCAATATTCAGCTTTATTGTCATCCCAGATCAGAGCAGGCTGCCGATGAAAGTGAGTTTAGTGGTCGCTATTTATTCCCAGTCGACTACTTCCCAGCACTGAAATAAGGCATTAAAAATCAAAGTAATGTCTCCTTGAAAGGAAGACATTCCTAACAGCTGGATCCTTCAAAGGCTTCAGCCTTTTCATTGCCCTTACCGTCTCCCTAGGTAGCCCTGTGGGACACACGGTTATGTGGGATGCCAACTGCTCACTATCCATCACGGTCCTGTTCTCCAAGGGCCCATTGACTTTAAATAATTTATCACTCAACGTTTTGTGCGTTGCTGCAGAAATAAATCAGAGCTGGGAGTGCCAGATGCTCCCTCATCCCATTGTGCTGCGTTCATTTATTAAAAAGGGCTTTTCTCAACCCAGCCATGGGGTCCAGGCATCTCCCCTGCAGCACAGGCAACGAGGATGGGGGTTAAGGTCCACCAAGCCGAGTACAAAGAGTGTTGAGAGAGAGAGGCTTCGACATGGAAACACGTGAGCTTGGAAATCCTTGCAGGGTTGAGCAGGCAGTAGGCTTTCCAAGCAGAGCTAGTGGTGACAGCACTTCAAGAAAATTACATTTATTCCTTAAGCACGTAGCTTTTGTTCTGGGCTCATAGCCTCTTTTTTTCCCTCTGTTGGACTAGCTCTTGCACCTGGATATGGCAAGTAAATATCAAGCCATAAATCACAAATTCGATGCTTGCTTTTCTTTCTTCAAGGTTGTATAATATAATGAGAAAGATCAAGCAAATGCAAAGCTGTTTTATGCTGCACATGCCGAGTGCAAAGGGCCTTGGGTCTCTTCCAATGACCCTGCAAGAATGATAGGCCTCCTGCTAACAGGAAGATCTATTTTTCTGAGGCATCATACAAATCCTCTTACGGATTGAAGAGTTTCTCCTGTTCTTGTTTTCTGTAATGTTATTGCAATGCACTTAATTTAACATATAATGACCTTTCACTCAAACCCTCTGCACATATATATTATGGTAGTTTCATCACATGTGCTTCTGGCAGAACAGGAAACACAATTTCCTAATTTCCTTTCCAGAGTCCTAAACACACTTCAACAGCTTTTTGGTACTTATCAACCTTGGTCATTTCTCATCTCCCCTTCAGAGTGGGAGGACCATGGCTGTTAACACACCATCTTGCCTATGACGTTACCTCTAGAGCACCAAGTTGATCCCGCCTGTGAGATGGGAGGGTTCAGGGACCTCTGGAAGTTCTAGGACCTTGTACTTGAAGTTCAGCTGCACCAAGGTTGCACATTCGGTTCCAGCACTCCCTAATGTAGTGGGACCTGAGGTCATCCCACAGATACTCTACCACCTTCTAAGTTACCTGCAAGGGGAAGAGTCAAACCAAGAGTGCATGATTCTTCCTACATCCCCCAAAAAAATTGCTCAGAGTAATTCCTCTTTCCTAGGACAGTGCCCCCCATACAGGAATTGTGTAACCTGACAGGAACATTCCCAGCAGTGTTGACACACCAGCAGGCTCTCTGCAGATAGAACGGACCTTTTGAGCATCACATCACCAGCTGACAGCTAGTTTTTGTGGTAACAGCAAGAAAACAATTTTCTTGACACCAACTCCCTTGCCAGGTTTCAGGTCTGTGCCAGGTCTCCAGAAGAACTTAGCAGCCTTTACATAAACAAGTTGGCAGGTGTGTTGTAAGCCCCCATTTCTGCCTCCACTCTCTTCTCTCCCTCTGAAGTCTGCATTTGCATTTATGTCTTTTCAGATGTATAAGCTAGGGAAATAAATCTGATGTGTATAATTCTAGCCCAAAAAGCTAAAGTTTGCTCATGTTATGAGAAAGCATAAGCAAGAGCTTATACTGGGAAGTGTTGGGCAATCCTGTCTTTACTGAAGGCAAATTCCCCAGCTGTGTCTGCCACCAAGATTCATTCCAGATTTTCTTAGGTTCTGTGACATGCACAGGGCCTGTCTCAGCAGCTGCTAAGCACTGTCAGGTCTAATGCCCTCTCTCAGATCTCTCAGCTCTAGTATCAAGAGCATTATTCTGAGAAGATTTTTTTTTCCCCCTAAAATCTTTGTGAGACTACATTGGGAAATTCTGAGTTGTCAGTAAAACTGTTGTTTATCCTCCTGGTAAAACACAGCTTCCACTAAACCAGAGCCATTCTCTCCATGAAGATAAGCAAATGTTAGCAAAATCACTGTAAATTGTGAGATTGCTGATTAAAGTTGCAGGGGGGGGAAAAAACCCAATTTGCATCTTAACTCTGTTTTCTCTCATTTACAGCCTTCTTGAAATGTCTTCTTTGGCACTGAAAACATTTATCTCAACCTAAATGTGAACTTTGGAGGGGGAGGATTCTGAATAAAACCCCTACAGCTGTTTTTGAATTAGCCAGGAAGAAAAAAATGCACATTTCCCAATATAAACATTCTCTTGGTTTTGTTTGGGGTTTTTTTGTTGTTGTTGTTTTGTTTTGATTTTTTCATTTCGTTCAAGGAGAACATTCAGTTTATTTAGACTTAGATTATTTTATTTAGATGTCAGCACAGCACATCTGTAGTTCTTGGTGAGACAGAGGAATGTAAGAACTGCTCTGCAAGGACAGACCAAGGGTCAGTCCAACCCTGTATCCTGTCTCCAACAGCGGCCAGTAGCAGATGCTCAGAGCAAAGCAACAGAGGAAACATGACCAGCAGCCAGGGGCCTTCCCTGGTATACCTGCTGTGCTCCCAGCACTCAGTTCTCACAGGGCTTTCTGAGCTGGAGCTGCAGCTGGGCTGCTGCATTTAACCAGAGCTTGGTCCTCTCTGAATTTGTCTAATCTCTTTACGAGCCCCTCTACCTTCTCAGCCTTTGCAGCTTCCTGTGGCATAGACACAGACATGGGGTAGCTATGCTGCTTGTGAAATTAATACTTCCTTGCCCTCTTTTTAAACCTGATAATATCCTTGGTCTCCTTGTCTGGAGACTTTCAAGACCCATCTGGATGCGTTCCTTTGTGACCTGTGCTAGATTCTATGGTCCTGCTCCGCCGGGGATTGGACTTGATGAGGTCCCTTGCAACCCCTAACATCCGGTGATCCTGTGACTCCTAGTTCTTATGAGAAACACCAACCAGGCTGTTTCCCTGAACAGTTCTTTTTTCAGTAAGCTCCCTCACCACTCTTCTGTGTGCTTGGTCACAGCTCTCCTCACTCTGGCTTTTCTCCATGCCTCTGGCTCTCCTGTATCTATTTTAGGGGAGTTGAAGCATGGACTTAATGACTCAAACAACAATTTACTTTCCTGGCAGCGTCTAGTACTTAACTTGCCTATCTTTTCCCTCCATTTCTGAGTAGCAAACAATGCTATCAGAGAATTTTCCATTGTTCTAAACTTCTTTCTAACTGGCAGCAGCTTGCTGAGAGCCAATTGTTGGTCAAGCAACAGTCAGGTTGTTGCTTCTCTTACATTTCATTGCTTTGCTCTTATAGGCACTGGTCCCTTCCAGCCCAAGCCATGCTATGATTCTAATCTGTGATACAATTTTCAATACTTTGCCTAGTACAGAAGGTCAGCACATTAGTTTGTAATTCAGGAACAGTGTGGCCAGTAGGAGCAGGGAGGTCATTCTGCCCCTGTACACTGCATTGGTTAGGCCACACCTTGAGTCCTGTGTCCAGTTCTGGGCCCCTCAGTTTAGGAAGGATGTTGACTTGTTGGAGTGTGTCCAGAGAAGGGCGATGAGGTTGGTGAGGGGCTTGGAATACAAGCCCTATGAGGAGGGACTGAGGGAGCTGGGATTGCTTAGCCTGGAGAAGGGGAGACTCAGGGGTGACCTTATTGCTCTCTACAACTACCTGAAGGGAGGTTGCAGACAGGCAGAGGTTGGTCTCTTCTCCCAGGCAACCAGCACCAGAACAAGAGGACACAGTCTCAGGCTGTGCCAGGGCAGGCTTAGGCTGGAGGTCAGGAGGAAGTTCTATACAGAGAGAGTGATTGCCCATTGGAATGTGCTGCCCGTGGAGGTGGTGGAGTCGCCCTCACTGGAGGTGTTCAGGAGGAGACTTGATGGGGTGCTTGGTTGCATGGTTTAGTTGATTAGGTGGTGTTGGATGATGGGTTGGACACAACGATCTTGAAGGTCTCTACCAATCTGGTCTATTCTATTCTATTCTATTCTATTCTATTCTATTCTATTCTATTCTATTCTAATTCTAATTCTTGAGCTCATTCTTGAATTATTTCTAGCAATAGTAAATATATCTGGAATAAGGGGTTCAAATATGAGGTTTTATTAATAATTAGGACAACAAATGCTCCCCGTAGACAAGATCAGTTACCTGTGCTAGTTTCCATGTTGAAAGCATAACTGCTTCCACAAACCAGGCCAAAATATCCCCACAATGAAAATACCTGGAAAGTTACTCTTGCTTCTTGAATAAAACGTTGATGCAGGTTTTGCACTGAAAAATGCACTGGCCATTTCTTTACCCATAAACTCAATTTTTATAGGCACACTTTTGCTCTTACTGCCTCTTGTAGGACAAACATAAGGCATCCAGCAGTTGTCATATCGTTTGGCATCTGCAGTTCATGCTGCAGCCTGAGTTAACAATTAATTAGAGGCCTTCTACACCACATTATTTTATCTCCCTAATTTCAGTTCTGTTGTATAGTAGCTGGTGCTCCATGCACATCAGCCATCCAGAGGGACCTTGGCAGGCTGGAGAGGTGGGCCCATGACAACCTCATGGAGTTCAACAAGACCAAACACAAGGTTCTGCATCTGAGTTGGGGCAACCCCAGACACCAATATAGGCTGGGCAGGGACTCGCTTGAGAGCAGCCCTGAAGAAAAGGACTTGGGGGTGCTGGTGGAGGAGAAGCTCAACATGAGCCAGCAGTGTGCACTGGCAGCCCAGAAAGCCAACCACATCCTGGGCTGCATCAAGAGAAGCATAGCCAGCAGGTTGAGGGAGGTGATTCTCGCCCTCTACTCCACTTGGTGAGACCCCACCTGGAGTGCTGTGTTCAGTTTGGAGCCCCTCTTACAAGAAGGATCTGGAGGTGCTGGAATGTGTCCAAAGAAGGGCCACAAGGATGATCAGAGGGCTGGAGTACCTCTCGTATGAAGACAGACTAAGAGAGTTGGGGCTGTTCAGTCTGCAGAAGAGAAGGCTCTGAGGAGACCTTACTGTGGCCTTCCAGGATCTGAAGGGGGCCTACAAGAAAGCTGGGGAGGGACTTTTTAGTGTGTCAGGGAGTGATAGGACTAGGGGGAATGGCACAAAACCAGAAATGGGTAGATTGAGATTGGATGTCAAGAAGAGGTTCTTCCCCATGAGGGTGGTGAGACACTGGCACAGGTTGCCCAGGGAGGTGGTGGAAGCTTCATCCCTGGAGGTTTTTAAGGCCAGGCTGGATGTGGCTCTGAGCAACCTAATCTAGTGTGAGGTGTCCCTGCCCATGGCAGGGGGTTGGAACTAGGTGGTCCTTGAGGTCCCTTCTAACCCTAACAATTCTATGATTCTTTGATTCTATATGGTCTGCCCATAGCCTTCTCTTCTCCAGACTGAACAACCACAGCTCTCTCAGCCTGACCCCATATACAATGCTGCAAGAGCACTCATGCAGACATTGGAGAGAGTAAATGCAGAGACAAAGGTGTGTGTACAGGAATGGTGTTTTATCTCATACAGTGCTGAATAAAAACCAAAGTGGTAGAACTTACCTATAGCAACAAAAGCATCAATTATTTGTGAACATAGTTACAAATATGAAAGCACTGTCTTAAAAATTAATTAAACCTACTGGATCCTTTAAAAAGAGGCTCCCACTTGGGTTTTGGGGGTTGTTTTTTTTTTTTTCCCTGAGTAGGGCTTCAGTAGGTATCATCACAGTACCACCTAGGTAAACAAATGCAGATTAATGGAGGGAGAGTGGGTGCTTTTTTCCCTCCTGTGCATTCCCACACGATAATACATCAGGGCTGTGCAGCCTTGCCTCCACCCTCAAGTCAGTTCAGAGCTGTGTTTGCCGCTGGGTAATGTTAAATTTAAGGCTTACGTTCTTCAGGACTACTCATCTTCACTTTGCAGCTCTCTCAGCTGCAGTATATCACTCACAGGCCAATACCCTTAACCCATAGGAGGATATCCCGTGTGGCATACCCCAATTTATAAAGGAGAATGATATTTGAATGTGTCACATTTCAGCAAAGAAAAACAAACCTTATGGACTCTTTTAAGGCTGTGATAAATTAGAACCTGCACGGTACAAATATTTGCCTTGCACCCTTATTACAAGTATTTCCTTTTCACTGGTTAATTCAATTAAGAGGTGTCCCTTTGGATTAAAACTTTGCAAGATGGATATATTTTTCTCCAAATCATAATTCATTTTGAATGAAGAGGGGAAAACACATAGCTCCTGAACTTATTAATAATGGTCTGAATTAAAATACGTTCCTGGCTCCCTTGAACACTTACGTATGTTATGGGATAGCTGGGAGGGGAGGCAAGAGGGATTATTTTTGTTTTCATGAGAAGGACCTGATCCCAGAAACACTGTCAAACACATATGATGAGGAGTTAGTCACAATGATTTCTTTGGCAAGGGAGAAAGAAGCAGAAACAAAAACAACACTGACCCAACTTTCTGTCAAAGTGGGGGATGAGGATGAGGGAGCTGGTATGGGATCATTCTTCTTCCTTCCCAACACCCAGGATACCATCTCGCTCCAAAAAAGCCTCCTTGTGCTCTCAAGGCTTGTAGGGGCCTCCCTTGTGTCCCCCTCTCTGCATGATGCAAACCGTAACCCTGGGTAGAATATTGGGCCTTCAGAGAAAGCAAAACCCACAGAAGACTCCATCCTGGTTTCAGCTGGCAAGTTCTGGGTGAAAGCAGCCATTCTCTAAAGAAGTTACCTGAACTGTAGACCCAAAGTGAGAAAGGGAAAGCTGGAGCCTACTTCAGAAGGCATAATTCAAGGGTTCAGAGGGTCAGGATTTTGCCTCGGGTCTGCCATGCTAATCTTGGATGTACCCCTTCCCATCTCACTCTTTGGGACCCCTTCCCAACTTTTCTCTGATCTACTTCAGGGGCGTTATCTCTGGATCACAAACCACTTCCTGCTGTGTCTGTGCAATGAGCTAATGAGGCTCCACACACAGCCTTGCTGACACCCAAGCATTACAGAGAGATGATGACAAACCCACAACTGTTTTTCCAAACTATCTGTTTTGCCTCTGTTCACAGAGCAATTCCTAGAATCGTCCATTAGAAAATTAGTCCACAGTACAGTCCCTACAGAGCAGGGGTATAGGATTTTGTGTCTGATTCTCTTCAAGGGAGAGTTCAGACGCGCAATGCTTGGGAACCATTCCTGTTTTGTGAGGTCTCTTCTTCCACAAAACAGGGGTGTTTACAACTTCCATCACTGCTTCTGTGGCGTGCTGATAAGGGATGATTTTAATGACATTCAAGCTTGAATAACAGAAAAAGGCTTTATCAATTCATCAGAATTTTCTGATCAGTTTGGGGCATTCAGTGTTCAGTTGAGTGTCAGTAATGCCTGTCAGATTTTCTTTCATTACAGAGCCCAGCAATGCACTGCTAGCAGATGCATTAACAAAACAAGGGTTAGCACTGCCAGGGAAAAAAAGTCTACTCAAATGTAAATACAAAGCCTAGCAAAACATCTCAAGCATATACGATTGAACTTGAATCACTGCTGCAGTTATAACTGAAGGGGTTTTTTGACATAATATTCAAATCCATACTTATGCTGGTTTGCTCCCCACCTCCCTCCAGCACCTTCAGAAACCTCTCTGCTGACACTAAGACCCTTGGTGAGTTTCAAGGCAGTGCATTTGGTCAGTGCCAGCTCTTTCATCACTGACTGGCACCCTTTCACGTCTTGCATGTCCCACTTTTAAAAGAACAATTAATGCCATGCTGTGAGTTGAATGACAAAACTCAACAGAAAATTAACTTGAAGATGTTTCCCTAGCAACTGTGTGCAGCAGTGTCTCCCACCAGTCCAACATTAAAGCATCACACTTTGAACTGATAAAAAAATAAAAGTACTGATTGAAATCTTTACCACTTAAATGGCAAGCGCAGCCTGGCAGAGACACAGACTTCCTTTGCCACACTGCCCAGCACCCAGCTCACAACACTGCCTTTTTGCTTACATGGAAGAGCACTCTTTATAAGGAGCAGCTTACAGCCATGACCAGATGTTTAGGGAACACAGCAACCCCTCATGAGCTGGCCCTGAGAATTAAATGAAAAGCTTAATTGCAATCTTGTTAAAAGAGATTAGATGTGCGTTATCTCTTTCTCCTTCCATTCCTGACCTTTCTTACTACACCACTAGTGCAATTTTAGTGTATCCTATTTAACAAGACATCTTAATCATCTGACACACATTGGCTTTCTTGAAATGAAGGCCATGAGTTCCCAGTGGGAAAAGGAAGGTTTACTCACTTACTGTAAACATCTTTGTGCAGCAAGTCTTTCCCAGTCCCTCTTGTGCATTCTGCCTAAAATGGCCTGACTCCTGGAAACAACATGCCACAGTGCAACCCACCCTTTCTTTCCTGGCAGACAGAGAGGTTCATATTTTCTCTCCACCACATTACCTAGGGCAAATACAGTGAGTGATGGAACCAGGGCAAGAGACAACGGTCCCATTACTATCACAACTAAATTTTGTTCACATTACTATCATTGTTTAACTACTGTACTGCAGTCTACTGCATGGGGCCAACATTTTATGCCACATTTTGCTTTACTCTTTTCCAAAAGGAGAGTAACCATTTCTCCCAAGGATGCTATTCTGGTTTGAATATTTAGGCACATAGATGAAAGGCTGCTGTGGCATCATATTGTAAAATCTATTTGCACTAGTACATCATCTATTAGTTGTACACCTGAGAAAAATGCAGGATTATACCTTGTTGCCCCAAGAATAATTTCCAGTCACCTGTGTTGGAAGTGTCCTGTTCCATTAGCTTGAGTTCCTTCTTTAGGATTTGAAAACACTGAAAATGCTCCCTCATAGATGGCAAATCAATTGCTTTCCTTATCTCATGCACATTCAGCATCACTGTCACGGATTATGTCTGGACATGAGCAGGCAGTGTGCACTTGCAGCCCAGAAGGCAAATCACATCCTGGGCTGCACAAAAAGATGCATTGCCAGCAGATCCAGAGAAGTGATTCTAGCACTTTGCTCTGCTCTCTTAAGACCTCACCTGGAGTACTGTGTACAGGTCTGGAGCCCTCACTATAGGAAGGACATGGGCCTGATGGAGAGGGTCTAGAGGAGAGCCATGAAAATGATCAGGGGGTTGGAGCACCTCTGCTACAAGAACAGGCTGACAGAGCTGGGGTTGTTCAGACTGGAGAAGAGGAGGCTCCAAGGAGACCAAAGAGCAGCCTTCCAGTACCTGAAGGGGACTACAGGAAGGATGGAGAGAGAAGATGGAGAGGGTCTGCAGTGACAGAACAAGGGCTAATGGCTTCAAACTAGAGAGGGGCAGATTTAGATTGGATATCAGGAAGAAGTTCTTCACTATGAGGGTGGTGGAACACTGGAACAGGCTGCCCAGGGAGGTGGTTGAGGTCCCTTCCCTGGAGATATTCAAAGTGAGGCTCAACGAGGCCCTGGGCAGCCTGATGTAATTGGGGATGTCCCTGCTGACTGCAGGGAGGTTGGACAGGATGACCTTTCAGTCCCTTCCAGCCTGGACTATTCTATGATTCTATGAGCAGTATTAAGTACCAAAAATTGTATCTCACACTGTGATTTATGGTTTACCTGCTGCAATAAGAGAAGTCTTTAGCACGCTGAGGCAGAGATGCCTCCAGTGCCACCAACGGGTCATTTTTACAAATAGAATGTGAGAAGAGGGAAGCATCCAGCAACTTCCATGCTTTAGCTGTGCAGCTCTTCCTCCTGCTTGTGGGGTGTTAATTCTCACACCATTCTTTCTTTCTATAGCTCTCCGTGCATCGTGAGTAGGAAAAGCTCAGACAAGGGCTTTGAAGAACAAGGCTAAACAGTCTTCAGGGTATCCCAAAGCTTCAGCTGTTGAAGCAGGAGGAACACCATTCAGTCACGCTGGCCAGTGAGAAGGGGAGCATTGCTTCTCGTATGGGGAAAGTGGTGGGTTTGTGGAACTGAGCAGAGCAGTCCAGGAGGGAAAAGAATGATCAAACAATCCTGCGATAACCGGGCCTGCTTTGGGAAAACAGTCCCCCACTGCCTCCCAAGCTGCATGCAGGGACTTGGACAAACCATGGGGAAGACTTGATGGGGTGCTTGGCTGCATGGTTTAGTTGTTGGGTGGGTTGGATTGGTTGATGGGTTGGACACGATGATCTTGAAGGTCTCTTCCAACCTGGTGTATTGTATTATTGTCTTATTATTGTAAACCTGAAGTTATCTTCAGACTTCAAATTACAAGTTTCCAACCGAAGAGAAGTGCCTGATCCTACTCCCTCTAAACAACCAGGAACATTTTGGGAGGCTTTGGAGCATTTCCTAACTACATACAATGAAATCAAAGCCTGAGAAGTGCAGTTTTCTTCTCTATAACTCAACAGCCCACCCACATATTTAGATTAAGGCGTGTACCTTAGGGCAATGAAAAGTCATTAATTTTCTTCTTACAAGAGTTTCTTATGGAAATGTCTCTGTTACTACATCAGTTCCCTCTGTTGACAGAGGATGACAGAGATGTAGCAGATCAGGCAGTTGAACATTTTTCTGTGATGCAAAATCTCAGATCCTGTCATCCTCACCCACATACTTACAGGGCACCAAGAACATTATCTCATAGCTATGAAGTACTCCTTTTCTCATTCCTGTGCAGTTTTGCTAACATTACTTGCAAAACCTCCCTCCTCAGATTGCAGCTGGCACTGGAGTCATCATCTGTCTTTCCTGTCTGCATGAGGGTTTGATACAGCCTCTCATTTTGCTGGGAGCCAGAGCATGCCTTCTCCCAGCTCTGCATGCCAGGAGGCAGAGGTGCCATGGAGGAGGTGGTACAACCTTGTCACAAATGGATGATTTAGATTGCTTAAAGAACCACAGTCAAAGGTACCAGCAAAAGTGCGGTTACTGAAATAGGATCACAGAATCATGGAATGATTTGGGTCTGAAGGCACTTCCAGTGTTCATCTAGTCCAACTCCCCTGCAGCAAGCAAGGACATTCTCCACTAGATCATGTTACCCAGAGCCCCATTGAATATCTCCAAGGATGGGGCCTCAACCTGGGCAAACTCCCAATGTTCCACTACCCAAATGGTAAAGAACTTCCTCCTGACATCCAACCTAAATCTACTCTTCTCTAATTTAGAACAATTGCCCCTTGTCCTATCACTGCAGGCCTTTGTAAACAGTCTCTCTCCAGCCTTCTTGTAGACCCCCTTCAGGTACTGGAAAGCTGCTATTATGTCCCCCAGAGTCTTCTCTTCTCCAGGCTGAACAATCCCAGCTCCCTCAGCCTGTCCTTGTAGGAGAGGTGCTCCAGACCCCTGGTCATTTTTGTGGCCCTCCTATAGACCCATTCCATCAGGTCCATGTCCTTCTTGCATTGAAGGTGCCAGAGCTGGACACAATACTCCAGGTGAGGTCTCACCAATGCAGAGTAAAGTGGTAGAATCACCTCTCTGGATCTGCTGGCCACACTTCTTTTGATGTAGCTCAGGAAATTTGCCTTCTGGGCTGCAAGCACACACTATCTGTTCATGTCCAGGTTCTCACCCATCAGCAGCCCCAAGTCATTTTCCACAAGGCTGCTTTTTATCACCTCATCCCCCAGTCTGTATTGGTAATGAAGATTGTTCCAGCCCAGGTACAGGACACTGCACTTGCTCTTGTTGATGTTGTGGGGAACTGTGTCAAAGGTCTTGCAGAAGTCCAGATAGATGGCAGCCACAGGTTGTTGTGAAAGTGACATTTTACAAAGTTCAGTGGCAAGGTTCACTCTCTTACTGTACTGCACAACCATTTGAACAAGGATTCAAAACTACCAAGGCAGAGCAAAAAATACCAAGAGGGAAAAAGATATTGCCATGGCAGAAAGTTATCATAATATAAGGTTATTTGTGATATGAGTTGCTTATCAAAGATCTGCCATTTGTGAAGGATCTTTCTGCCTCAAAAAGCAACCTTGAGAGGCATCCCAGTGTAAGGTTAGACAACTTCCAGGCTGCTAAGCAGGGAGAGCTCAAAGAAAGCCCACTTAGGCCGGTTTATTTATGATACAAAGTGGTTGGTTTGTCATTAAATTGCATCCAGTGGAAAAGATATGCATAAGACTCGTTGTACCCACAGCTTTCTTTGTTCCTTGATAAACGGGTCTTGGAAAAGCTATCTATTATTCATGTGTTCATCACATGATTGGTGCTCCAAGCTCATAAGCACCAATGCTTGCTGTGTCATTCTGCAGCTTTGTGGGTTTTCAGAGAACAGGTTAGAACTGGAGAAGTTCTTGGTTGGGTTACAGCTTGGCCGTTGTGTCCTTTGGACCCTGTGGCAGACTACAGCTAGTTTGGTTAAGAAGCTGAACACTACATCTCCCTATCTGCAATACTCCATTTTCAGCTGGTATCTGCCAAGATCTGACCCAATCCTGGGACCTGGGTGCTGCAGCTGAAGCATGCAGACTGCCCTGAGACGGGTTGAGGGGTTTGTGTGCAAAAGCAGGAAAGCACCAAATCAATTGCCTGTTCCCAGGAAGGAAAGCCAAATCCTGTTCCCACAGAAAATAATGGTGAAACTATTGGGACCTCAGCAGTGACAGTTCAGGTCCTTTGTGATTGTTTGCCTCCTGAAAGGAGTTTTGCTTCATTAAGATGCTGATTCTTTCTAATGTGAATATTTGATTTGCTTCGGGTCTTGGGTTGTCCTCATTATGTGGTTGCCAAGAGTGAATCAAAAGGGGCATCAATGAACCTGCTGTGAGGCCGAGAAACTTTACCAATCAAGAGTTACTGTGGGGCAGGGGCAGGAGGGAGATTTCCGAGGGAATGCTCCCGGTTTGACGCCATTGTTATGGAAACTGACAAGTTCAGGATAAACCAGGAAGGCCAGTGAAATGCAAATGGCATGAAGCCCAAAACAAACCATATTTGCTCTCTACTTACCAGGCTTCCACAGAACAAAGCATCTGAGTTTCTGCCTTTTGAGAAAATGATCTTTCCTGGGCTCCTAAAAGCCAAACTCGCTCACAGGCATAAAGGTCAGGAATCCAGCAGCAGCAAGGTGACAGACACGAATTCCTACAGCCACTTGAGGTGGAAAGAACTCTTACACAAAAGTGGCAAACCCAGAAGATGTGATGCAATAGCCAAACAAATGAAAACCGTGCATTTCATCCCAGGAGGAGTTACCTGCTGGTAACTGGAAGAGGGAGAGCCAAACACTGGCTCTCTTGTGTACCTCCAGTTTGTTGCATCCATTTGAACCCAACTCATCAGCGATGGCAAAACTTCCTGCATTTCGATGAGCTCAAACAATAGGATTTTAACAACACAGGAAGAAACGTCCCTCAGCTGTAAAGTAAGTTGACCAGAGAGAGGTGGTTCATTGCACAATGATTTACCAAACAGAACAGTGCCCTGCCACGCTGCAAAACAAAGCTTTTTCTGGACAAAGGAAAGGGTTCATTATCTGTTGCAAGCGGCTTAATTAATCACTTCCCTCAGATCCAAAAGGAAAGAGGCTTCAGCTTATAAAACACTGTTTGTATTAGCCTCCAGGCAAGGAGATGCTCTTCCCAAAAATTCATTTAGCTGTTAAAATGGAGGGGAAATGCCAGCAGCAGAGAGTCAAAAACTGTAAAGTTCTGGCTCTTCAATGAGGCTTTTTCATTAAAATAAATAAGTAAAGTGTAAGTACACCGACAGTCAGTTCTAGAGAAGGTTGTGTCCAGAAGGGAGAGGCAGGGTGAGGATCCTGCCAGCACTTTCACATACAATCCTTTTCTGCAAATTATTTCAAAGGGGAGCTCTTGCTCTTGCTTGCAGACAAAAGCAGAATGCATTGCTGTTGCCAGACCACCTGGGACATGGGGAGGAGAGGAAATTTCCAGATGGGTTTTAAGACAATACTTTTATATTTACATAGCCGGAACAAATGTGGGTTTGTTGTTTTTTGGGTTGTTTTTTCTTTTCTGAGATAGCGTTTCCCTTTGCTTTATCTAGACCACCAAGAAAACAGGGAGGCAGGGAATTTCTAGTGCATTAATAGTACTGGTGTTTATGGGTTTGGCTTTTATGAACTTGTGGGAGCTGTTTATTGAGTCATAAACTTTACTAATGGGGATATTATCTCTAAATTATATAAGTACTACAGTATTTGGGTTAGTTAAAGGAAAGGTTTAAAACAGTTGCACACTTACAGTTTGTCTCAATTACCAACATGATCCCATAATGGGAATTTAATTGCTAGCTTATATTGCAGAAGAACTACAATAACAACACACAATATATAGCCTGTATAAACATGTCCAGACAACTCTACATTACCTCCTTTCACTGCTACCCTCTTGCATGGTGGGGTTTTTTTTTATATAATTACAATGATTTAATTCCTGAATGTCTCAAATTGGGAACTCCTCTTTGTCAGAAAAGCGTTTCCACCAGTGCTTCGTTTGACAGGTTTCAGCAAGCTGCCTGCACACACTTGAGTGGCTTTGTGCAAAAGGGATGGCCTTATGCGTGTGCTTAAATACTTTACTAAATTAGGTTCTCAGAGAGATCTAACCAGAGAAATCATACCTCTGTTTAAATTTTTGCTAGCTGGAGTGGAATTTGACCGAGACCCACTGGCCACAGCCTAAGTCAAGCGCATTGAGGACAGTCAGGTCTAGCAGCTAAGCACAGCACCGAGTCTCTGTTCAGCAGACCAAGCTCCAGAACACCCCACGAGAGGGACTGCATGCATGTTCAGCACACAGCATGGATTCACGCTCCCCTCTGACCAGCCTGCCCAGCTCAACTCTGCCTACTCAGAGCTGGCTGAAACTCAGCCCGTCCTAGATGTACTGTACTGCCATGGGTTGAGCTGAACCTGCTGCTGTTACTCATACCATGCCGCAGTCATGCCAGCTTCAAAAATGGAACTGCTAACCAGGAAGAAGTTCTTCACAGAAAGAGTGTTTGGCCATTGGAATGGGCTGCCAG
Source organism: Picus viridis (assembly GCA_033816785.1). Taxonomy (NCBI): domain Eukaryota; kingdom Metazoa; phylum Chordata; class Aves; order Piciformes; family Picidae; genus Picus; species Picus viridis. The sequence continues at coordinate 19,639,158 of CM066570.1, read as the reverse complement.
GGAGGTAGTGGCATCACCATCATTGGAAGTGTTTAAAATAAGACTGGATGAGGCACTTGGTGCCATGGTTTAGTTGATTAGATGGTTTGGGGTGATAGGTTGGACTTGATGATCTTGAAGGTCTTTTCCAACCTGGTTAATTCTGTGGATCAGTGATTCTGGGGCTTGAAGTTCAGACTGCAACATGTGAGGCTTCCTGTTCCCTTTGCTGCTTCTGGGTTCCAGGGGTTTGGGTGTGGTCTCTTTCTCTGCTAGCATAGGGGCAGAAAGAGTGGGAGTTGGGCAGCTGCTGGTTTTGGCTTTCTGGTTTATGCTGGGCTGTGTATTTCACTGCACTTCTGCAAACAGGCTGAGATGAGGTAATCATGCATTGCATTTTTAGATTAACTAGATTATTAGCTAAAGTAATTACACATTGTGCTTATGGTATTTTATTCTAATCTCTTATCTCTTTATCTCAACACTGAGTTTTGTGTGTCTCTCTTCCCCTCCCTTTTGTGTTGAGGGAGCAGGCTAAGGATTAGCCCTTGCACTAAACCATTACATGTACTCACTGCAGTGTGGCTGCAACACACAGCAAGGGCAGCCAAGCAGTCACTCAACTCAGTGCCCCTCTAGCAGTGCAGAAGGACCCCAAAGGCAGGATTCATCTCAGCCAACAGAAATGCAAACGTCAACATTCACCAAGTTGTTGGAAATACCTTCATAGTCAGTGCAGAGGGAGGGACAATGGGTAACAGGCCCCTATTAGGCTAGTCACTCCCTAGAGCTGTCACCCTTTCATTGACAAGCAAGGGATCCAGAGAGTTTGTGCAGGTGGAGAAATCTGCACTGTAGATATCTGAAGAAATGGGACAAAAGTCTCACCCATGAGCCTCGTGCTAGCTTAGGGGAAGCTGTTTCCCACCTGCACCACAGTGGCTCTGCAAAAGGTCTTCCTCCTGTCTTTCAACAATGCTGTTCTTCTGACAGCTCTGCCTTTGAAAGTGGGGACTCACTCAAGTACTGTTAGGTGATACAGTGGATTTTTGCTGTCACAGATCATCCCACTATGCTGCATGCCAGGGATCTGCATCAGATTTTGGAGAAGTTTGTGAACCAGCTCTTTTACTGCTCTTTTTCTGTAGTTCTTAATATGAAACTAGCATAGTGAAAGAGGAGAGCAAAGAGGACAGATGACTAGGGTGAAGGGCAGATGAGGATAGCTACTTTATTTGTTTGTAATACATACCAGAAGAAACTTCCAGATGATCCAGAAATGACCAACTGTGCAGGAAAAGTGTTTATGTAATCAATATATTCAATCTATATCCTTCATACAGGGTATCTAAATTAACTGTCTTATCTTGGTTTTAAACTTTGCATTGGAAACTGGTAGGGACATGACTTTCTCCCACACCCCTTTCTGGCTTGTTTGGCCATTGCCTAGAACATGAGCGTAGCTTCTGACTGACTCTAAGTCACCATCCTCAGAAAACCCAGGGAATTTAATTCTGAGCTAACAGTACCTTAGAAAAGCCTTCTTTCTAGATAGCTTTTTTCAAATGTTATCTAAAACTCTGACTGAGCCCAGATTGTGGTAATTTTCCCTCCTGATATTGTAACTTTTCCCACAAACATACTGTTTTGTCTCTCTCCTTATACCAGGCTAACACCACTCAAAGAGGAAGAAAGGTTGCACATACTGTGTCCAGTTCTGGGCCCCCCAGTTTAGGAAAGATGTTGAGTTGCTTGAATGTGTCCAGAGAAGGGCAACGAAGCTGGTGAGGGGTTTGGAGCATAAGCCCTGTGAGAAGAGGCTGAGGGAGCTGGGGTTACTTAGCCTGGAGAAGAGGAGGCTCAGGGGAGACCTTATTGCTCTCTACAACTAACTGAAGGGAGGTTGTAGGCGGGTGGGGGTTGGTCTCTTTTCCCAGGCAACAGGCACCAGGACAAGAGGACACAGTCTCAAACTGTGCCAGGGGAGGTTTAGGCTTGAGGTGCAGAGAAAGTTCTTCATAGAAAGAGTGATTGCCCATTGGAATGAGCTGCCCAAGGAGGTGGTGGAGTCACCATCACCGGAGGTGTTTAGGAAGAGACTTGATGGGGCGCTTGGTGCCATGGTTTCATTGATTAGATGGTGTTGGATGGCTGGATAGGTTGGACTCGATGATATCTAAGGTCTCTTCCAACCTGATTAATTCTATTCTATTCTAAACACACAAGTGAGTTTCCATGGGTGCAGGACATTTGTCCTTAAAGAACCAATGTTTCTCTCCATGTCACAGAATAACCTGCGTGACTACAAGATGTGAACATCCTACTAATGCTAAGTTCCATATCTCAACCACAGGAACACATTAGAAGGGTCCAGCAAACGGACCATTGGATTACTGTTGGTGATACATAGCCTGCTGTTTTCTGAATGCTGTCAAGTAACTGGAAATATCCAACATTTTAGTTACTGTTCAATAATAACTTCCCCACAGAAAGTTTGGTTTTGGGAGGCAGAAATGTTTCCCAGGCTAAAAGGACAGACAGAGAGACATGGGAGTCAAATGAGCTCAAACTTTTTCTGTGAAGAGCTTTCCTGCCATGAAGTAGGATCAAATCACATCTGCAGAAGGAGGACTTCAACATCTTTTCATTGATGTAGGCGAACATCTATCTGATGATGGCACAGATGCCTCTGCCTAGAAAAATACAGTAGCTGCCTGTATAATGGGCAGGACACAGGGAAATACTGCCTGGTGAGGAAATTAATTTCTGTCCACAGATTTGCCATGGCTGCTTGTGGCTGCTATGTCTGATGGGGCCCATCTGCTGCTGGGACCTGAGTAGCTACTCTAAACTGGACAGGAGCAGAAGCTGGTGTAAGGCCATGAGCTAACCAGCACACTACCTGCACACAAGGAGTCTTCCCCTTTGCTGTTTTCAGCCTGCCATTTGCTTGCAGCTGCAGCTATTCCAGAGAACTTGAAGCCTCTTATTCACAAATGCCAAGTTGAGGAAATAAAAATTAACACTGAACACACAGCAGATCCCAGCAGTGAGATGGGGAGCTGGTAGTGTAATGTGAATCTCTTTGCTCCTGCCGTGGACAACAGAGATACTTGTGGAAAGAAGATATCTTTGGCTTCCCTACAGAGATTGAGAGCTGAGATTAATGGCAACTGCAAGGGCTGCCTTCCCCTTTATGCGATGCATGCTTTAAAGCTGTGGCCTCCTGCCATCTTGAAACTTAATCTCATGGTATTGTCTTCATTTAGGCCCCTCATCAGCAATGTGAAAACAGAGAAGAAGCTAGTGGCAGGATTAGAGGAGAGGTTGAAATATTCTGGGCAGCATATGCTGTAAGTCACATTATACAAAGGGTATTATTGGACTGCTCATTGGCTAGGGCTTTGCCTTCTGGAGGCACTACTGCTTGTGAAAAAGAAAACCTGGTGAAAAGTGTTTATGACACAACAGACCACAATATGTGACATTTTATGAGCACAGGGACAAGCACTGAAAATATTTTCAGACTCTGCCTTGCTTCTATGAGATCATTTTGTGCTCAGCAGCATTATGCAAGATGCATGGGAAAAGAGGAGAAAGAGCAGTGAGAACAATCATTTGGAAGGGTATTAATAAACATCCTAAAATCACTGTCATCAGAGGATCCATTTCAACCTTAAAACTGAGTACTTAAGTCCTTGAAAGCAATTTGAGACCTTCATTGTTTCTAGAAGTGAGAAACCACCTTGTGTTGTCCAGTTTAAATTCATTTGTGGCAAGTATTACCCATTTATTCTTAGACTATCAATGTTCTTAACTGAAACAGATTACCTTTCTCTCCTGGCCTTTATGTATTTACAGAAAGCAGTCATATTCCCCCGAGACTTCATTTATTTCACTAAACAAGCCAAACTCCTTTAGTCTCCTTTCTTATGTCCAGTCTCTCGGTGACCTTTCCAGTTCTCTGCACTGGTTCCAGTTTGCAGTCACCCATCTGGACCATGATCAAACCAGACCAGATCAGGACTGACAGACCTACACACAGGGTTTCATGCAAAATGAAACTATATTTCTTGTACTTTATATTTTTTTCTGAAAAGAGGCTCCTCTTTGTCCTCTATGCACAGAGAGGCAAACAAACCAAAGTGAATTTCTCGTCTCTAAAAGCTACTTGGGAAGTTCTAAATGTTCAGTGTCAATCTCTTGGATGTTAGGAACAAGTTCTTTACCATCAGGATAGTGGAACACTGGGACAGGTTGCCCAGGGAGGTGGCTGGGGCCTCATCCCTGGAGATATTCAAGGTGAGGCTCAACAGGGCTCTGGGCAGCTTGATGTAGTTGAGGATGTCGCTGCTTACTGCAGACAGGGTTGGGCCAGATGACCTTTGGAGATCACTTCCAACCTAGACCATTCTATGATTCTTGAAAACCCTTGGCTGTGCAAGATTTTCACAACTAAAAAATTTCTTTCTGATGAAAAAAATATTGCAAGGGCAACTGCATTTCAGTATCAAGCTAAGTCACGGTGGCAGGTTTCAAAATTCATCATTTTTCATCAAACGGGCTCCAAATGCACATTAATATCATTCTGGCTCCTGAAACCATCTCTGTGGCAAGCCAATTTTTCTTGGATCAAAAGCAGTACAGGCTCTTGCCTATCACCATCCCTGGAGGTGTTCAAGAGGGGATTGGACGTGGCACTTGGTGCCATGGTTTAGTAGTCATGAGGTCTTGGGTGACAGGTTGGACCTGATGATCTTTGAGGTCTTTTCCAACCTTGTTGATTCTATGATTCCATGATCAGTTGAAGCATGCTAAGTTTTCTGTTTTCCTTTTGACCCCCTGGATACAGACATTGCTTAACCCTTTTATTACAAATATCTGCCTAAGTAGCAGCAATACACATAATTATTCCTTGCCTCAAGCCCTTTTTTTTGCTGATTGAAAAAAAAAAGGTACAAAGCTGTCAAAAGCTTCATATTTTGCCATGTTGAGGGAAAAGATTTTCTTCTTAGGAACTAGGGAGGTGTCTAGAGAGAAGCCAAACAGAAATTTAATGTACACCACCATGCAAATGTGCAGCAAGCTGATTCTCATTGGAATCATAATTCTAAAAGGGATCTCCAAGTTTCAAAAAAGAGCCCCAGATTTACTGAATTAAGTTACTCTTTGAACTATTTTCTTCCCCTCAGTTTTCAGATTTAGATGCACTGAATTCTCATCTTTCTCAATCAAACACTTCCTCCCGGTTTGTAATTTCAGATTACCGAAGGCAAAGGATTCTTATTCTGTTGAATATGAGTTTCCCAGCCACTAACAGAGATGTGCTGGCTCACATCTCCTTCACCTCCCCTGTGGAATGGTGGTGGATGAGTCAGCTCCCTCCTCTGCCTCAGCTCTTCCATTCTTTAAACCGGAGGAATTACTTCTCTCACAAAATCACACAGCTGATTCCGATCTAACCATGGCTGTGAGCTGGCATAAGCTTAAAAAGACACAAAAATGCTTCCAGGAACTCCATGTAGTCATTTGCAATTCTGAGCAAGGAAAAAAAAAAAGCTATCAATTGATTTTCAAAGGGCAAATACAGTGCTACTGCAAGAAAGCTGCGCACTGAAATTGCACCTTCTCTTCATATGGGTCTCACCCAATTAACCTTAGCTGGCTATGAATCTGAGACACATTTAAAAGAAAAAGCAAGGACTGATAGCTTCCATGATGTGATTGTAAAATATTTACTGCTACATGGGAAGGCTATAATTATCTCTGATACCAGAGCAACTTCATACTGTGCTAAAACCTTGCTAGGGTTTTCCTCCATGAACTAACAAACTTTGACACAAACAGTACTTGAGCATCAACACAGGGATATGGCAAAAACATAAGTTAAAAAACAAGAGGGGAAATTTAAATGGATTCACTTCTTGTGCTACTATGGTCCAACCTAATACATGAAGAGGTTCATCCCACAACCTTTGTTTGCAGAATAAGGCAGGATGGCTCTGACCTTCCTGTTCGACCCAGAGATTTCTCAGTACTTGTAAATCCTGCATGTAACCAGACACAAAGATCAGGGGGACACAGTTTTAATGATGCTTGTGTAAGTATGAAAGAATACTGCTGATTCAGAAAGAGTTACAAACCCACACAATGTGTACAGCTATGTTGGAATAAGAAATTAAATGCAGTAAAATCTCTATCGGATTTTGTTGCTTCACGAGGAATGTTTTCAGTATCTAAGCAAGCTTTGGAGCTGAAACACTAATCCAAAAGCAGCGTCTTGCGCAGATCAGATTATTCCTCCTTGCCAAACAGATCATCCAGAAGAGGTAAGTATTTGATCCTGTTCACAGGAAGGGATGGTGGTTGTCTCCTCCGGTCATCTTCATTCTGAAATTAGTAACCCAGAGAGTACCTTAGAACACTGACATAAGAATTATTAAAAGCTGGTCAACATAAGATTGAATAAGCTGCTTCATTTCTACGTAGAAATCGGTGGCAAAGTGGCCATTCGTAGAGCAGACCCTCTCTCAAGATTACTACATGCACATTTTTACCAATCCTGCAGCATATTTTATAAAAAATATTTTATAGCATTAGCCCTTTTGCAGATATTTTCCACTTAAATAATGTTAGATTTCCTTCACCACAACACTTACACTTGGAAGTCTTGCGAGCCATCTATGTCTCCCCACCAGAAATAATGAGTTGGAGAAAAGAAGCCAGATAAGCAAGCACAAGTCTGTTGCTGAAATCTGTCAAATACAGCTATTGTAGCCCCAAATATTGCTGTTAACTCGTGGTGAGTCATGAACAGCATGACAATTGGATTCCAAAGTTGAGCAAGATTTAAATTCCTTCTTCACTGTTTTTCCATTTCATATCGATCTCTTCATCAAAATATTCTTGCACTGCACCAAAGATAGCCTCGATATTGCAGACCACCAACAAAATCACAAATTCAATAAAGCTCAGCAAATTATACTGGCCTCAGTTTAAGTGCAGTTCATTAAAAACAGTGCTGTATGTCAGTGTGACAGTCACAGCAAGTCTTTGGAGCCGTTGACGAGCTAATTATCTCAGCATGATGAGGACTGATGATAATTTCTATTGATTCTCTTTCTTCCTTTTTGATTTCACCTCTAACTTTTCTCCCATAACTCTATGTGATGTTCTCAACTGGGACTCTTAGGTATCAGCCACTCCTGGAAAGACCATCCACCAGCTGTCTGCCAATCACAGTATCAGAATATCACCAAGGTTGGAAGAGACCTCAAAGATCATCGAGTCCAACCTGTCACCACAGACCTCATGACTAGACCATGGCACCAAGTGCCACGTCCAATCCCCTCTTGAACACCTCCAGTGATGGTGACTCCACCACCTCCCTGGGCAGCACATTCCAATGGCAAATGACTCTCTCAATGAAGAACTTTCTTCTCACCTCCAGCCTAAACTTCCCCTGGTGCCCATGATGATCAAAACATACTTTTCTCCACAAATGTCCACTTCAAACTACTGTTTGCTTCACAAGAATCTCTTCCTTCACACCTTCAACTTGTGAAGGCTGCTTCTTGTGTTCACTGCCACTTGCACCCCACCTTCACCCTGTATGAGCCACCTCCTTCCCTCACCTGCCAGAAATCAGGTCAAACTCTCTGTGATGGGAAAAAAAATGGTCAAACACATACAACAGCCAAGTGTAACTGTGTCTCTACTTCTCAGCCTTGCTTTTTGGTAGAGAGCTTAGCACTAGCTTCAAGAAAAAAATCCTCCAGGCACAAGCTCTGACCTTCTTTTTGTTTTTGTGGTACCGAGGCCCCTTATCCTGACATAATCTCTTGAGAGCAGTCGCTGTTTAAATACTGAGTTATAACTTAAGCACAGAATTACTCTGTAAAAACAAAGAATACCCACTGAACAAAAACTAATGCATGCTTTGGACTACAGGACTGTGTAAAATATGTGGAAGGGCTTTGATTTTATCTGCACGAGATGGAAAAGCCCTTCTCAATGATAAAGTGAAAAATAAACCATCATGGAAAGCAGAGCAATCTAGCAAGCACTGTGCCCTCATCAGACAACACCAGCAGTCTGAGATGCTACAGAAGGAAAAGCTGGTAAGCCAAGCAGGAGAGAGGAGTCAGGCTAACAGCACACGACTTGAGGAATGCTGCTTTAAATTAAGTCAGTGTAAAACTTGCATTTAAAGGAATGCTATGTCTAAATAAAATCAAACACTTTCTGTACAACAAAGTAACACACTAGCTAGGCCAAAAGAGCAAATCTACATATTGGCAGAAGGGCTTCAGATTTATCTGTTATAAAGTGGTTGTTTTTTTAATCAGCATAATTGCTTTATGCACTATCTATTTTAAAATGTTCCACTCAGCACAAGCTGGCATGATCGGATTAATCTCAGCAGTTTGTTGATGCCACATTTTTATTTACCCTAAGCAGCAAGCTGATGGAGACATACAAAGTTGATCCATCTTGCTGTACACCTACCTGTGATGTGGTGTATTATCATAGAACCACAGAATCAGTAAGGCTGTAAAAGACCTTTAAGATCATCAAAGTCCAACCAAAACCCAGCTACCTTGACCACTAAACCATTTCCTGAAGCACCACATCTACAGCTTCCTGAACACCTCCAAGAATGGCAACTCCACCACCTCCTTGGGCAGCCTCTTGCAATGCCTCACCATTCTCTCAGAAAAGAAGTTTTTCCTAATGTCCAATCCAAATCTTCCCTGGCACAACATAAACTTAAACCCATTTCCTCTTGTCCTATCACTAGTTACTTGGGAGAAGAGACCAGCACCAGCCTCACTACAACCTCCTTTCAGGTAGTTGCAGAGAGCAATAAGATCTCCCCTTAGCTTTGTCTTCTCCAGACTAAACAACCACAGTTCCCTCTGCCACTCCTCATATGACATGCTCTCCAAACACCTCACCAGCCTTGATGCTCTTCTTTGGACACACTTCAGAACTGTGTACTGTGGCACCCAGAACTGAACACATTACTCAGTCTTTGGTCTCACCAATGCTGAGTACAGAGGCACAATCACTTCCCTACTCCTTCTAGACACACTGTTTTTGATACAGGCCAGGAAGCCATTGGCCTTCTTGGCCACCTGGGCACTCTACTGGCTCATGTTCAGCCAGCTGTCCACCAGCATGCCCATATCCTTTTCCACTGGGCTGCTTTCCAGCCACTCTTCCCCAGGCCTGTAGCATTGCTTACAGTTGTTGAGGCTGAAGCGTGGGACACAGCACTTGATCTCGTTAAACTTCATTCCATTGGCCTCAGCCCATCTATTTAACCTGTCCAGATCTCTCTGCAGTGCCTTCCTAACCTCCAGCAGATCAACACTGCCACTCAATTTAGTATTGCTTAGTTTCTATGGAGTAAAAAATCCATAGCTATTTTTTGCAGTGTCAGTGAAGTTTAAAGTATTTCCTTACTATCAGCATGCAAACTGACTGATGAGTGACAATGACATTTGTGGGTGAAGCAGTATTCACACTCATTGTTCAAGGACAAATAAATGTTTCCCCTTCTCCCCTTTTTTTTTTTCTTTTTATTCCAGAAAAATGTCACAAAGATGTGACAACTATTAGGCAAAGAGGTGTTACAGGGCTCCTTGTCCCTGTTTGACTCCTCTGCTTCATTCTAAATCTCCCACGAAAAATAATTACTTGAAGAGAATAGGCACAAATACACAAACATGAAAACTGCTGTAATCTGCATTGGCTAAAGAGCTCATGTTAAAGTTGGTCAGGTTATATCAATGTACTGTACAGTGCTTTTGCTCAGTGACACTGGTTTTACCTTGGGAGGAACCTTTATTGTCTGGAAAGCAGGGATTAGATTCTCTCTCCAGTTCAGTGCATCCACAAACTTTTTATATTCCACTTGCTTATGGTCATCTTCAAACCTAAGCAGAATATCCATAAAATGATTTAAGGTGAGAGGAAATTATCAACAAATTTGTATCATGTTATGTACATCATACTAATATACAATCTTTTGGATAATAACTTTCTTACTCCTTTATTACCGAACACTGGAAAGAGTACAAAAACCACTACCAGGCTGTCAGGATTTCTGTATCATTCCATTCTTTTATACCTTATTATTGTCTTTCATAGTAGAATTCAACTTCTTTAAGTTTTACTTCATTTCAACTAATTTCATTTTACTTTTGAAGGATTGCCCAACCTTCTCCAATACTGGGATCTCACAACTGGTGACAAACATAGAGTTGGGGTGATCAATTTATGATTCCTTTCTATAGAAAAGAATCAGAATGATACCAGAGAGCTGAACTATAAAACAACTAACCTGCTTTTAAATGGCTTCTGGACATTTCCAGAAAATAAGCAATCCTTCAAAAGTGCTGTTTGCACACACCTTGGGATCAATTTATAATTAACAAATATGCAACTCTAGTTTATCAAGTGACAGACAGACTTAAAAGCCACAAACCTTGCTATTTGTTAGTTATTTTATGGCATTGTTCTCTATTTCTATGGAATAAATACATATTTGTGTTAATTATGACACTCCCCTAAATTCATGAAGATATATGTGCAGCCAGCTAGGGTCTACAGGTGCAAGTGGAACATGTTATCTCCCTCCTTTAAACTTCTAAAGTTGTTAGCCTGCTCTAATAACAAGTAACATGACAACAAACCCCATGGAAGAAGATTTGCAAGCCGCTTCATTCTTCTTGCCATTGATTTGGATGAAGCAGCTTCAGAAAAAAGTCCTCATTTAGCAAGACCTTAGGGTGATCCAGGCACTTGGAGAACCACTCTTTCTTCAGTGGGACTACTCAAATGCTAGAAAGACACCTGCAAGCTGAAGCCACCATGCAAATCATTGCTGAAATGAACAGCCAAACTGCTCTGTTATAAATATTATACTAGCAGACTCTGGGAATGACATCTGCCTCACCTAACACTACCTACAGATAAAAGGGATCTGGTTTAGGCATATAAGCACACCCTGGAAGTGTCTATGTTTCACTAGGGTTCATGGACAGAAGTATACAATTGGCATGACCCAATGTCTATTCTTTGGTGGGAGACATCAAGTTAAACCATTCTGCCTGGTAATCTGGTGAGACAAATACTTCTGCAGAGGAGCAGGATCAACTGCATGAACCAAGTCTTTAAAAAAAATAATCATGTTCTTAACGAAATATCACTGCACAAAACATGGGCCTCAAACCCCTTCAATCACTGCAGAGAGTTCTGGTCAAAATTAAGCAAGGTACTTTAAGGGAGAATTTACAGCAAAACCTGGGAAAACAATATTGGATAAGAGGAGAAATAAATCCAGTGACAAAAATAAACTGCAACTCATGCTCTCCTCCTCCTTCCCCCACACCTTTCATTTAATAGTCAGCAGGAGAGATAATAATAAAATATACTGAGAGCCGTAAACAGAGATGTTAGTGATAAACTGGGATCTTAAGTACAGTGAGTTATGCTGAAGATGAAAGCAAAGTCAGAAAAGAATGCTACTGTTACTAGTGCTAAAGAGGAGCCTGAAACACTGCCACCAGAAATCCTCCTCTGATAGCTTGCTTCTTTGTAACAGCTGACACACAAGATAACTTTTTCATAAAGCCTTACTTTTGGGGAATATATATATAAAAAAAAGAAGAAAATTATCCTTCCCACTTCTAAGGGGTTCTTGTTTGCTTCAGGTTTTTTGCAGGTAGCAATTGGGAAAAGAAAAATTTCCACTTGGAAGTAACAAGACGCTAAAGAAGCTTATACCTCTTGGAAAAACAAACCAAAACACACAAAAAACCAACCAACAAACAAAAACTATGGCACACAGATTTTGAATTTCAGAATTGCATGACAATGTTTTTTTCTTTTACTCTATATGCATTTATCTGCTAGTCATTACAAAAAGTCAAAAGATTTAGTCTACTGCCAAGATGCAGGGCTGTGTAAGCAGGATTTATTAACAAAGAACAAGTGAATGTGTGCAACTGCTTAAACTTTATGTTGAGAAAATGAAGTTAAGGAAAGTATTGCTTCTGCTTTTGACAAACATTAACGTGGAGAAAAGTCCTCTGATGTGACAGCACTAGCAAACTGAGATGACAACATGGACATAAAGTTAACTATAAGCAAAGATTTTAAGATGGGTAGAGGAAATAGGATTCCTAAATCCCGTATTTAAACAGGAAGCAGCTTAAAATATTACTCTAGAATAACTCAAAAAGAAAAGGGAAAAAAATCTGCTCTTTACATCTTTTTCCTGCTGTGACTTACTGTATCAATCTACTAAAAGCACACACTTGCAATTTGGCACAGAGTATCCAGATGGACTGAGGAGATGTTATCAAATAGTGCATTATAAGGACAGAGATGTCATACATTTCAGGGGCTGGAGTTAATACCACTGAAACTGACAGTGCTCTTCAGGAAAGGAAATTAGATTTGTCTTATCAAGAAGATGCAACAAAGATCTCTTGAAACTGTGTTTCTCTTCAGTTTTGCCCTATGACTTCACCAAGGCATGTGATTTTAGACCATGAAAGTCACATCCCCCATCCCTATCATAGTTGGCAGAGCTTGTTTTTTATCCTTTGTCATTGCAGGAATAATGGCACACCTCTGCTTCTGAAAATATATTCATAATTAAATACTCCAGATATCTGAACAACCTGGATATATCATATTACGACCATTCCTGAAGATGCTTTGGTGAGCAAAGGCTACTTATATTTTATTTTTTCCATCAAGAAATCTTTAACCCAAATATTTATGTGACAAGTTGATGTACACGCAGAGAGGTTTTTAATCACTTAGTTTTAAATAATAGTCATTAAGAAGTCAATCTGATAATAATAATAATAGAGGAGAAGCATCCTGCTGTTTTAACCTTGGAAAAAAATATCTGGGATTCTTTAGCCTCTTTGAAAGCCTCTGTGGAATACACCTAAACTGTCATAAACTGCTCACATGAAAAGAATGAAACCAGCAACCACAGGCAAGTCCATGCAACTGATCAGTATGAATTAAGTAATGGCTACTGTCTTGTGTATATATTTGTTTACTTCTTGAACAACTACAAATTGAATCATCAGTTCCTCAGAATACTGAATAACAGAAATAATTTATTTAAAGAAAACCAAATACTAATGCTAGAGAATCTCTTCATCAAAAAAGGCACAGGGAGTCTCATGCATCAAAGATAATGAGCAGAAGACCACACAAGAAAGATCGAAAGATCTTGTGATCATTTCCAGGCCTGCTCCTGTTACCAGGACACTTGATGTATCAGGAAAAGAGGATTTGCTTCCTGAAAGTAATAGCCAGCCCTAAAAAAGGCATTGCAAGTAGGCAGCTAGGTAAAACCAGGGAAGTCTGGCCTGGCCTACTAGTGACTTGAGAACTGGCATGACCATGTAGGAGGTCTCAGCCACTGCTGCCTGAGACACTAGGGGTTAACTGTTTTAAAACAAGCACCCCTCCGGAGTTCAACGTTCTCACCCCAGTACTGTGGAGAGGTGAAGAACGATGCAACTCTTTTAAACAGAAATTAAAAGCCATATTTTTTTAAAAAGGGGCATGCACTTCCATCTAACATGGAACAATCAACAAGCAATACTTGTAAGCTTGCTATCCGTTCTTTCTTCCCACCATTTTTCCTTTCCTTATCTGCCAGCTGTTTATATATCCTCTGGGAAGTGATTGCATCTTTTTAAGTTTCTTGTTAGCACACATTTCACATTGCAGTAAATAAAATAACAGGAAAAAAAAACAACCAAACAAAAACACAAACAAACAAAAACTGAATTCATTACTTAAGCACTTTAGTAATGTTTATTCATTAAACAAACTATAAATTTTTATTATGCCTGAACACATTTAAAGAATTATTTATAATGACTAATGTAGTTTCTGTGTAGAAACAAGTGCACACTGGCTTCATGGCTTAGTACATTGTGATTCGAAGTCTGTATTGCCCTGTGATTAAAAAACTAAGTGAACAAAATACAGATGGAGAAAGAAAGTACTTTCTGGTAACTCAGCTCAGGTAAATAAGAAAAATGGGGCACATTGCCAGGTACTTAAATCCTAATATTTCATCATCCTACGATTAAAAATATATTCTAGACAGACAGCATGAAAGGGTCCTACAAAACCTCAGCCTTTGGGTACAGTAAACAACATTTTGGGGTCATCTGGAGGTGAGCACAAAATGAGTAACTTCTAGTCCCATCCCATGCTTTCAATAAGTGATAGATCATTGCAGTATAATTTACAAATGTAAATCATAAATACTTTGATAATAAAGTATTACTTTTTGAAAAGGAAAAATAGAACCATTAAGCCCTACAGAAAGTCTTTGCCACCTAACCTCAGATAGAAAAGCTGAATAAACATCTAACTTCAGTCTTCAACTATTATCTGATCACATTGTCTAGCATCATTTTATAGCTGAACAGGGTCCAGCTAGTGCATTAGCTATACGTACTGATTTTCTTAGGAATCAATCCAACAACTTTTATTGTACTACTTTCTTCCTGTAAAAATACAGATACACACAGTAGGAACACCACCACCACTTGCTTTGCAAACATCAGTGGACACAAAATTACATTGCCCCCTGAAAATAGGAAGAGAACATTGTTAACAAACTTTGCCCACACTGAATTGCATACTCCCCAGGAGTGAGTCTGCTCTTCATTAACAATAAACCTGTCTGCTTCATGATTCTTCACTCTCAAAGAAAACTACAGGAAGCAAGAGGAAAGGAAAAGTCTCATTCAGCCAACTCTACTCATTAATTTCCAAAGTACTGGAAATTAACTCCTATTAAATAGACTTAAAATATTTTCCTGACTCTGCACCCTCATGGAACAATGACTCAACAAGCAGTGCCAACTGCACACGTTATTAAGAAAGTGACAAACTTCCTTCTTAACTGCGGTGCAGCAACTCACCACATTAGCTGGCATCTTTTGAAGCAACTGACACTGTAATTTAGAACCAGCATTACACATAGCACTCTATCATATGATGTACTTTGCACACTGATTTCTGAAACCCAGCTTCATACCATTTACCTTTCTCATACAGAAATCTGCAATACAGGCTGGCCACAGCTCCTTTACAGGCAAATGAAAGTGGATGGTAATTTAGAAATGCAGCTCTTATACAGGCTGAGGAGGTAACTTTCTCCTCCCTTCGCCTACAGAAAGAACTTACAGCATCTGAATCCTAATTAAGCTGTTGTGGAGGCCTGACTAAAGCTGGGTGAAATCCAGCATTTAGCCTCTTCCTTCTCTTCTGAGCTTATCACTGATTTTTATTATGGTATACTGGGCTTTTCCTTTTCTAACTGCCTACATGGAGACTCTTCAGGAGAAAGAAGTTCAACTCACAAAAGCTTTCCCTGATATAAATAATACCACAAACAATAAACATATTTCTGGAGCCTATGATGTGTCAGACTTGTCTGTTCTTCATCACCGTTGAGTTAGTACGTCAAGGAAAACCCCCAGACCCTTGTCTGCCCATCTATTCAATCTCAGCCTTTACAAAGTGGAAACTATGAGAACCACTTGTCTAATACAGGATGTCAATTGTCCTCCAATACGTTTTGTGTTGGGCAGCTTAGTGGGAGTTCTAAACAACGAGGTTTAGATGTTAAAATTCAGACATGCTCCTGATGACTAATCCTTGTAACCTGACACAAGGGACGAATGGCAAACAAATTGCCAAAGTCATCTATCTGGCTACTGCAAGGAACTGTACTAAAGGGTTTTGGCCTGGAAACAGGGCCTTTGTGAAAAATACCTCCTTAGGCTTCTTAATGCAGCCTTGCTGATACTTATTTAAGTAAAATGTCTTATTTGCAGTATGATTCCACATTTCTGCCAAACAAGAGTCTTTTCATTATTTGATAAATCCAGATGCTTAGTTTCCTCCAGAAAACAAGAAGCATATCTACTTGAATGAATCCAGACATGACAGCACGCAAGACATGCTCTTCCTATAACACAGTATGAAGACATAGACAAACATTTTAGATTTCCCACTGTCTTAGTTTAGTTTTAGAGCAGACAGAAGATACATCTTACCCCTCCCAAAAGGAGTAAAATAAAAACACTTCACACAGAACTGGAAATTCAAATGGCTATACTGTGTACAAATACTTACACTATTTACATGAATGTAAAACACCCAAATTCATATTTCAGCTTACAAATGTCTCATTAAGCCAAAAGCCTTCCAACAACCCAGGCTTCAATGCCCCCCAGGCCTCCCACCATCCCTCCCTACCTCCCAAGCTAGGCTTAATGGCACTGCTACAAAACTGGCTTTGCCAAGCCTGAGCCAGGCAGCAAACCTTCCCCACATCACAAGTCATAAGGGATCTATGCTGGAAACAGAGACAGGCAGAAAAGGGCCAAATTGACTCTGCAACCTGTTTATATAGAAGATGCAGGGCTTATGGGATAAAATAACAAAAGATTACAATTTCTTGTGCCAATCTAGCTCTCTGGAGAACTTTTCAACTCTGTGGTTAGTCTTAAACCCACAATGGCCATAAAGAAAAGAAGGGAAAGAAGAGAAAGAAGATACCAATGAGTGCACACTTAAATCTGTTACCAGAAAATCTGGCCATGAAAATCAAACTCAACAAGACATGAGTGTTCAAAACATGACAAGTGACTCTGAACTCTAGCCCTTAATACAAGTGCACTGAATAAGAGTTCTTTTAACTTCTATTCCCATTAATACACCTAGCCAAGCAATTTGTTTTGAAACAATTAAATGTGTCATGGAAAAGTACCAAAACCATGCCAACAATCCTTTTCCTTTTTAATTGCAATAAAATATGTTTCAGATGAGATTAACTGGAGGAGAAAATCACTTTAGTCTATTACTGATGATGTCTACCTGATTCAAGGACACTTCATTGTACTCATCTTGATATGTTTCTTAAAACTGATATAATGTGCTTTCATAAGATTATTGTTTTCACCTTATACATATGCAGGAACAACTAACACAAAAAGAAGAGGATGTCATTGATAATGACAAGTTTCAGTAGCTGATTCCCAGAAGACTAATTCCATATAACCTGTCAAAAAACAGGTGATCTACAAAACAAAGACAAGTTACTAATATCGATTCACCTCAGTTGATTATAAATAATCTATAAAGTCCGTGTGTATAGGGGAAAAATAAGCATCATGAAATGGTTAACATTAGATAAATGACAAATCCTTAAGTATTGTCTCTGCAGTAGATATTTAGCACTGGTTTGCACCCATGCATGCAGGTCATACTGTCTGCCCTTGACTTACATGGTCAGTAAAGCCTGTAGATCATCATCAGCCAGTGGCAACTTAAAGGACTTGCAAACAGTCCTGCAAACCTCATGGGGCAGCACTCCACGTCTGCAAAAACAGTGTGAGAAATGTGCATTAGGTAATTTTCAGTTTGAATATTACTGTGAACAGGAAAACACATGAAGAATATGAGAGGAAAAGAAAACAAGTTTTTATGAGATTTTGCTGTTACACAGCCAATAAATTGCAGTGCACATGGTGGCCAGTCCCTCCATGCTGAGGTCCCTAACATTTCTCTGTGATTCTTTATCTGGGATATCAGAGCACAAAAAGGGCAAACAGGTCATATAAAGAATCATCTCTAAATCCTGGAGAATGATGAGGGACAATTAGAGAGGCAAAGACCTTTTCAGCATCATCAGTGCTCTGGAGCCTAGAGAGGATAGAGCAAGAGGACACAGTCTCAAGCTGCGCCAGGGGAGTTTTAGGCTGGATATTAGGAAGAAGTTCTTCACAGAAAGAGTGACTGGCCAATGGGGTGGGCTGCCCAGGGAGGTGGTGGAGTCACCATCACTGGAGGTGTTTAGGAAGAGACAGGATGTGGCACTTGGTGCCATGGTTTAGTTGGTTAGATGGTGTTGGGTGATAGGTTGGACTTGATGATCTTGGAGGTCTTTTCCAACCTAGTTAATTCTATTCTATTCTATTCTTTTTTCACCCCTTAGATTACTATTTTCCCTCTCTGATTTAAAATAACTCTGTTTTGCATGTGAACAGGCATCTGATTATGTCACAGAATGTGCAGCACAGCAGCTATAATAAAAAGTCCACAAGCAAAACAAAAAAGAGAGAGAAAGGCTATCCTTTTCTTGTCTACTGTCAAGTGCTGAGAGAGGCCTAACATTACAAATAATCTTTTTTAGCCACAATATATTATTTGCTTAGCAACAAACAGAAAGTGCATAGGTTTACGAGCAGAGCTTCTCAAATAACAGCTTAGAATATACAGAGGTGACTTGCTTTTCACGATCGTTGTACATAAACACTGCAGACATTTGTCCAAAATTCTCAAAGCTATTTTTCTTCAGTTGTTCTTGAGCCACTGCAAGGAGGAAGTGGAGGTCCATTTCATATTCATCTTTCTCACTGTAATAGCGTCCGAGTGTCATCATTTCATGTTCTGAAAATGCTCCACCGGTGATATCAACTATCAACTTTCTGTTCACAAGAACAACAGACTAAATTAGTTTTAAGCAAAGGAATTAAAGCCAGTTAATAATCAGTAAATTTCAGACAAGAGAAAAAATAAATATTGAAGTGCACTGACTATAAAATGCTGTACTTAGATCTTTAAAGAATGTATCTACTTAAATTTGAAATCTCTTCAAGGAGGTCTAATGAACATTACCTGAACTTTGAGAATCTTGCAGGAGGTTTTTGTCAGTAGCTGGCCATACATACCATAATAATAATAATAATAATAATGACAATAATAATGATTATGATGATAGTAGTAACAACAACTACTACTACTGAAGCCTTTTACCAGGGATGCCATACTGGCATAGCGAATGAACAAGTTATTACCCTGTTTTGTCCCTATCTAATAATGTTTTACATTCTGCAGCACATGATTAATTAATCTGTAAACACAAAACATGCACAACAGCAGCTGCATAAAGTAGAGAGAATTAACAACAGCAGAGGACAAGGGAGGAGAAGATCCTATCAGAGAACAGAATATTAATCAAGTGTCAAGCCATACTTCACATAGCATTGTTCGTTTGCACTGACAGGTAGCTTTAAGGGCAAAGACGGGGGAAGATAAACTGGTCACAAAGAGAGGGCAGAAAGCAAGACCTAGCTTGCCCTCCTGGCAAGAATGGAAGACAGGAGGGAGTAGCAAGACCAGTTTATGCATTGAAACCATCAGCAGAGGATGAAACCCCATACAAGGAAGAGCTAAAGATTGCTTATGCTGCTCAATAGCCCAGTCTAAGGAAGAAGAAATATTTCTGAGATCCATCTGACGAGCCAGTGCTGGCACCAAATGACTAGTTGTTCCTGTAAATAGCAAAGATTTGATGCTGATGACAGAGCTTGAGTGATTTCTGGGTAAACTCCCGAGGGCACAAGCTTGGAGATTAAGAACCAGGACTAATAATTACAGTTCAGAAAGATCTCCCTTTGCTTTATAGAGTTGGTGGAGGGTAGGAGAAGGGATGATTTTGAAGACTGCATTGTCTTTGCAGTAGGAGTTTTGTTGCCTTCACTGATTACAAAGTTCTTCATGTGTCCCAGATGTTAATACAATCAAGGGAAGAAAAAGACCATCAGTAAGGCATGCAAGGAAACCTAGGAGGCTTCCTGCTCTCCTGGAAAAAAATGGCCTATAGGTTACCTCAGCTGATACAAGGCCTCTTGTCAAACCTGGCTTAGTGTGCTTCCATTGCCATTCTGATTGCAAATGTTTGCCTCTGGTGAAGTCCTGTTCAACAGGGTATTTTTTTGTAGCAAGCCTCAGCATAGGCCTATGAGCCTCCGTCAAAATTAGATTTACCATATAAAATATTTCTGGATAAACTGCACTAAGAATAAACTTCACCATAATTGCTGATGCAATTAGAGCTGTACCTTGTGGTAACCCTGAGGGTAGTGCATCACCAGGATTACATACCAATCTTTGAAAACAAATGGAAGAAATTATTAGTGATGCACAAAGTTCTGACACAGGACTCAAACTGTTGGCTGCAGAATAGTTAAATTCTTGAATCAATGTGATAATGGATCTCTTAACATCCACACACAAACTAAAAGCACAGAAACTTAATGTCCTTCCAAATGACAAAAATTTATCAACAAACACCAATTTTTACTTGCTTTCTCTCAGAGGCTTGTATGGTACAGTTCAAATTAAGACATCTTTTCATAGAGTAAGATTGTACTTACCCAGCTATTAAAAAAGCAGGCTAAACACTGTATAGCGCCTACTTTGATTCAACTGATGCTTTTTCATGTCAAACAAATCAGAAAGATCTTCTGTTTGCAGTGGCAGGAGATAAATACAATGAGAATACAAGTTGCTGACAGTAGTAAACCTCAACTGAGATTACACAACCCCAATGGCCAAAGCTTAGTTCATCTATTAACATTACCATTATTTTGTCAGTATTATTATTCAGCATACTGAATATTACACCAAAATTCAGAGATCCAGACAAAACTGGATCCTCCCTCCTGTAGCCTGCAGCGATACTACTGCAAAGATAAAGAAGATGACAATACTGCCTGATAAGTCTGGCCCTCTAAATGCTTGGGATAGAAAAGCTGAAGGCGTGTAGATAACATCGCCTATCTGAATGTTTCCACAGACTGGATTTCCTTACATGGCACAGATTTTTTCCAGTGTCAGGATTTTAAAGGACTTTTATTTATCAAGCCAGTCAGTGACAATCAAGTTGCCAAAACCCCTAGATAAAATTATTGTCTCATTTGGGAATTAAGGAATATTTTAGTGATTGTTTGGGACTAATGAGTGAGACTCAAGATTCAAAAACAGAATTACATCTAAACCCTTCCTGACAAAAAGAAACAAGCTGTAGCAGTTTTTCCCACAGCTTAGTTCTCTTCTGTTTTACTTATTGTGTGTGTATGTGTTCTAGAAGAATATGAAAGATTGCAATCTAAATTTGGTAGAGAATGAAGAAATAATAATTAACTGCTTAAGAGAGCTATTTCTCAAGCTAAGCATCTTTCTTAAACCCACATGGTTCTTTGTCTCTTAACAGTAAAATGTCCTGCCAGCAGCTTATGAGAAAAAGCAGTCTGGATAGGACCATGTGATGTAAAAGAACCTAAATTTAAGGGTTTTTTCTTTTTTTAACAAACCTTTCAATGGTATTAACAATAGTTTAGGGATAGCTTCAGAGTACACCATGTATTTATTTCATGGATGAGGTGCCATAGATTTATGACATAAAAGTAGTTACACTGACAACTCTGCTTCAGTACATCATACTTACAGATATATTTTTAAACATAAAAAATATAAAGTTACATAAGTAAAAAGGAAGAAATCTGAACAGCCAAATTCAGAGCACAGTAAAGCCTTAGTTGTATTTAAGATAAGTGGATTATCATGCTGGTTGAAGCTGTCACACAGCTATTTGCTGTACTAAAAATAATCATTTGTAGTTAGTCATAATCATGAAATGCCATGACAGATTAAAAATAAAGTGATGCACACAAGAAACTATAAAACTTAAAGAAAAATGTACATATTCTGTTCACAGAAAGTACCTTTATTACCTTAAGATTAATAGACATAATCATACAGTGGTTTGGTTTAGAAGAGACCTTAAAGATCATCCTGCCATTGGCAGGCACCTTCCACTAGACTAAGTTGCTCAAAGCCCCATTCACCACGGCCTTGAACACTTTCAGGGATGGGGCAGCCACAACCTCTCTGGGCAACCTTTTCCAGTGTCTCACCACTCTCATTGTAAGTAATTTCTTCCTTATATCTAATCTAAATCTAGCCTCTTTCAATTTAAAAAAAACATCACTCCTCATTCCTACTACACTCCCTGACAAAGTCTCTTCTCATCTTTCCGGAAGGCCTTTCCTTTGGTACTGGGAGGCTCCTACATTATGAATGACCAAAACCAAAATCTGCTATCACTACAAAACACAGAAGCTAAATGCTCCTTAGAGGCAAATTCTTCCTCTGGCACTGTGAAAATTTCCTGTTAGATTCCTCACAGTTCCACCACAGGAGGGGTGCAGACCATTAGTCAGTGGTCAGACTGGACCAGGTGAGCACTGAGGACAAGAAAACATTTATTACATGGCTTCTCCTGCTTTCTGTCTTGCTCATGGAGAGGGCTATGGCTCTTTTGCCACCAAAACCAAGTGCCTAAATACCATATAACCAGAAATATCTTAATCCATGCCACAGACCAGCACTACCCTAAATGAAACAGCTGGGCTTTTCACAGCTGTAGAGAATAGGACCATGATTAAATTTCCACTGAGCTGAGTCTTTTCTTGATAAATAAAAATCTTGTTGTGCTATTTAAAGGCACAATCACTTCTTCTAAAGTGTGCTCCACCAATTTCATCATGCAAATGTTCCAAAACTTTGACCTTCTCTTAGTACATGTAAAAAGATAGTTTTGCAGATGATTATTCCATAATTTGTATTAAAACCATAATTACTTGATTTTAAGCAGCTATTGTGCATATAAATTTAAACCCTTTTCCAAGTGCTATAATGCTGCTCCAGATGTACTTCAACCTTCTATTTTCTGCTCTTCTTACTCTAGGAATAACATTTTTCCTCTTGATGTAATTAATAATTCAAATTCTTGCTTCTGTTGGTAAAATATCTAGGTCTAGAAATACTGTGACCAAAAGCTGTCAATAACTGTGGCCTCTCAGTTTAAGACCTACCTTTTAATAACATATTTTTCCTTTCTGAATACCAGCTTGTTTTCATTTCTCACTACCTTCACTTTGAATTGCTGGTAGAAATCTTCTGCTGATCTATGTATCTTCTGAGGTAGTGCAGATGTAATTTCTGCCTTGGTTAACATTCCTATAGAGATAACATTCTACACAATAGATATCTACTTATATGCTTTAGTTATTACAACATTTCCTAAATACATAGTGTATTGTCACTGTGAAAACAGAATACATCTGGGTAAAACTTCCTTCCACATAACACACCATTAACTGTGCCAGTACTCAACACAGTTCATGTGTTCAAGTATTCTGATTGCAAGACAAACTGAAATCAGCTTGCATCTGAGCGTGATTTCTTCTTTCAAGTATCTATAAATTTGCCCATTGCCATATCTGAATTATTGCCAGAATCCTGATTTCCACTCCCACCATCGATGTTCAAATTACTAGCCAAGCATTAATTACTACTCTCACTACTGCTTTCCAGCCTTTTAAAAAGATGCTTACCACTGCATTCTATCATTTCATTATACCTCAGTTCCATGAAGGCTCTCTTCTTTATCAAGGGTTCAAAACCTAAATTACACCGTTTTCAAAAGGCAATTCAAAACATTCCTTGTTGAATTTAAAACATGCTAGTTAATTGTTTTGACTCTTAGGATGGACTCTTATTTATCTTTCAGTATATGTATTACTGCTGGCTTGCCCTTCTTCACAATACTCTGTGACAGTTCCATAAAAAGTAGAGCGTTTTGAGTTGTGCTTTTCAGCTAACTTGAAACTATAACATTTCTCTTTTTTCCTGGGCCATGGATTCTTTTTCTTTTTCAGACACAGTCTCCAAGTAAATGAAAAACAAATGTATGCTATTCATCAGCTAACACATGCAGAAGGCATATGAAACAGTCATGCTTTACACATTTTTGGGGAATGTGCCTTCATTAAGTATAAAAAAAATAACCAAACCCAGCAAGCCACTGTCTTACCTGAAAGAGTCATATTCAATCACCTTAGTATGCTCAGGGTCAGTAGCTGCAAACATCTGTCTGATTTCTCGGGAATGAGGTTCGGTCATGCCTTTCAGTTTCTTGAAGATGACACCAACATCAGCCACAGAGAACTTCACAGAGGAAAACAAGACAAAGATTAGGAAGAAAAGCTCTGTGCATCCAACTACGCACATACCAGCAAAAGCTGCCAAGACGCAGGGCAATGCTGAACTGCTAAGTATTACTGGTTTCTTCATTGTCTTGCTTCAAATGCATAAATCAGCACTGTGTTAAGCTTGGAGGGAAGCTTGCTACTAAAAAAAATGCTTCCTACTGAGATTATAAAAGATTAAACAAAAACCATCAAATGATGCATTCTCAGAAAGCTTATTCAAGCTGCACAAATGGACATCCACTTTTGCTTCAAGCATTGCATTGTAAAGGTCAGAGTAGAAACATTAAACGCACAGTTCCAATAACTTATTCCTCATTTTATGCTGGTGTACCTCACTTAATTCTCAACGAATATCATAGGATTGTAACCCATCTTTTCACCACTGGCTTCAATAAACTGTTCCAACAGATATTCTCATTCACATAAGACTATGTTGCTTTACATGCTCAGAATTAGCATTGTTAGGAAGCAACCATGACAGGATCATACAAGAAGAATGCTTATTTCTTCCTAAATAGGCCATTCACATAAGAACCAGAGCACTAAGGCTTCCATCCTATATGCAAATTCTGATGTTAGAGCTCTACCAAAGATTTATTTGCAATACTCATTATTAATATACAACATCTATATATTTAGTCATAAAATTGGAGTTGAGTCCAAGTATGAATACCTGTTATGTCTTTACATCTCTCATGCTCTACCTAACTTATGAAGCACAATGAACTGTCTGAAAGCAGTTTTCTCCCATTTTTTCAAGTAAGCAGTCTTGTTTTAAATAACAACTGAAAATTGGTATGACTGGTGTTAAGAATCTAATCACATTAAAGACTGGGCCTCACTCCTGATCATGCTGAAGTCTGTCTACAGCTTTGTATCACTTCAGAAGGATCTAGAAAAGGATATTTACAGTCCCTATGACACTGCCAGAGCAGTGCACATTGTTCCAATTTTAATTAATGTATCAGTGGTGGCAGGTAACACACTCAGATTTAGAACACAATTAGTGCCTATGCCATAAGGTACAACCCTGGCATGCAATGCCATGCAAGACAGTCATGTGGAGCAGCTGGAGCAGTAATCAAGAAGTTTTGGAGACAGCCGCTATTGTTTAGGCTGTAAGCAATAGCTTCTCACTGAAAAAGCTAAGAGAGAGATTGAGAAAAGAGTGGGCAAAAAGAATCAGTGAGCAGAGTATTTAAAGATGGAGAAAGTGTTCTGCCTACTTAAAAACCTCTCTTCTCTACATCATCAAAGCAGTTATTTTTACAGCTTTTTTCCTAAACTACGTATTCCAAACACCTACATAGACACTGAGTATGCCAGCAGCATGCAATGCCCCTTCTCATAACTGCTGACATGCTAGTGATCACAATCTGGTTTTGTTTGATTGTCTTGCTTAAGTCAGTGGCTATTATGTTGAATTAAGTGGAAGTAAAATCAACCTCCATGCTTGTGCTGCAGGAGACTACAATGATTAAACAGTTAGGATTGTTTCAGAGGAGATTAATTCATTTCCAAGGAGGCACAGTAATGCCATGTTTGTAAGAGTCCTGCTCAAATCATGGCAGTACCAGGAGGACTGTGCACAGCATGCATGTTTTGTTTTGCAAGCAAATTCACACTTTCTAAATACTTTTTCCTTCAAACTGGAAAAGAAAATAGAAGGGTTTTTTTTTAGAAGTTGAAAATTAGATCCTTAGAGTTACTTTCAAGTCAGGATACAATAAAAAGGGCAAGAACCAGTGATTTTTTTTTTTTCTCCCTATAACTTAGAAATTACGTAATAAATACGGGTTCGAAACAACAATTAAAAACTTTCCAAATATGTCATATGGTGTCAAACAAATGTTTCATAGATAGCAACACCAATTCCAACCTGCACTATTACCAAACAAAATTTCACCTAAATCTATGTATGTCTACAGAAAAGTGGTCAAAAGGCATTTTCCAGAAGAAAAACATTTCGTCTGGATTTCTTTCACCAGTTTTCAGAACATGCACTGATGTGTTCTGCTGAAAAGAAACCTCTGTCTTTTCAGAAGGAAAATTATTTCTTTTCTGATTTTAGAAATAAAATAGTCATCTTAAAATTGTTTCCCCTTATTCCAACCATTTTCCAGACCTGATCTTCTCTAACAATTGCTGAAGTTCTTGTGATTTGAGTACATAGTCCCTTGATGAACTGAGGCAAAGTGTGTCCTTACTTTTGGAACTCTATTCAAGGGATGTGAACAAAGCATCTTCCATGAGCCTTCTCAGGCTATCAGGCAGTGATAGGACTAGGGGGAATGGAATGAAGCTGGAGGTGGGGAGATTCAGGCTAGATGTGAGGAGGAAGTTCTTCATCATGAGAGTGGTGAAGCCATGGAATGGGTTATCCAGGGTGGTGGTTGAGGCCCCGTCCCTGGAAGTGTTTAAGACCAGGCTGGATGAGGCTCTGGCCAGCCTGATCTAGTGTAGGGTGTCCCTGCCTATGGCAGGGGGGTTGGAACTAGATGATCCTAGTGGTCCCTTCCAACCCTGACTGATACTATGATACTAACAAAGTTTTTTCCTACCAGATGTTTTAATGCCTTAACTGTGCAAAGAATAGTTGAAAATTAACTTTAAGGAAGTATATTTAGTGTTGCTTCTTCACATTTCACAGATTTTATTTTGATACTATACAATCATTCAGATCTTGTTTGATCCAAGCTAATCAATGCAAACAGCAGTCTGAAAGAACGTTTAGAGTCTAACGATGCACACTGCATTTTGGAGAATAGCTTTGGGTTTGATTCTACGAGGAGGAGAAAAAGTCCAGCAGCACAAAAAAAGCCAAAACCATAATGTATATAGCTTTGTATTTTACTGCTTAAAGCCTTTAGCAGTTGTAGCATTTTACAGCAACAAGCATTTTGCAGACCTTTCCAATTTACCCAGGGAAGGCAGGTGGTGTTAACTCAACATTAATTTACAAAGAAGTCACACCCTTCTGCTATTTTCATAAGTGAGAACAGCAGCTGTGGCCCAAAGGCAGCACAGGATCAGGCTGCATCTACCTCTGCCTAACAGCACAAAGGCATCAAGATTCACAGTCTTCAAGACTGCGCTAGTTCTGCTTGGGAGTCCTGCAGCTCCACTCGCTTTGGTGAGCCGACAGGAAGGGAATAATTGAAACTTGCAAACCCTCTCCCCTTTTCTACCCACAAAAGGTCTGGGCAAAAGGGCAAAGTACCATGGCTTGATAAACCCTCTTGGATATTTTCCCTAGGGATATTTTCCACAAGTCTGTGCTCTGGAGAAGGTCAGGTGAAGGCACAATTTGTGCTACCACCTCATAATGAGCTATGAAGTGCACACACTGCCCTGAAGTCCTCACAGCATAGCCTAGTCCAAAGGCCGTTGTTGAAGATCACACCGTGATGAAGCAACAATCCAGAAGAGGGATTGGAATGCCTTGGCTCCTGAGCTGATGGATCCTTAAGATGCACCTCAGAGTGGCTGGGTCAGAGCTGCTCACAACAGGAATTTCCAAATATACTAGGGTACATTTATTCAAATACTGTAGCACAAACTTCATCTTAACAAAAAAACAGTCGTGTACCCTTCTTACCAAACAACATAAAATCCCACTAACTGCTTTGTGTCTTTTCTGTGGTTCTTCCTCCCTGTATGCTTTCCTTTTTCAACCTCTTTCAACAACTGCTAAAGGACAATAGGTTTCCTCATGCTGGATACATTTCTGGCTCTGGTGAATGAGGGCTTCTTTACCAGCCATTTGTGTAATGATCGGTAGCATACAGAATGCATCAGCAGAGCCACCCCAGCTCTTTATTGTTGCTCTCCCTCTGAAAGCAACATTGAAAGATAGTGACATTCAGTACAAACTGTAAGCTGGAACTGTGGCCTGTGATATGAATTTCTAATATTACATTTTGGCACATAAATATTTATGAACCCAAAAACTCAAATCAGGGTATAAAATAGCCTCATCAGTAAGACTCTAAATTAGATGTGTCCACACCTTGAGTACTGTACACTGTTTCAGCCTTCACATCTCACAGCTGCCTTGCAAGGACAGACTGAAAAAAGGGTGAAACTTCACTGGATAGGATTAGGCTGAGGGTGGAATAATGCCTGGGATTTGCAAAATGATAAAGGTGGTGCGTAAGGTGAATGGGGATCTTCACACAACCACAGAACTCAAACTGAAACTAGTGGGAAGTTGGTTTAAAACAGATAAAAGATATTTACTTCTTGTGTCATATATTTTTTATACAGTAGGCAGTGATCTTTTCAACTTGCTGTCATAGGAGCCTGTGGAAGCAGACAGCATCTTTTAAGTATCATAAGAAGTAGATCAATTAAGGGACAAAAGGTCCATAAACAGTCTCTCAAGAAGGAAAAGGCAGGGATATATCTTCTAACAACCCCTAACACAATAAAACTGGGTGCTGAGAAAATAAAGAGTGGCCAGGCTTTCATGTGCTCCCTAGCTAACATCTCCTAAACCTATTGCTCGACAGAAAGTACTGGGTTGTGAACTCTGAGTGAAGAAACCAGGTATTAAAAATGCTAAAAAATATATAGATGAGGTGCAGTCCTTTAAGGTAGTAGAAAATAGCAAAAGCCTGCTTCACCTCATTTGCATGCTTCTCCATGTAGTTGATCGTATACTCATCCGCAGCCACCAAAAGGAAGTTGCGACCGTGGAAACACACTCTGGCTCCAATGAACAGATTCTGAGCCTTGAAGTATTCAGATGGCTCACTCTTAAAGAGTTCCTGCCCAGGCTTCCTAATGCGACCTCTTTCCAAGAACTTCCCACCAAGTATCCCTGTGAGAATAGAATTGTAAATAAGTAATCGTGGCTTTACTTGGGGGAGGGGGAAACAACAAAACCGCACAAATTAAAATCCAGAAGACACCTCAAAGCAGCTGGTTTGTATTTAGAAATTAGTTTTCATCCTTAGAGTTTATTGTTTCACATAATATTCTCCTGCTCCCTCTCACTGCTAAAAGAACTGTCTCTGCCAGTGTCCACAGCAACAGTAACATTGTGCATATTCTGTGACATGTCTCATTTGAATGCCTGCCAAACACCTTCCCTTTTATTCTTTTCTTTTAAATGGGACAGAAATGTGCCTCTTCCAATCATTCCCATAACCCTGTTGCCAGCCTTGGGACTGACCCTGGAGGAATAGAAGATGCAAAATGTAAGATGCAGGCAATTATCCTTGAACTGTTAAACCAAAAAAAAAAAAAAAAAAAAAAAGAAAAAAAAATTCACAAGTTACGATAGCACAGTCCTATGAAGTGGATGAATTCTGGTTTTGAAGGACTTAAGAGCTTTTGAATGTACAAAAGAAAGCAGGAATGGCATGACACTATCTTCCACATACTGTTCTGCCAATGCAATTCAATGCAATCCATTATTTCCTTTGTGAGGTGGGTATGTCACATTGTTTCTTTTCACATCATAATAGTTTTATTCACGCCACTGAAAATTGTACACAATGCTTAAGGGTATATAAGATAATAAAAGGAAGACTTTGATTTCCATTAATATCTTCTACAAGATTGACTTGCATGTCCTGAGTTTTCTAGAAAACATTCTGTCCTGTGTTAGTTTCATCAGGATATGTGCCCTACAACAACTCTGGAGTCCCTAGGGTTTGTGTCCTGTTTACACTTGAGCTTCCCAGCCAAAAAGCATACTTTAGTAATGCTTAATGATGTCTTACGTATTAAGTAGTGATGCAGGTCCAAAAAAAGGCTGATGAACAGTGTAATAAAATGCCTTTTATAATCAAAATTACAAATTAATGTGAAACCCAAACTACTCTTTAAGTCAGATGTCTGTCCTAGTTGCTTTACTAGCACCATACAAGAAAAACACAGGAAAATACACTATGGTGATGGTCAGACCTAGCTTGAATGAAAAAACATTTGAAATCACTAAGGTAACTCTAATCTTAACACATTCCTTTTCATCTAGCTGTTAAAACAACAATGACATTTTAGGTTATATAACCCTGGCAACAGTTTGTAATATTTAAACAGAACTGGTTTCTCTAAGATTGGAACTCTTGACTACTGCCCTGCAATTGTACAGTTAGATTGGAAATTTACCTTAATACCTCATCCTATAACTGTATTTTAAACTGCTTTTTAGTATATTTCAAGTGGTATGAAGTAAAACAACAGAAAATATCTCATTAGGTTAGTGATTTTACATTGAAACCTGATGAGAAATTTTGATGAAAATCTAGGAGAGCAAGGCTCAAAGCACAAAATAAACACCACAAGCAAAGACCCTCTTACACTAAGATCAGATCAGACTTTGCAGGTGTTTGTACAGCTGTTGGCTTGGTCTTACGCTGAATTAAAAAGGGGTTGTGATCTTCTGCATGGGGAGCCAAAGTTCTCAAGCTTTGAACTCCATCTCAAGAAGTGCTTCAAGATGTCCAGCCCTGTGTGTATCATATGCAGGTTCACACTGCTCCTAATAGTGTGAGTACTTCTCTGCAACCTTCAGGTTGCTGGACTGAGAAAAACAAGAGGAACTTGGTACCTCCAACTTAGAACTGAGACTTGAAATATTTTTACTTGTCAATTTGTATTACATTATGCAAACAGGAAAGGCCAAACAGCCCTTTGAACCTGCTCACAAAAGGAATGGTCAGATTGCTCTTCTGGGAGTCATTTACTGCTTTAATTTCTCACCACTCTAAGATGTGTTTATACCCTTAGCATCTTTTACATCTCCGGGCATAAAGAATGCCAATCAAACATGTCATTCACTAGAGGAGAACTGAGCTGCTCTTGAGCCTAACAGCAGGATTACATAACTAACATATACATTTACAGGTGTCTTTCTCTGTAATAAAATAAGTTGCATAAATTGCAGGCCACTGGATGACAGTAAACCAGCAAAATAATGAAGACAGGACAGTAATTCCATAACCAGTGCTAAATCTTGCAGTGGAGCAGGGCTACTGGGAATGCTTGCTGAAGCCTAAGCAGGTAGTCTGCATATTTTCAAAACACTGTTTGTGTGTTAGTCAAGGGTGAGGTCATTCATGATGCATTCATAATAGATACAAGCAGAGATGCCATTAGTAGCTCTTTGCACTGGAAAGGCTCAGGTCTTCCCAAAGAACGGCTCATGTGCAAGGAGCTCAAAATCACTTGCTAGCACCACTGCCACAGAAAGAGTTCTCTAGGAATACAAAAAGGTCTTGATATTCATCACACCTTCATTTGATTATGGATGTTATATTCATCACAGGTCTGAAAGGTATTAATGTTGTAAATAATTTTCAGTAAAGGCTTAAGTGTAGAGTCACAAGAATCCTTGGTCCTTAATTGTAAGTTGAATAACTGGATGTCAGAAAGTGAACTTTCAGCACCAGAACCTGAAGCAAAATGGACTTAACAGTCCTCCCTAGGACAGGCTTTGCTCTAGACAGTGACATGGGTGTATCAAATAGGTCAGTACTGAGCACAGTGAGCTGGTCAACATTGCGGGTTGTACCTGAAATAATTGGTACAGCTGATACAGGGTAGTTCAGGCAATATCAAAAGAGCTAGTCCCAAGGTTCCACAAGAGCCTAACAGTGGTAACTAAGGAAACCTTCTCTCTTGTCTTTGACAGAATGTTATTTCCTGACTTTTTCTCTATAGTTTTATCAGAGGCTGACAGCAGCTTTTAAATGCCAGTCTTTCAGCTGCACATGTTGAGAGGTGCCATGGCACTTCTGGATGTGAAGCACTCTGAACTGCTGCTGCAGATATTTGGGGGGATTCAAAGAAAGAAACTCTCTCGAACAGGGTCATGGTTAGCCATGGCTTCTCTATCTCTCTAAGTTACAAAACAACTTCCTGGCATCCACCCCAGTGATGGTGTCCTTCCATTTGTGTCCAAGACCCTCCAAAAAAAAAAAGAGAGCTTGAAAATCACAAAAACTTTTATATCCTCAGTTGAACTCAGTCTGCAACAGACAACAGTGGTCAAAAGAATTTAACCATGACAACAATAGGCTAAATGAGATCAAGAAACTGAGAACTAGTAAAGCACTTGTCACTTAGACACTGGTAGTCTGACTCTTGAAATTCAGTTCAGTATTATACACACACTCAGCCATGTGATAAGGCACTTGCTGATGAGCATTTTGAGGTTAGTTTTCTATTTCCTCCTAATGGAAAGCATTAGGTTTGTACAATGAGGTAAGTAAGTAGTTTCCTAATTGCACTGTATTTACAGACACACACATGTAAAGTCACTAGCATGGGACAATCTTCACCCTTTATAATGCTCAACACTACGTCCCTTAAGCATGCCTAAAAACACCTGCTTTCATGAGCTCCATCTATACAATGTATGCTATACAAGCTTCATAACATCATCTTGCAAAACAAAGGGTTTACTCTTTTGTTCTTGATGCCTTACATTTACTGTTCCTATTCACCATCAGTTACCATTCCTGTGTTATCCACACACCCAAAAAAAAAAAGAAAAAGAAAAAGAAAATGTTAAAGGCCAGGTTTGCAAATTAAAATGTAATTAAAGTTCTAATACATTAAACTCCCAGTTCCCAAAGGCTATTGTGAAATACTGCTAAAAATGAAGAGTGCTACTCTAAGTGAGGAAGATTATAAATTGCCATGACATACAGCTATGCAAGATCATGAGGCAGACCTGCTAGTCTAATTCCCACTGCATTTCAAAACCCACGTCCCTGCTTCTGCTAGCACGACGTCTGGCCACAACTTTTACTGTAAAGTAATCAAATGAGCCTGGCAACTGGGACTGACTGCAAGACATTACTACATCCTACCTGCGTTTCGCTGCTTATATTCAAAAATTGAAATGGTGTCATCACTCAGGAAGTAGGAAACAATGAATTTCCGGTCCTGGTCAATAGGACTGTCTGTGACAAGTTTGGCAAGGAAGCGCAGTATGTTACTTTCCATGCCACATCTGAAAAGCAAAAGAAGAGGTAAGGTATCAAAAACAGAGTATGAGAAAAGCCTTCATAGCTAGGAGATGTGCTCTCCTGAGTTTTATAACACAGATTAGTTGTTGTTATTCCTGCACCAAGAAGGGAAATGGTGTAAGATTCCCTGCTTTGTCAAAAACCATTTTCAGCTTAAACTAACAGGACCAGCTAGAGTCGGCCAGATAGAAAGGATTCATTTGCAGGGGAAAATTGCTTCTCTGCCACACACAGATTTGTGTTGTAAATCAAGCTCCAGATTTCTTCTCAGGAAAAAAAAAATATAAAGGAAAACCACATTTAAGTATGCATATGTTCAAATCAAATGATTAACAGCTCTGCTATATGCACTATGAATACATTCCCAAGCCATTTTCTCATAGCTTTCTTCTCTTACATGGGTTCTACAAGTGAATCTCTGGCATGTGACTTTGCTTCCCACTTAAGCTTCAACAACCACTGCTTGACAAAGCATTTAATAATGTAAAATAAAGGGTTAGTGCTTTAATACTGCTACATTAAACTGTATAAAATTCAGCAGACAAGAAAAAAAAAAAAGTAAATGTCAGGAAGCAAAACAGAAAAACAAATCAGTGTTGGGCTGCTGAAGCACACAAAATTCCTGACTAATTCCTAGACTAAGACTTCCATCAAACTCCCACTGATGACAGCAGAAGGGAAGAAGGTAGCCCCTCAAAAAGAAATTTTGCTGATTTGGGAAAAAATGGGAGTACCCTGCCATTAACCCATCCTCTTGAATCTGTTCTTTGAAAGTCTGATGAGCTGCATATTTTGCTGGGAAAAAATTTACACTCCTACTTACCATTTATCCCTTCACAAAGAGACACAACTAAAAACAGTTAGAATTCTTTTTCACTGGAATACCTGTCTTTTTCCATAAACTTCTTGAAATCTTTTTGGGGAGGCTTGGGAAGGAGACCCATACAGGAACACAGAGAATCTTCTTCAGTACCAAATCCATTATAAGGCGGAAATGTTTTTACTGGTTTTGGAGGTGGTGGAGCCTTGTATGGAACTGGGGTGAAATCCTCTACAACATAGAGCAAGCAAGAGTTATTTATTACTGTTCTGATGGAGCCATTCTACCAAGAATTTAAACTTCCAATATGAATACTTCTTAGCCTATTTCTGTAACAGTCTACTGACCAAAGTCAAACAAGAATCCCTCCTACTGTTACAGAGGAGGAAAAGACTCCACAGAAGCCAACAGTTTAATTACTGTTTCTTCAAGGGTTTCAGGATTTCATCTACACTCTTTAAATGTTTGACAAATACCAATGACATACACAGGCAAAAGGGGAGAAAAATAGTTTCAAATATGGTTTCAAAACAATAAATTAACAATCTAAAATTAATTCTGCAGTTTTATCCTTTGGGACAAATAAATTCATATAAAAAGTAAAATTTCATTCACCATTTAAATCATACATATATGAGAAGAATTTGGTACACCCAAGCCAATAACTTCAGTCCATATCTCACTTAATCCAGAGTTTCAGAAGTTTTGGGTTTCCTCATTTTCCCCAGTCTCAAGTCTTTCCTTGCAGTGACCAATGGTCCTGACTATCCCAGAAACTGCAGGAGCGTTCCTGATTCAGCAGGTGTGCATCTGGTCAGGGCCCTGCATCAATTCCCATAGGGGATGTTTCCAAAAGCCCTGCTGCCCTATGGTCTCTCTTTACTCCTCTCATGGTGAAACTCTTGCTATGCCATTTGGACCCCTTGTTGCTTCTCTCTTTCACTGCAACACAGCTTCCAGATGCCAGTGAAACTCACATGAAAGTTAACAGAGTAATACAATCTGCTGGTAAAATAAGGTCAACAGAAAATGGAAAAGGTGAGAGGGAAAAAGTAACTTGTACATGGGAGAAAGTGAATGAGCAGGTCTGAGGCAAATGAAAGATAAAAAACAGAATACAGGGTAACTAAGGTTGCACAGGACCTCGGGAGGTCTCTAGCATGGTCTCCTGCTCAGATGGGATCAGCCCCAAGTAGACCAGGCTGCTCAGAGCTGTGCCTGGTTGGGGCTTGACACCTCCTGCTTGACACAGCCTTTACAGCCTGCCCTGGCAGCCTGCTCCGGCAGCCTGCTCCAGGGAGGAAAGCTTTTCCTGACACACAACTCTGAGCCTCCTGTTTCCATTTATGCAAGTCATCTCATGCCCTCCTGCTGTGCAACCCTGTGAAAATCCAGGCTACCTGGTCTCAGCAACCTCCCCATGGGTGGGTGCAGCCGGCTACTCAAGACCCTTTCTGCATTGAGCAAGCCTTGCTCCCCAAGGTGTTCCTCAGTCCTGAGCATCCTGGGGTCTTCTCTGAACTCATGCTGGCTCATGCATGGCATTCCTGTCCTACCAGACCCAAAAAGGAGCACATGCAACAAGCACAGAGCAGAGAGGGATAGTCGCTCTCCTCAATCTTTGGGCAACCTAGGCTGTGGCTGGTACTCTTTGCCACAGCCCCAAGCCCAGCTTGCTAAGCCCCTATATCCCACAGGCCCCTTTCTGAGCAATATAGGTAACCTGTACACAAAAGCAGATCCCATTAAAGTTAAATTTTCTACCCAGAAGTGAAGAGATATTAATAACCTAAACTCATAGCATGGGCTTCATTGCAAATAGAGAAAAATGACAGAACTGCTGCTGCTGGCAACATTTTCTGAATTGGATTGTGATTGAAATGTTTTAAACATGGCTGTTTCGGAAGATGGAAGCAACACGCACTCTTAACACCTGACTTGCATAACAGCACTATGAAGTTGAAAAATATAAAAAGTATCCAGATTAATGTTAGAGTTTACCTTGACAGCACAATGAGATCTCTTTTGGCCTTTACCTCTTAGAAGAATACGGATTGACTTTAAAAAAAACCAAATACCTTCACCTGCGTCATTCAAAAAAGGGCTCTCTAAAACCGTATCAACGTTTTTCTCCCTAAAACCTACATGAGCCATTTTTTGTGACTCAGAAGCACAGAGGCCAAGCCCTTAAGATCCATACAAAAATTCTCAAAGCAATCTTCACCATAGAATCACAGAATAATTTTGCTGGGAAAGACCTTTGAAAGATCAAGTCCAACCACTGTATGACTCTTGTACCAAGTCTGGTGCTTAAACCTTCACACCACATGCATGTGTCTTTAAATACCGCCAGAGATGGTGATTCAACCACCTCCCTGGGGTGCCAATCCCAGCGTTTGAGGACCCTTTCAGTGAAGAAATTTCTTCTAATATCCAGCCAACACTTGGTGCCTCTTCAGGACATTTCCTCGGTCGATCACTTGTTACTGGGGGAAGAGACCAGCAC
The DNA here is from genome assembly GCA_033816785.1 of Picus viridis. Taxonomy (NCBI): domain Eukaryota; kingdom Metazoa; phylum Chordata; class Aves; order Piciformes; family Picidae; genus Picus; species Picus viridis. The sequence goes on along the minus strand of CM066570.1, from coordinate 19,602,900 downwards.
CCGCTGTGTGTGTGTGATCACGCACCAAATCACTACTCCCTAAATCCCGTTTGTGGCAAAACTGCCTCTCGGGACACTTTCGGCGTGCCGCGTCGTGTGTCTTGCGCGAGCACTTCTCGTTACGTTGAGCCGCGGCCAGGGCGCTGGGTAGCGCCCGCACCACAGGTACCGTCCGAGGGAACGGCCGCCCGCAGCAGCTCCCGCGCTCCCACAGCGCCACCTCGTGGCTGCGCGGCGGGGCAGGCGGCGACCGTCACTGTCCCCACAGCAGCTTGGCGCTGGGGTGCGCAACGCGGCTGCTGCATTCGGCTCTTCATGTGCTTCATAAACCTTAGTGCCAAATTTTAAATTATGCAATACGTTAATGTGCACTAATCTTTGATCCCTCGAAGTCGGGAGGACTGTAGCAGTGTGTTTGAGCAGGAACAAACCCCTCCTCGTTGCATGATTAAAAATAACACACTTCCTGCCAAAAGCAGTTGGGAAGCCAGCACATGCAGTTGAACTGATAAACTCAAAGCACAAGATGATGTGTTTAGATGTGAGTCACGCATAAAGCATTCATTAAGAAATGTTTATGTCCTTTAGCACATGTGGATTAAAATTAGCTTTATAAATCAGAAAGAAACTACGAATTTACTGTAGGTGATCCTGCTCTAGCACTGGGGTTAGACTAGATAACCTTCATAGTTCCCTTTAAACCCCTACCATTCTGTCATTCTATGAAATTATTATGTGTTAGCCTCAGAAAGTATGTCAAATTCCTCACAACCCATTCTTGGTGTAAACGAAGTCCAACAAGAAGTTCAGCACTTCAGTTCTCACCCCTTTCCCTGAGGAAAATTACTTTGCTTCATGCAGATTCCCTAAACAGACCAATGCAAACATCCAGTTTTGTACCACCTACAGTTTCCAGGATTTTAAAGGATTACATACTCAGATTCTCTCCCATGAATGAGGAAATTCAGAACTAAATTGTCATGGAGAAATATAGCTTGCATAAATAGCTAAAAACTCATTCCTTCAACTTTTGAACAGCCAGCTTGGCGCAGTAATCAACAGCCATGCCCAAGCTCAAAATTAATTTCATTTTTGCCCTGCCAAAGACCATTAGGGTAGAATCAGACAGGCAACTTGCATTTACCCATAAAACATGCTCCTACAGAGGCTATCACTGTTTTTAAAGAAAATTACCACTGTCCAGTCTGGAAAAGGAATCAATGCTCTCTTCTTCCAGGTTGTGGGTAAACTGGAAGACTGGGATTACAAATTTCTACTTCCAGAAATAATAGCACAGATATTTTTCCCATGGACAGTTTCACCCATTGTTTCTGCATCAATTGATGCCTAGCAGGAGATGGACTGGCTTTAGGGGTTTTATTTCACCTCGTGTATCGAACACGTGCTGTATACTAGTGATTTTTTTCTCACATCATCAAAACCTGGGCGAGATCCGAACAAGCACTGGGAACAGCAAGAAACAAAACAGCTCTTGCCACATTTTTAGCATATGAACAATTTGAAGATAGCATAGCTGCCTCAGTAGGAAAAGCTAAATTCTTTGAGAAGATTTTGTTGCCACAGAGGAAGCATTAAACCATCTTGAATGAGCTTGTCTGCTTTCAGTTTCAATATACAGTGTAAGATTTTGGTATACATTGTAAGATTCCCCTCTGCCCTCAGTTGAAGTGTAGGAAAAACATATTTCAAGAAAGAACCAAGTGCTACATATCTTGGAGTGATAACCATACTGAGTATCAGTATGTAGCAGGCATGCAAGAAATTCTACCTTCAGAGGAAAAGGCCAGACACCCCTGAGCATTGCAGCCAAGAACAGGAGAGAGAAATCCCACTAGCCCCAGACAATTTAAGAGGTGGCAGTAACCTGCAGGGATTACATTGTTAACATGATTTTCTCTATACATACGAGGAGATGTGTAATGGACAGCTGACACCTGGTTTTTGTGAGAGTCTGTTTCACAGTTAGGTCAAAAGTAAAATAAGGCAATACCACCATCTTCACAACTTTTACATGCAGAGTGAAAGAAAGTTTAGTGCTTGTAGAATCATTCATGCAGCTAAAACATACAGTTGAAAAAACTTTTATGATCCCTGAGTCACGACTTCTTTTACAAAGTCTTACTTCATGATTAGTTCAGTTACCTGAGGAATAAAGTCATCTGTAAATGCATAATTACATTTAGAAGCTGCTGCTCAGTCTCCACCAGATGTAGCAGAGAGGTTAGACACCAGAAGGACTCTGATCCCTGACGTGCCTAGTGAAAACTGGCAGCAAGTTTTAATGCCCCCACTGAGGGAAAAGTAAGAAGTCAGCTGTTATTCAGCAGCAGCTGCCTGGCCAAAAGCACACATGTACTGGCCAGCCCATCACCCTGCACACTGCTCTACCCAAGCAGCAGGTCAGAAAGGGAGCCTGAGAAATGAGGGGTGGGAGGGCGAAGACGTCTGGGACAGGAAAGGGATCACAGGGTGCTGTGAAAAGGCGTAACAGACAGGCTTGGGAGGTGCTGGGACATTGAATAAAAATCAGTAGGAAACCAGATTTTACTAGTTTTGTTCCTTCAGGAACAATCTGTTATTTAAGAATGCACACTTTATACTCAACACTAAACTCTGCTGAAATACTGTATTTAGTGAGAAGAAAAAGTATCAGCTTTGCCCCCACTGCACATCAGTATTTTTCACATTTCAGCTGCAGGTGACCACAACACCTATATGGTTACAGAATATTTTTCTCCTCCAGTGATGCTACACTAAAAAATCTGGACAGATAATATCACACATTGAGGCATTTTCTCTTGCATTCATAGCACGGCTGGGTGACAGTAACATCATTAGCTTCCTATTGAAAGGCATTAGCTATTGTTTAGTCATGGAAAAGCTCTCCTTTGCTTTTCACAAACAGTACAAAGAGTAAAACAGGTAAACTGAATATTGGAAATATATTAGATATCATAATCATGTGCTTCAAGAGAAATCTAAACTGCCCTTAATTCTCCTAAAGGGCAAATTCCATCAGCAAGCAACTTATGCTGAAACTGCAGAGTCAAAAATAAATATTGTCCTTTTTAATGTCTTTGGCAGAAGAGTTTAAATTGAAGGGAAGTGATGTGAAAACACAATAACAAACAGCTGGATTGATGCCATGAGGTGCTGAGCACTGTGTCCTGATGTAAGAACTAATTTATCCGCTTGCCTACTTTTACTCAAGTAAATGGTCTCCCTGGACTCAAACTGCAATTAAACATGTTTCACTGTTTAATTGGATGGGAGTAGAATGCTGGACACTTTGTGGGATTGAGTCCACTGAGAGCACCTTGTATCCTCACCAGACACAAACAAAATTTGTAACTCACTCTTTCTCTCTCTCAAGACCTCTTTTTAAGCCAAAACCTACCCTCATTCTATGCCTAGTCCATCTCATTAAAAAGTAATACCAACATTATTTTAATCCTGATGGGGAAAGCAAGAAAGAATTTCACAGCCAATTGTGAGAATCTCTTGGCTTTAAGAAAGTGTGTATTTTCTGTGAACTAGAGAAGACTGCATCAAGTAGGATGCTTTTTTTTTCACATTAGCCAGAGTCTCTGCCATCATGTGCCCTTAAAGGTATGTGCAAAACACTCTGCAGCTCCCCAAAGGTCTCAGCTAGAGCACATCTTTGTGGGTTTTGTGTTAAGTAGGCAGAGGAATTTGAGACAGCACTGGAAAAAATCAGAAAAAATATCACAGCTATAAAAGAATGGAATATGGACAAAGACTGAAAGGTTTCCCCTAGCAGGAATGGCTCAGGAGGAGGATAGGGTGGTACGACAGTATATTGAAGTAGTGTTCAAATATGTACAAGGTTGTTCTTAAAAAAGGATACTGAGCAGTTGTTCTCCATGTCCAACAAAAGTAAAACAAATACATTGCTCTGTCAGTTTACACAAACCAGCTTCAGAGTAGCTATTAAGCCACATTTCTAGCTATACAGCTAAGACAAGATACCTCAGGAGGCAAAGAAATCTTCTCTGCTAAAGGATGCTGATAAAAGGCTACCTACACCCATCACTGACAATCTATGCATATACAGACTGCTGCCTCAGAACAACAGGAAGGCACTAGATCACCTAGACCACCTATGGTCCCGTTTTTCAAGAATTCTGCACATCAGTAACTTCTGACTTCTCCTAATTTGCAAACCACCTAACTTTAACGTCCAGAGACATAACCAGTTAATTACTGAGCCAGCATTAAAAGATAGGAAGAGCCTTTGCATTTGTGTAGCACTTGCATTGCACTGGCTGATACAGAAAGGTCAGATGCATTTCATTTACGGTCTGCTGCGAGTAAGAAATCTCCATTCACTGTTCCAAGATATTTTGCTCAAATAGAGGCTACTGCTGCCAAACAGCGGCAGCAGTCTTGGCTGAAGAAAGTCTCAGTGAAGAACCCTCCGTTTTGCACCTCTGAAGCTAGACTCACTGTTATTATATGGTTACTGAAGATGGCTTCCTAATGCACTGGCTAGCATAAGAAAATATTTATTTCAATATAGACATGCCAAGCTATTATCAAGAAAGTCCTAATGACACATGTTCTGCCAATTAAGAAACTTAGTGTTTTAATGGCAGCACTACATCATTTAATCCTCCCAACAGAGCAGGCAAGCTTTGATCCAAGCACTACACTCCATCTGATCACAAGTCAAGCTGAAAGAAACAGTATTCTCAGGTATTTTGTTTCATAATTTCAGAGAAAGGCCATAGTAGGATTCTTCCAACCATCTCTGAACAGGCACTCAGCTATATTTATTGAATGAATAAACTGCCAGAAATCAACTAAGTTGTTTTTGCAGGAACATGTCCATAATAAAACCATTAGCAGGTCTGACCAAGCAAACTCAAAGACAGGTAAGCAAACACCAATATATCAAAATGCTTTTCCATTATAGACATGGTTGCTAGATGTCTCCAGAAGTCAGTGCTGAAACTATACAGGATACATACTCTAATGGTCCAGAATACACAAACTGCATTGTAAAAACCAGTAATGTGATAGACTACTACTGCCATGTCAGAAAACCTTATTATGGGAGGATTCTGACATCCACAAAAAAATGAAACATAGTCTAATGGGGAATAATTGAGCTCATTCTACTGAGCCACTCACTACATGCTCTTTGTAATTTTCTACCTGCAAACACAGATACTGGATTGGGAGGGGGAAAGAGAAAAGAAGAAATGGCAGGCTATCTATATGACTATTCTGTCATTCTAGTTTTTAAGTTGAGAACAGAACATGTACGTTTGATGTTAGTTTTCAATGGAGTGCCACATAAGAAAGCCCTTCTGGATCACCTGCAAAATTACTGCTTTGCTGTTAACAGCCTACAACAGATTGCTATTGCTAAAGGTTTTAATGAACATGTTTTGTCAGTAATAAAATTTGAAGACAGTTCTGTCAAACTCTGAAGTATAAAAATGCTCATAAGGAAAGGATAATTACCACTACTCACCAATTCCATACTTTGTCCTGTAATATTCTTTAGTGAATTCATCACAATCACAGAGTCTTATCTTCCTTCCCCAAACATTAATTATTGCCCCTATTTTCAAGTCACTGTCTCTGTAAAATTCCTGATGCACTGCTCCTGTCTAATAAAAGAGGGAACATTTACACAGCAGCTCTATAAATCTCAGAATCCCCCGACCTTTCTTAAAATCTAGGTCATTTAGTGAGTGCGGGTGATTTAAAACATAACCTTCATAGTCCATTTGCAAGTTTTACTCACCCCATGCTAAGCTATCTCACTTGCACAAGTGTAGAATTTACATACAGTAAATCTCAGTAGTTTTCATTTGAGCTATTCTCCAGTGGCAACACAATTGTATAAATAACTCTCTTTGCTGTAGAGGATAACAACCACAGAAATTACAAAAACTACTACAAGGGCATTCAACAACAGCTGGAGGCATTCAGTAACATCCAACCTTGCGATTGTCCAGCATGTAACGGCCTCTGCCTCCTGTTAAGCTCCCAAGCACATTGAGGACAGTGTGACGGGTGATGGTGCCTGGCTGGTACAGCCCGGTGGGAGCATACTGCAAGAAAAGAGACCAGCTCTTAAGAATTGCACTTAACAGTGATGAAGGAGAAATCAGTTACCTTAGATCTGGGCAGGGCTGGGTTAATTTTTTGGTTTGTTGTTTTTTTTGTTTTACAGACTGATCATTGTTGTAGTATTTTCTTGGGAGAATTTTTAGTACATTCTATGATTACACCACCAAACCTAAAAGCCAGTGTATATGTGGCACTTGGTGCCATGGTCTAGTAGGCATGAGGTCTTGGGTGACAGGTTGGACTTGATGATCTTTGAGGTCTTTTCCAACCTTGTTGATTCTATAATTCTATGTCAAAAAGCAGTATGTATGCCAGGAGAGTCATGCCAGGAGACTGTTACTGTGCATCCAAAAATCTCTTTTCTCTTGGAAGCACACAGAAAGCAAAAAGAAGGGACACTTCAGGTACCGCATTGTGGTAGTTTTAGCCTATGCCTTTAAAATTTAGCTGCAGACTTTGAGCAGAAAAGTAGAAAAGTATAAATAAATCACTATTGGGTGTATAAAGGAAAACAAAAGATTATTCTAAACAAATTCATTGGATAAATGTCAGAATAGAATAGAATAGAATAGAATAGAATAGAATAGAATAGAATAGAATAGAATAGAATAGAATAGAATAGAATAGAATAGAATAGAATAGAATGAGCCAGGTTGGAAAAGACCTTCGAGATCATCAAGTCCAACCTGTCACCCAACACCATCTAATCAACTAAACCATGGCACCAAATGCCTCATCCAGTCTCTTCTTAAACAGTTCCAGTGATGGTGAGTGCTGGGGGAAACTTCAACCTACCACACACATCATTCTCAACATCTGCTCTAAAGGCTATTATTTTGACTGGTTGTAATTATGAAGACACCAGTCAATTTTGGTTCTACTGGGCTAACCACTGCACAAATATGGTGGACTCAAGTCAGCACTATTCTGCTGGCAAAAAAAAGAGGTAGTATTTTTGTTTCTATTGTGAGTTTCAAAATTGCAATTGTAATTTATCCCAGTAATACCAAACTTAATGAACAAACTATTATTCTTTTTAAACGAATGAGCAAATTGCTGATGCACAGCAGATAAGCTGAGTTATTTAGTCTTGCCACCTTCCCTGACATCCCAACTTGTGACTGATCTCTGCTGTTCTCAAAATTTCCACCAAATTCAGAGGAAGAGGCCAGCCTTTTAAATTGCAACATGCACTTTAATTCTAGAAGTGATAACATAGAGCCACTGCTAAATCAGCATGACAGCATAGGATGCACAACGTGAGAAAAGTGCAGCATTTTGCTGCTAGGGTTTTACTACAAAAGCTCATGTATATACTTGGCATCACAAACAGACTACCACTATGAGAAGAAAAGGAGGGAAAAGATTTCTCCAAAGTGAGTTGACATGATTCTATCATCAGGATCTGCCTGGAGTGATATATTAAGTGTATCCAGCTTGTTAACTTTATAAGCATAGCAGGTTACAGAGGACTCAAATTCCTTGAGGATTTCTCTGAGAGAAGCCTTTTCAAATAAGCACCTGATTAATTCCTGACAAAGCTTATTCATAGAGTCCTGTTGATTTTAACTAGCTCTGCATAAGGTCTCAAATCTACAAGCTCAGTTTTAAGAAATCACTCTAAATCTGCTATGAAGAAGTATTGACATGGAATACTAAATCAGAACTTTTACAAATTTCTACAGATAAGTCATATGGATCAAATCTGTATTCACTTCAATTTTACATTAGTTCATCTATCAATATTCATTAATTTTTTGGACTTCAATAACCTCAGAATTTTACAAATACATTTATCTTAATACGCTAATAAGAGAAAAGGAAAACATAGGATATCTTTCTGCCTAAATTTTCCTTCCTTTTAATTTAAGTACAACAAGGTTAAACTTACTTTTTACCATCACTTAAATGTGGAAAATAAGTCATGCAATTATCCAGTTGGAAGAGACCTCAAAGATCATCCAGTCCAATCCTCAATCCAGCTCTGAAGCATCGACACTAAACCAAGTCCCTAAGCACTAGGTCCACACACTGCTTAAACACCTCCAGGGACACTTACCACTGCCCTGGGCAGACAATTCCAGTGTTTGATAATCCTCTCTGTGAAGAATTATTTCCTAACATCCAGTCTAAATGTCCCCTGGTGCAGCTTGTAACAATTTCCTCTAGTCCTGTCTCTTGACACCAAGGAGAAGAGGCTGGTCCCTCCTCGCCCCAACCTTCCTTCAGGTAGTTGTAGAGAGCAATGAAGGTTCCCTTCAGCCTCCCTCTTCTGCAGACTGAACAACCCATGCTCCCTCAGATGCTCCTCATAGGCCATGTGTTCCAGGCCCTTCACAAGCCTCATTGCCCTTCTCTGGATGCCCTCCAGCACCACAATGTCCTTCTGGTATTGAGGGACCCAGAACTGAACACAATACTCAAGGTGTGGCCTCAGCAGTGCTGGATACGGGGAGATGATCACCTCCTGTCTCTGCTGGCCGCCATGTTTCTAATACAAGCAAGGATGCTTACTCTGAAGATACTTTTTAAATACCATTAAAATTCTAATACAGGATTATTATTCATTTATTTTTTAAGCATTAAACATTTCTTAACTAGAGGAAGAACTTGAAATAAACTGAAATTTTCATTCCTCACCTTTGGTAGTTTATCCCTTCTGAGGAAAAGTGGAACAGTATCCCGGCCTGAGTTTACTGGGGTAATCTCTTTTATATCGATAGTATCATCAGACAAATAATAGTGCAGGACGAGTTCCGTGGGTCTTCAAACATGGATTCTGGGTCATCCCACACACAGTAAAAACGTAAAACTTGTCTGTCATACTCCAGAAATTGTTTCAAAGTGTCAAAGTGCTCATAAGGGCGCAATGGGTTCATGCTATCCAGAATCTGCAGATAAAGGAGAAATTAACACCCTTCGAATTATTTGCTCTGAAGGACAGGATACCAAACTGCAGGATAACATCTAGTCTTAGAACATGCTTTTAGGATTTTTCAAATAATACCAGACAATTACAATACACTATTTATGCCATTACCACAGAGCTATTTGCAGGGTTGCTGTGACCTCAGAAAATACATAAAACCTGTTTTGGATTGCGTTTGATCTTTTGCGTTTTTTTTCTTGCAATAAGGTCTTTCTGATCAGAGAATTGTTAAATTATTTATAGTACAGCTCACATTTTCAACAGATTGCCTATGGTAATCAGATGACTGTAACTCCAAACAGCATCACCCTTCTTGATTTACTTCCTTAAAAATATTTGTTATGGATTATGTGGTATAAAGAAATAATTCTTTATCTTCCCTTTGATTTCTTTTTCTTTTAGCTTTAAAACATAGTTTATTAACTTTTGATTCATGTCAGTTGCCAGGGGCATGTATGTTCTCCTCTCAATATGTACCCATAGGTCTGAAAAGGAATAGCAAATCTCCAGCTAAAGATATATTGCAGCTGATGTGATGTATGACAAGATGCTATCTACAGTCATGACTGCTGCAGAACCAGTAGCACTGCATTAAATCAGATCCCAGGATGACGTGATCCAATCCAAGGACTGTACGTACACTCTGTTAGTTACAGTCACATATAGAAATATTGACCCGAACAGGGTATTTTTCCTAAGTCAGAACTCATCATGTCAAAGTGAGTTAAAGGGGTGGACAGACTTTCTAATCCACAAAATCCTACAAAAATGCTTCCAAAGAAGAATGGTGACAGGCATCAATGAGACAATGTAAGCTGAAGAGAATGAACTGATGACTGCAGGCGGTTTATATCATTGTCTAAATTTCTATTTATTCATTGATACATCTTCTGACCTTAAAAAGCTGATAGGGGAGAAAGCCCATTCTGACAGAGCATTGAATCTTAGAATAATGAGAGCAGTACAAGTTTTGCATGCCAATGTCCCTGCTGATCTGAAGCAGTCTTTCCATTTCAGGCATCATAATGTTCATATGCTACAATCCAGGTATTTACAATCCCAGTACCATCTTTCCTCCTTCCTCATCCTTGAAGATGCAATAAACAACCAAATACAGCCACAGATGCCCTTATCTCTCAAACATTTCTCCCTATTCCATTCTCTTTAAGCATACAAGTGCGCGACACTTGTATGTTTTGCACACTGTTTTTACAAACAAAAAATCTAAGCAGGTTCTGCTGTACCATATATAATGTGACAGGATGCCAATAGCAAGACAACTCAGCACATGTTAACTACAAGGTCTGAGCAAGGGAAAAGCAACCAATGCCCAGCCTGAATCACTGGCACACAGACCCGGGAGACCTATTACAAATACTGCCTTTCTATGGAGGGCTGCAAAACGTCTGAAAGCATGAATACAATGAAACCAACATCTTGGCCTGAGAGCGGCTCAGAGACATGCAAACTGTCCTACACATCTCAGTCATGACTGCCTTCCGTTTTTGCTGCTGAGAGACACAGCATTTTCCTCAGTAGGAGGATTAAGCTGAATGCCAGAGATACATGGAATATTTGTTGCTTTCAGAGTACTAGGCTGGATCTATCTCAACAGGCTCCATATCATAGAATCACAGAATATTAAGGGCTGGAAGGGACCTCAAAAGATCATCTAGTCCAGCCCCCTGCCAGAGCAGGATCACCTATACCAGATCACACAGGAGTGTATCCAGGCAGGGTTTGAGTATCTACAGAGAGGGAGACTCCACAACCCTCCTGGCCAACAGCCCTACAAAGTCAGGCCAGAAGAAAAATACACTGGATCTGCACTCATATTAATAAAATAAAATAACTTTTAAGAAAGAACTAAAAGAAACTATTCCTTACAGAAAACATCACTCCCACTACTGTTCCCACAGAAGAGACCTCAGGTCCTGCTGAGGGGAATCTACAAAGCATCAAGGACCTGTGAGTGCAGCTAAATAACAAAATATAATAAAACAATAAATTAAATAATAAAATATTTTTTACAAAAATAACTAAAAGAAACTATTCCCTACAAAAAACATCACTCCCACTACTGTTCCCAGAGAAGAGACCTCAGGTCCTGCTGAGAGGAATCTACAAAGCATCAAGGAGCTGTGAGTGCAGGTTTTGGAGGAGGTGTATGTGTTCCCATACACTTATGAAAGAGGGAAATGCCTTCCAATAAAACTTTGCAAGTCTTAAAACTGCAGAGTGCTGGGTCCTGCACGACAAAAGAATTTGTTTTGCACATGCAAACAACTGCTAATAACATGAAAGGTGGAGATGAAAGATGATGTATGAATAGACCAAGTGAGTCTGCAGGAAGCCATGGATGTGCTTGAATCATAATTAAAATTAAATCTTCCTATAAACACTTTTAAAGTGTTAATTATAATTAAATTAGCTGAAGCAAAATCAAAAGAGGAAGACATAATAGGGCAATAGGGTTTTTTCAGTGCAACAGTGACAGATTTCTTTTATTTTTACCAATTAATTCTGCTCTGTTTGGAAAAAGAAATGTGTCAACACCTCAGGAGAAAAATCAGTTATATTTGAGATTTCACTATGTTAGTACAATGAGCCACACAACACCATTTTTAAAAGTAAGTATTCTCTTGGGATTTATGGTGTTGAAATAGGTAGTTTCTATTTGCTCTTAGGGAAATATTTTATAGAATACATATTACTAACAGCAATGGCACTTCTGTCAATACCAAGTTTTCACTATTACTGCCTCAGCCGACCTTCTGCCGCTCTTTGGTGTACGGGTCATCAGGACGACCTGCCGGAGGATTTAATCTAATTCCCATCTTCCTCAGGAAATTTTTTGTAAACTGGTCACAATCGATAATCTGATATTTTCTGGCATAAAAAATTACTTCTGTGTTGACATTGAAATGTTCTACAGTATAGAACTGATCTTCCTGAGGAGGTGGAAGTGGTATTCGATGCCGTCGAACAATAGACCCTGTAAGAGAAGGGAAACAAATTTCATAGAGTAAATACCCATGGCTCAAAGGAACGCTTCACAGACGTCCCTATATTCTATGCTGACAGGACTGAAAGAGATGAAGCTCTTATGGGACAAACAAAATTATCCTACATTTTGACAAAGAACTGTTAGGTAAGATGATAATTTTTATGAACCACAATATGCTGATTGTCTTCTGGAACCTCAAGTTCTGGTATCTGTCTGAAGCTAATACAGAACATGACCACCTTCTGGAGCAAAGAGGAAACCACTGGAATAAATTCCCAGTTGTTGCTGCAAATGTAACAGGTTAGTATTTTTTTCAAAGCATTTTTTTTTCTCATTATGAAAGCAGATGTCTTTTTCACTTTTATTTTTGAAAAGCAACAGTTGTCTCCTTTACTCCTTAGCATCACTTTTTCTTTTAAAAGTAAATAAAGAAAAGAAAACACACAAAAGTTGTGCAAAAAAACAGGTGGTGAGAGTGTGTGGGAGGGACAAGATTTGTCTGTACACTCTGCAGGGTGAGGATGGCTATATGTAACTAAAGTTAGAGAAAAAAACACTGCCCTGCCAAGGGGAAAAGTGTGACTTATCAAGCATGGAGACAACAGTGATGAGCTGGGCTAATTTCTGCATTGCAGTAAAGAATACATCTCAAAAACACAGAGCCAGGGACTCAACCCAGAGACTCACAGAAACAGTATTCAGTGGAAAATGACAGGAAGGGATGGGGCAGGAGAATAAAAAAAAGAGACATTTTAACTTTGGTAAACACACACTTGAATGTCTTTAAATCAAAATAGTGATATTCTGAGAGTACTGTAATTTGTTTACATTTACCGTACTATTGGTCTATCAGCTAAAATCTCCCAAATACACTGGTGAATTGGGTAACGCTTATAAATACTCACTGCTGACAGTTAAGAGACTGGAGCATCTCTCATATGAGCAAAAGTTGAGAGAGCTAGGTTTGTTCATACTGGAATAGAGATAGCTCAGTGTGGGGAGGAAACTTATAAGCTGACGGGAGAGAATGAATGAACTTATGAATATAACCTGATGGGAGAGAATGAAGGTGATGGCGCCAGGCTCATTTCCGTGGTGCCCACTGACTAGGCAAGAGACAACAGGCACAAATTAAAAGACACAAAATTCCATCTGAACACAAGAAAACACTTTTTTTACTGTGATGGTGATTAAACACTGGAACAGGCTACCCAAAAAGGTTGTTAGTCTCCATTCTTGGAGATACTTAAAACCAAACTGGACATGTTCCTGGGACTCTGGATCTAACTAATCCTGCTTTAGAGTAGGAGAGTTGGACTAGATGATCTTAAGATGTCACTTCCAACCTCAAAAATTTTGTGATCACAGTATCACAGTACATTAGAGGTTGGAAGGGATCTCAAGAGATCATCTAGTCCAAACTCTGTGCCAAGGCAGGATCACTTAGGGTAGTCTGCACAGGAATCCATTCAGGTGGGTTTTGAATGTGTCCAAAGAAGGAGACTCCAAAACCTCTCTGGGCAGCCTGTTCCAGTGCTCCATCACCCCCACTATAAAGAAGTTTCTCTTCATAGCGAGGTGAAATCTTCTATGTTCAAGCTTGTGCCTTTTGTTCCTTGTCTTATTAGTGTGCACCACTGAAAAGAGCTTGCCCCCCTCCACTTAACATGCACCCCTCAGATATTTATACGCATTGATGAGATCCCCTCTGTCTTGTCAAGACTAAACAGCCCCAGATCTCTCAGTCTCTTCATGGGGAGGTGCTCAAGTCCCCTAATCATCCTCATGGCTCTCCATTGGATTCTCTCCAGTAGTTCTCTGTCTCTCTTGAACTGGGGAGCCTAAAACTGGACATGGTATCCCAGGTGTGGTCTCACCAGGGCAGAGTAGAGGAGGAAAAGAACCTCCCTAGACCTGCTGGACACAATTTTCTTGATGCACCCTGGGATACCATTTGCTCTCTTGGCCACAAGGGCACATTGTTGTCCCATGGAGAACTTGCTGTGCACTAGGACTCCAGGGTCTTTCCTTGTGGAGCTGCTTTCCAGCAGGGCAACCCCTAACCTGTTCCTATTCCTCCCCAGGTGCAGGACCCTGCACTTGTCCTTACTGAACTTCATGAGGTTTGCCTGCACCCAGCTCTCCAGCCTGTCCAGATCTCAGATGGCTGCACAGCCTGACAGGGTGTCTGCCACACACCCCGCCTCCCAAGTCTTGTATCATCAGTGAACTTGCTGAGAGTACTCTCAATCCCCTCATCCAGGTCATTGATAAAGATATTGGATAAAACTGGACCCAGTACTGATCCCTGGGGAACATCACTGGCCGCAGGCCTCCAAGTTGACTCTGTGCTACTGATGACAACCCTCTGAACTCTGTTGTCGAACCAGTTTTCAATCCACCTCACGGACCAACCATCTATGCCACACTGCTTGAGCTTTTCTATGAGGATATTATGGGAGACAGCATTGAAAGCCTTACTGAAGTGATACTACAAGTATTTTAGAAACAACTTATAGGTAGGTTAAACACGTATGAAATGCATACATGAAAGAGAGGTACGCAGCTGCATGGTATGATAAACTAGGATTTATTCCAAGTGAAGCTGGAGGTCACAAAGAGCAGCAGATCAGCATAGCTGGGGCTAGACTTTGGGTTTTGTGGTTTTTTTTCTATTATTATGAGAACAGAAAGGACAACAGTGAAAGTTTTGCCACATTAATACCTCTATGTAGGTGTATGAAAACACCCTGCAGGGAATAAAAAGATGGTCCAGTCTTCAGTCTCAGGCTCTTTGCTGTGCTTTACCAACCCAGACACCTCTGTAATAGCAGATTTAAAATGTGGATGCCCACTGGCTAAGACCAGACAGCAACCACCAATCCATATTATAATAATTCCTTACCATTATATGTTCCAAACAACTTTAAATTACAGTAATCATAAAAGGTGCAACTTTAAGGCAACTACAGTAAACATACAAAAAATACCAATCTAAAAATAGTTGCAGTACTAACCTACTACTACTATAAAAGTTTATTAGACACAATTATCTGAAAGGTCTCTCTCATTATCTCTCTCGGCAAAGCTGCATATCTTTCCAGTGCCCTTCAGCTGTGCATCTGGTGGTGCTTCCCACAGAGTCCTGTTTGATGATTTTCCAGCATTGCTGCTTTGTTTTGGAGGTAGGTGGGGGGGCGGAAGAGGGCCTTGGAAGACAGGGGATAAAGAGAGGCAGAGGAGGAGGGAGAAAGATATCACCGTGTGGTTTTATTTGGTGTTTGAAGGGCCTTATTTCTACATCAATTCATGGAAATTCTTTATTGTTTGCTTTATTTCCCTAAGGACTAATCTGTATGAAATACCTTCCACTACTACATCATCAGTTATTTGTTAAATTATAGCTCCTACAATGAAAACACACCCTTAATTTTCCAGGGGAATAAAGCCACAAAGAAAATCTACCTTACGTTCCCATTAAAATCATTATTTAAGACCCATTCAGCATTCTGATGTTTCTCGTGTACCAAATCCAATATTCTGGTTGCTGATCTTTTGAATGCAAAATAAATGTCAGCCTCTGATTGCTTAAACGTACTTACACAGATATTTAAGATGCATCCTGAAGGAAATGTTAGTTAGAACAACATGAACATTTTACCATGATGCAGAACCACATCCCATTGCTATTAAGAAAATCACACACTTTAAAACATGTTACCTGATTTTGGCTAATCCTTGGGTCACTCCTACAAAGATCAACAGATAATGTGCTGTCAGAACAGTCCTCTGCATAAATGCAGAGATTCCTGTTGAATCCTCGCTTTAGTGAGAATATAATGGTTGACAATTTTCTAACATGAGGTGCTTTCTGAGGGCATATTTAACTCAGAATGGGTGAATAAGCCTTCAGCTAGTTTTTCATATCACTTTTCAAAGTATAATGCACATGCCCATTTTGTTCTGAGGAGAAGAATTTCTTCCCTAATGGAAAATGTCTTGTAAAGATAATACCTGTAGTAATCTTTTGCCTTTATTAGATATCACTGTGCCTGATCTACACATGTAGAGGATACATTTTATATTGTTGAATTTGAAAGTTAATAAAACCTGATCAGCTGAGGTTAGGGCTCACCATTTTTTTTTAAATTGTCCTTCCTTCTGGAAAATAATTACATTTCTTCTTCTAGAAATATGCTAGAAGTTGTTAAAGGAGGACCTGGGCATGTGCAGCACTGAGGTTTTGATGGCTGTTCTTAATGCTTCTTTTGTCTTTTGTCAGTTTATTGAGCAGGCTAACCTCTTGCACCACCACGCATTATTTTAAACACCTGCATCTGGTCAGGCTAAAGCTCTTCTGTGCTGTGCCCTTGCAGAGGGAGTTGAGAGTACCACTTTTCTCTCACAGTGGTGGTGGGATTGAATTCACATGCCATAATTTGTAGCATATCTTCTTTCCTCTCAGAGATTCTTTGGCACCAACAGCAGCAGCACAAGGAGACCTTAACAGTACTGAAGGCCATTTGACCATGGGGTGGATCATGAAGCTGGGTAGCAAATAGTTTGGTCTCTGCTGCTGCATTGCTCTGCAGAATACAGTATATTCTCAGCACACCTTTCTGACTTCCTCTGTAGTACTTGAGTGCATTAGAGAGAGGAGAGGAATGGCTTACTGCTGGATTTTGAACACTATTTGACTGCTTGCACAGAAAGGAGGAGAAGCAACCACTACGATTCCTGCAAGACAGTCTACCCCAGTAAACATGGGAGCTTCTTACATTCACTTATTCACTCGTCTCAGAACATAGCAAGGTCATGATTTGGCTACCATCAAATATGGCAAAGTCACAATTATTTCAAGGCCTCAGGGGAGGTCTTAAGCTCTTAGATAATCAGTTATATTGGAGGAGTTGACTGCAACTTCACTTTCCTGCTTGTACTTTCCTCTTCAGCCAGCCGGCCTTGGGAACCCAGCCAGCAGGCAGCTCCACTCCCTTTTTCAGCTGGCTGACCTTGGGGAAACCAGCCAGCTGCTCTACTTTGCTCTGGCTTGCAGGGCCTGGATTGCACTGGAAGCTGCAGTCAACCCCATGGGACATAAATGACCTTTTGATAAGACAGTAACAGCCAACCACAGTCCTGTTAACTGGGAATTTGATCTACAAAACACTTGCACTGCCATATCTAGCCTGGCTCTCTATGGGAGAATTTCTTTATATATGGGAATAACTAGCATTCTGGCTTTGGAAGAACATAGTGGAGTTAGTTTTGTGGTGGAGTTTCCTGTCCTCCTTTCCACTCTGTACTCCCTTATCTTTAGTTAGTTATTATAAACTGTGTCTGTCCTGGTATTTTTTGCTTTGATTCTGGTTTTCAAGTTCAGGTTGGCCTCTGCATTCCTCTGAATTTCTCAGTGCAGATTGTTTCCAATCTTTTCTGAAGTTCAAACTACAGCAAGGCAGTTTCCAAAATCAAATGAAGTTTACATTTCAGTTATATAGTAGCAACCTTATCTGCCCAATTTCATGTCCAAGTACAGAAGCCAATTCCATAAAGCATATTTAAAGACACATATTTAAAGTATGTTTCCCACAGATCATTTACTTTGTCACTGTGAGATTTCAATCAATGCTAAAATAATCTTTTCTGGTCCTTTTTTTCCCTGAAGCCAATTTGTTTTAGTTTTGTAAAATCATAAAGTTAGACATTCTTCTAACTTTGACAGCTCTTCCTTCACCAAATTTTCCTGCAGTCCAAAAGTCTACATCCAACTTTTTTTTCCTGCAAAGCCACACATACTATCCACAGTGGAGACTGAAGTGGGAAGCTACTATATTTTTGTGATTCCCTCATGCCCAGGGACACCCATTCAGACCACAAACTCTCAGTTGTGGGTTTTGGCACAAGCACAGGTAATCTCATGGCCTCAAGGCATTAACCAACTAAGATGATTTACCTTTGATCTATCACACCAACTGCCTTTGATCTACCCCACCACTGCTGTATCTACTCTTTAAGAAGAGTCATGGGAACAGTAATTTCAGCTGTCTCTTTTACATCTTTTCTACTAAGGTAAACATCCAAGCTAAGGTACCACCACCTTCTACCTTCCACAGTTCAATTCCATTATATCCATCACTGTTTTTGCTGTTCTTCCTTTACTCAAGCCTTTTCCTGCCACTGTAGTCTCCAACTGTTCACACAGGCTCAGCCTATCCTGCTCTTGATGTGCCAATACTTTCTTCACCCACATTCCTATGCCTATACTCTTTTGTTCAGTGCAATTTGCCTTTCCACAACCCAAACTCTCTTACAGTTGAACTCCCCTCTATGAACTCATGGCATCTTCATTAACAGAAATGTACTTCAGCAGACATGCAGAGAACAGCATTATGGATTAGATCCTGAACCTCAGTTCAGTTCCTTACTTTGGTACAACCTTATCTGAACGATCATAGGCAAGATTTTAATTCCTTTCTGCTTCGGTTTACCAGATTCACAATGCAAACAATGGCACTTCTTTTGTTCTCAGGCTTAAAAATTCCCAGTAAGGAGAGGGAATTTCAGTAGTGTAAGAAATACATATGTAATTATGATAAAAGAGGCAATGGGCCATTTTTTAAAATTGAAAACAGAGTAAAACTAGCAGTGAATGGTTTGGGAATTCTTTTTAAGAAACACTGCCTTTGCATATATCCAACACAAGTACTTAGTGCCTTTAGCATATCAACTTTGTAGTTGTTCTTCAGTAATGGAACACAAAGTCAATGCCCAAGTGAATGCGAGTGAAGAATCCTCTGACAGGCATCTTTACCATATTTTTCCCTCTACATCATATTAATCTCTAGGATAATAAGAATACTTGTGTATATATAAGGCAAATGGCATCCTGGCCTGTATCAGGAAGAGTGTGGCCAGCAGGAGCAGGGAAGTCATTCTGCCCCTCTGCTCAGCACTGGTTAAGCCACACCTTGAGTACTGTGTCCAGTTCTGGGGCCCTCAGTTCAAGAAAGATGTTGAGTTGCTCGAATGTGGCAAGAGAAGGGCAACAAAGCCGGTGAGACATCTGGAGCACCAGCCCTATGAGGAGAGGCTAAGGGAGCTGGGGTTGTTTAGCCTGTAGAAGAGGAGGCTCAGGGAAGACCTTATTGCCATCTACAGCTGCCTGAAGGGAGGTTGTAGCCACATGGGTGTTGGTCTCTTCTCCCAGGCAACCTGTGACAGAGCAAGAGGACACAGTCTCAAGCTGTGCAAGGGAATTTTTGGGCTTGATCTTAGAAAAAAAGTTCTTCACAGAAAGAGTGATTACCCATTGGGATGGGCTGCCCAGGGAGGTGGTGGGGTCAATGTCCCTAGAGGTGTAAGAAAAGCCTAGATGAGGCACTTAGTGCCATGCTCTAGTTGATCAGTTAGGGTTGGGTGATCGGTTGGACTTGATGATCTTGGAGGTCTCTTCCAACCTGGTTGATTCTGTGATGCTTGTCATAACATATAGGCCCCAAATATTCTCATCAGCTGTGAAGCCCAGACACATCCCAAACAACCCTTGGCCCTTTTAATCTACAATATCTCTTCCTTCTTAAAAACAATCAATGTATAGAGCTTCCCTACCAGCCCAAGTAGCAGCAACAAACAAAATAAGTGTACATTTGAGATCCTAGAACATTTCTTTTTAATCTGTCACTGTAATGTGCTGTGTACACATATTTATCCCACATAAAGTACTCCTACAAAGTCCCGGAGGCCTTCATAACATCTTTCCATGGAAGACTGAGATAACTCTTGTTTCTCTCTAACACTACTAGTACTTCTTCTAATACTACTTCCTACTAGAGGTACTTAACACCTTCTTTGCCTCAGTCTTCACTAGCAGGGCAGAACGTCTTCCAGACAGCTGGCCTGCAGAGCTGGCAGAAGGAGCCAGAGAGCTGCATAGTTTCCCACTGCTCCAAGAGGAAGTCAGAGATCTACTGAGCCGCTTGGACCCCCACAAGGCCATGGGACCGGATGGGATCCATCCTAGGGTGCTGAGATTGCTGACAGATGAGCTGTCCAAGCCACTTGCCATCATTTTTCAGCAGTCCTGGCTCACTGGAGAGGTCCCAGAAGACTGGAAGCTGGCCAACGTGGTGCCCATCCACAAGAAGGGCCGGTTGGATGAGCCAGGGAATTATAGGCCTGTCAGCCTGACCTCAGTGCCAGGCAAGATTATGGAACGGCTCATCTCGAGTGCGATCACACAGCACTTACAGGATGGCCAGGGGCTCAGGCCTAGCCAGCATGGATTTAGGAGGGGCAGGTCCTGCCTGACCAACCTGATCTCCTTCTATGATCAGGTGACCCGCCTGGTGGACGTGGGGAGGCCTGTGGATGTGGTCTACCTGGACCTCAGCAAGGCCTTTGACACCGTTCCCCACAGCAAACTCCTGGCCAAGCTGGCAGCCCGTGGCTTGGACAGGAGCACACTGTGTTGGGTTAGGAACTGGCTGGAGGGCCGAGCCCAGAGAGTAATGGTGAATGGCACCACATCCAGCTGGCGGCCTGTCACTAGTGGTGTGCCCCAGGGATCAGTGCTGGGCCCCATGCTCTTCAACATCTTTATTGATGATCTGGATGAGGGCATTGAGTCCATCATCAGTAAATTTGCAGATGACACCAAGCTGGGGGCAGCAGTTGATTTGCTGGAGGGCAGAGAGGCTTTGCAGAGGGACCTCGACAGGCTGGACAGATGGGCAGAGTCCAATGGCATGAGATTTAACACATCCAAGTGCCGGGTTCTGCACATTGGCCACAACAACCCCAGGCAGTGCTACAGGCTGGGGTCAGAGTGGCTGGAGAGTGGCCAGGCAGAGAGGGACCTGGGGGTACTGGTTGATTGTAGGCTGAACATGAGCCTGCAGTGTGCCCAGGCAGCCAAGAAGGCCAATGGCATCCTGGCTTGCATCAGGAACAGTGTGGCCAGCAGGAGCAGGGAGGTCATTCTCCCCCTGTACACTGCACTGGTTAGGCCACACCTTGAGTCCTGTGTCCAGTTCTGGGCCCCTCAGTTTAGGAAGGATGTTGACTTGCTGGAACGTGTCCAGAGAAGGGCAACAAAGCTGGTGAGGGGTTTGGAACACAAGCCCTATGAGGAAAGGCTGAGGGAGCTGGGGTTGCTTAGCCTGGAGAAGAGGAGACTGAGGGGTGACCTTATTGCTCTCTACAACTACCTGAAGGGAGGTTGTAGCCAGGCAGAGGTTGGCCTCTTCTCCCGGGCAGCCAGCACCAGAACAAGAGGACACAGTCTCAGGCTGCGCCAAGGGCAGGTTTAGGCTGGATGTTAGGAAGTAGTTCTACACGGAGAGAGTGATTTGGCCATTGGAATGGGCTACCCGTGGAGGTGGTGGAGTCACCTTCACTGGAGGTGTTCAGGAGAAGACTTGATGGGGTGCTTGGCTGTATGGTCTAGTTGTTGGGTGGGTTGGATTGTTTGATGGGTTGGACGCGATGATCTTGAAGGTCTCTTCCAACCTGGTGTATTGTATTGTATTGTATTGTACTAATATTACTACTACTACTATTTTGGATCTGGTACCAAAAGTGACTCCAACAATCATTAATACAAGATACAACCAAGCAAATGGGGAAATCGTAGCCTTCCTGTTACCACAGGAACATGACTGCACTGCCAGGAACATGAGGCCTGAAAGCGCAATTTGCACAGCCCATACTACAAAGACAATGAAAAGTCTCATTCCAATAGCTTGATTCAAAGGAAAAAAGCTTTGACTTTGTTTTGTCTTGCTCTAAAGAACTTGGCTTTCACCTACCCTCTCAAAGATGTCACTCAGCCTCTCAGGTTAGCTGTACTTCCTTTGCCCCAAGACACAAAATCCAGACACAGTTACTCCCACTCCCGTGACACAAAAATCAAGGAAAACTTAAACCTGATGATGTTTCCTAGCTCATGATTATGAGTGCAGGGAGGGGGTAAGTAGCTTGTAGGTTCCTAGAAAAGCTTCAACATTATTTTCTTCATTTCTTGGAAAAGCACTTGCCCAGGTAGGAGTCAGATGAGGTTTCTCTGAATGCAAGATCAGTTCCTGCTCAATAGCCAACAAGAATTCTGGCAAGAAGAACTACTCACACAGGGACAGCAGAGCCTGAAGTACTGGTTTAAGAAAATATTCACAGGTAGTTTTATCCCAGGTCTAACAGTAATGATGCATCTTTAAATATTATCCTCCTCTGTAGACTGAGAAAGTAGTAGCATCTGCTAATCTTAGAAAAGAATACAGTAGTTAAAAGGTTACCTTATTGTTGAAAATTGCTGCACTACGATCCACCAGAATGTACAAAGTATCTGTAGGGATGGGGAGGGGCCACAATCCCAAGATACTCATCCCAAGACATGATGCTTAGCTGGACTATATCCTTTGAAAATGTTTTTAATTCTGGCAGTGACCCATAACACCAAGAAGCAGCAGCTGTGTTCCCTTCTGCAAGAGGATGCTGACCGCTAGATCTCATTTTCTTGAAGTAAACCAAGCTCATTAGTACTCCAGTAAATCAGCCCAGTAAACCCTCCTCCAGAAGTCCTCAGGCTGGCCCAAATGCAGTGATGTGACAGTGAAGCAAGGCAGCTTCTTAACTTAGAGGCATCAAAGAAAAATTACTGTGCCAGGGGCGCTTTAAACGTAGAAGAACTAACATCCAGAGGCACAAAAGGCACTCTCCTTCAACAATGACAGAGAGACTGCAGCAGTAAATGAACAACGACGGAGCTGCCAGTAGAGAACTGACTGACGGTGCCAAGACAGGAGGAGCCAGGCTCAGGAATGCAGATCTAGAACACAAATTGCTATTGCAGAGGTGACACAACACTGAAAAAAAGACCTACTATCATGTGATTTCAAACTATATTAGAGACAAAATCATACATGTAAGTATAGAAGGGGATTCTGCCTTACAGAACTTACATCTTCAGGAACTAAGGCAGTAACAAAGTTCTCATGATCTGTAATGAGAAAAGGCAATTATAGCTGCTCACTTACATCCCATTTTAACTACAAGAAGTCACATTATGTATCATTTGGAATGGGCCAAGACTGTACTGAAGAAAGATATAAAAGGACACAAGAAAAAGTGTGCTATAAAAAATAGATACCTTGATTTATGCCACTATTTGTCACTTGGGGTTCAACCACTTGAATTGTATCATCTTCAAGGTAGAAGTATATTTTACAATGTCTGATTCTATATAGCTCTTGATTCTTGTCAGGCACTTCTTCCTCAAAATAGGCATCAAAAGACAATACCTATTAAAAACAATAAATAAGCATAAAGCAGCAAAATCTCCAATGCTTTTGCAGAACATGTCAAAAATAAACTTCTATGGAATGTAACTAAATGTATGGCTTTCAGGAGGTAGATTTATTTCTCATACATGTAAGAACAGAAATCCATATTAAATCACATAAATTTAGAAGTTTTTGCACGGCATTTTTATTATCAAAACATCTAAGCAGAGATGGAACTCTAAAGTAAAGAAATAAATCAAATATAAAACTGTCAGCAGACTGCCTGGACCATCTTCTGAGCAAAGCACTTTTGATAATGCAATGAGCAGCCCAGGTCCTGAAGTAAATTTTAGACTGCTATTCAGTGAATTCCTGGAAAATAAAGTGCATTATGACAGTAGTGGCTTTACCATTCAGGTAAGTGGAAAGAAGCATTCTTCTTAAGCAGATCTTGCAAGCTGTCTGATGAATGACTGTCAGTGAGAAATGACATTTTTCAGGGGTCATTTAAAGCTGTGCAATGTTGGCATTTCAGAACTTACCTGGTTCTGCAATTCAGAGAGTGGGGAAATCTCAGGGAGTACACCAGCTGGGATTCATGGTCTCTTGCAAGAGCAGTAATGCAAGATAAAACCCCCTCATACGTGAAGTGGTCAGTGGTTTACTACAGTGGCCTTTGTGTCAGGAGATCCCAGCTGAAACTCAGCCAACCATTACACAGCTTTTGCACTTCTTGGTATCATTTAGGCCTTTAATCACCAGGACAAAGTTTAAGTGCAAAAGAACATCTACTTAGTAGTGCATTATTTACCAGGATGATTGCTGTGGTACATATATGCAGGAAGCTGTTAATTCAAGCAGGTTTCCATTCTGCCCCTACAATACATTTGGATCAAATCAGTGATACTTCATGCTTCATTTTTCACAATGGTTCTATTTAATAAATTAAACTACCTTTATTTTTGATTCATGAGACAAACTGAAGCATTGGAAAAACCAGACAACTTAGCTGTTCCCTGTGTTTCAATGAGCATCTGGCAGACCAGAGCTTGAAAATATTTGAAATCCAGTAAGCTGTGCAAGATCCCTACATGACAGCACAGGCTGGTTAATCGTCTGTATTCCTTTAGCACATGCCTTTGAGAGCCTCAAAATACTTTCACGCATATTGACGACAGATTTTTAAACACCCTAACATATAAACACAACCTCTTCTTCTACATCTGGAGAAAGCAAGCTAGCAGCTTGCTCAGGAGCACACAAGAACAGCTGCCCTGTGTCCTAGTCAGACTTCTCAATAGGCCGCTTTTCTTTTTCTCAGGCAGGTTAGGTGCAAGATGAGGAAAACTCTTGTTTCCACAAACTGTTTCAAAGGCTGAGATCCCACTGATGTTGAGCATGCATCAAACAGTATGACAGACATATTTTTGGCAGCTGCTGTCCTGCACTGTGACCCATGACCATTACAGATATAAAATGTAAATTATAAGCAAATAAGATAACCATTGCCTGCTAACCTGATTGCATTGAATCCTCACACAAAAGAATCTAGACACTGTCAGTTAATCATTTAAGTAGTACAACATACAAGTTTCTGAGCAGCCTACAGACTAAATAGCTGAAAATAAATTAAAAATCACTCTGCCTATATGTAATTTTTAACTATTGTTTCACTGTTTTATGTATCAAACACAAAAACACTGGGTAAAAGATCTGGCATACAACAGAGCCAACACAAAACAACTATGTCATCCTTTAGCATCTCTTCTTTCTTCCGTTTGCCTAAACATTAGTGTATAGTGCCATTGTCGGTGACCAAGGTATCCTTCCTGGCCTCCAACTACTACTTTGTGAGGACCAACAACTTTGTCAAAAGCTCTTGAATACTCCAGGGAACTTAAGAGTTACTATGATGAACATCCTGGGGTTCATCTGACAAGAAGCTGATCTCTTCTCCAGGCTGAACAACTGCAACTCACTCAGCCTGTCTTCATAAGAGAGATGCTCCAGCCCTTGTGGCATTCTTCTAGGCCCTTTCCATCAAGTCCATGGCTTTTTTGTGTTGAGGGCACTCCCAACACTGTGTTTTCTTTCACTAAGCATATACCTATGTCCTAGTTTACTCCATTTGAGGAGTTCGTGCAAGTTCTTTTCACTTAAACTTTGTCTGCTTGATACGCTTATCAACATGCTAGTGTATGACTGAAATACATGCAGCAGCCAACTGCAGTTTTGCAAATTAAAACAGATGATTCAAGAAAGGTGAGAAGCAGGAAGGAATTGAAAAGAAGATGACTTAGTTTTCATTTTAAAGCAAAGTTAATTTTAAAAATACTTGAAATGTAACACTTCCTAAAACCATGTCTCATTGGTAGTACATTGCTGTGTGCAAAGTTCCCATCCCACTCTTTGAAAAGTTAAATGTTACCTATGAAAACCAAACATAACAAATATTGAATACACTCTGTGGCATGCTGTAAAGTTGGCACAAGTTTCCCTGGCACATGAAGTTGTCAAATTATAAGCATCATTTCAAGACCAGGATGCCTTGTGTGTGTATTTAATCACAGAAGAAATTAAATTTACACCTGCTTTCTATTAAGCATATGAAACTGCAAAAAATATTTCTCAGCCTACTTGATTCTTCATGCCTGATTCTTGATTCTTCAGCATGATTCTTCATGCCTGTCCTTCCTCCAACTGCTATAGTACTGCTGAAAGTTACATACCAACAAAAAATGGTAAGAAAGCAGACTATATTTGAAAAGCTAAACATCTACCGAAGCCATTTCTCATGTAGTCCATTCTGCTGTATCACAAACTGCAGCGCTGGAGGACATACCTGCATCCTGGACTCTTAACTAGGAAAGCTAAAGAACTTGGGTGGTACCCTTCAAAAGTCTGCAATTAATACAAACAAATGAGCCCTCCAGAGGCCAATTCTGAACCTGCAGACTCCTGTCCGGTATTGCCATATGGAGGAATACACTGAATAGGAAGGAACGTCAAAAGGCTAGCTAGCTCATCTCACCTGCCAAGTTCAGTGCTTGATGCTCAGTGGCAGGTCCCTGCTGCCTCCTACCTAACCACTTTTTTTTAATAAACTTGTGTCCAAGTCCTGCTAATTTACCTATGGCCCTGAGAAGCCAATGCACATCTTGATGAAAGAAGAGTGCAGAGGAAACAAGTGCAGGACTGTCTGGAGCCTTAACACCTTGGCATGTTATACCAACTCATACTTGAACACACTGCTGAAAACCATGTAGGCAATACTAGGGATTTCAAAGGCAATGCTAACTGAAATCAGGTGTTCATGCCTTACATTTTCTTGCAGCATTTCAATTCTGCCAAAGAGATGAATGTGCAGTTGTACTGCAATTACAGAATCACAGAATTGTCAGGGTTGTAGGGGACCTCAAAGATCATCCAGTTCTAACCCCCCCACCATGGGCAAGGACACCTCACACTAGATCAAGATGCTCACAGCCACATCCAGCCTGACCTTAAAAACTTCCAGGGACAGGGCTTCTACCACCTCCCTGGGCAACCTGTTCCACTGTCTCACCACCCTCATGGGGAAGAACTTCTTCCTAACATCCAATCTGAATCTAACCACTTCTAGTTTTGCTTTGTTCCTCCTAGTCCTATCACTACCTGACACCCTAAAAAGTCCCTCATCAGCTTTCCTGTAGGCCCCCTTAAGATACTGGAAGGCCACAATAAAGACTCCTCAGAGCCTTCTCTTCTCCAGACTGAATAGCCCCAATTCTCTCAGTCTGTCTCCATAGGAGAGGAGCTCCAGCCCTCTGATCATCCTAATGGCCCTTCTCTGGACACGCTTCAGCACATCCAGATCTTTCCTGTAATAGGGGCTCCAGAACTGTACACAGTACTCCAAGTGGAGTCTCACCTGAGTGGTGTAGAGGGAAAGAATCACCTCTCTCAACCTGCTGGACACATTTCTCTTGATGCAGCCCCAGCTCTGGTTGGCTTTCTGGGCTATAAGTGCACACTGATGGCTCACATTGAGCTTCTCGTCCCCCAGTTCCCCCAAGTCCTTTTCTTCAGGGCTGTTCTCAAGCCAGTCACTGCCCATCTTATATCAGTGCCTGGGATTGCCCAGACCCAGATGTAGGACTTTGCACTTGGTCTTGTTGAACTTCATGAGGTTGGCTTGGGCCCACCTCTAGGGCCTGTCAAGATCCCTCTGGATGGCATCCTTTCTCTCCAGCATGTCTGCTGCACCACCGAGCTTGGTGTTGTCAGCAAACTTGCTGAGGGTGCATGGATCTTCTTTTAAAGCAAAAATTATGAGACTAGCCCTTCTTCCCAATATGTAAATACTATAATGATTTAGTCATGCAGCATTTCTGTGATCTGCTGAATGATTTCTTTTTCTGAATCAATTTCCTTCTCCGATGGTAGGCTTTTTACTTTAGAAATAAAATATTACTATGGCAAATTCAACAGAAATTTAAACGTGGAAAGCAATCATAGTAGGCTACAACATTCCTATCACCACATATTACAGCTTTTTGATAACACTTTCAATTTAAAGGTCTCACTACATTCTTGCAAAATAATTTTTTTTTTAAAGTAAATTAAATTCCCCCTCTATAATGGTTACAATCTACCTCTATTACATATAAAATAGGCCACACAAAATTGAACAGGACTTTGAGCAAGCAAACATGATGGCATAAATGAATTCCAAGCCTACAGCATTCCAGTAAAGTTAATGGCTCCCCAGTGCCCATGCATGTTTTCTCCTGTAATGCAGTCTACCTTACATTCTGTCACTGTTCTCACTAAAAAGAAAGATGTTAACCACTCCTTTATTTTTATTGTATCCTGTAGGAGATGCACCCCAAAATAGAAATATTTTTATATGTTGCTGCATGTCATGATAAATGTTTATATTAATTGTCCAATATACCAGTGTGATGGAAGAATATGTTATCACTCTCTCTGTCCATCTGGAAGGTTTTTTGCATGCACAAAATAATCTTCTGATACATCTTACCAAATTTTACTTTTATATCATCTTTGTCATATTGTAGCAATTCATAAAAAAACATACAGATACAGATTTCTACATACCTGCTTGTCAAAAGCTACCCAGGCAGGAGCATCACTTCCCATTCCTTCAGGAAACACACTATATTTAGGTTTCAAGTTCTGACCACGTAATGGTTCACCTCCTATTCCAGGCTTATTTTCTCCAACCAGCATAGCAACATTATTGCAGTAACCCCAGTGCTGTGACTTGTGGAACTTTTCTTTCCCTATCTGTCAAAAGGTAGGAAGAGGGAGGAAAAAAGTGGTTATGTTTCTAAATCCATAAATGTTAGCCATCTAGGGAAGGGAGATTAATCACTTTAAAGTTTCTCTATAATTACTTTATATTTAATATAGAGTCTAAAAAGCCTGTAACAACTGGAATGCTGCAAGTGGAGTGACATATTTTAGTGGTCAATTTGCCAACCTCACACAAAAATGGAAACACATTCCAGTACTTTACCCAGTCTGAGAGACAGGATGATAGTGGCTGTTTCCTCCCCACCTTCTTCCCTGCAACAAGGATTGAGGCATGTAGTAGAAAAAAGCAAGTCACCCAGAAGGCAGAGGGGAAAAGCCTTTTCTACGGATTGCTGGAGGAGAAACGGAAACCAGTTCAGAAGTACCTGCGCTTATCACTTATGTCAAAGATCTTGTTTACACTTAATTTCCAAGCTTAAAATAAATACCTTTGAACTAGTGAATACACTTAAATTTTGGGAGGTTAGATCTGGATCAAAAGATAAAATATTCACTCCATCTGGGCTTATTCCAAAAGAAGGTCTCTGTAGTGATTTCTTTATATTATCACTATTTTTTTTGTGCAATTAAGAATGGCATGCTTAAAAAAACCTGCACAACCAGCTGCAAAGACACCCGTCTTGCCTACTTACATTTCTTGGCTGGGGCTGCAGCCGGTCTTGAAGTGATGCAGAAAAGCCCCTGACATCATGTGAATACCAGTCCTGCTTGTGGGAATGTCCCTCCTAATGATCTGCCTGCTTTGTTGGCCAGTTCCCTTGAACACAGGCAAGCCTGTGTGAGCTGCGCTTGGGCAGCAGCCACCTAACAACTCAACACACCAGCGTCATGCAAGAGGACAGGGAAACAGAAAAAGCCAACAGAAAGCTCCATTAACCCTTCCACCCATGAGTGGCAATCCTGACTTGTTAGTTCCTCTCGCTCTGCAATTCCTTCCTGGTGCACAAATCCTCAAAACACTGTCTGGGAAGGCAGAGAGAGGCCACTGGGTAACTGCACCCTGGCACTTTGAGTAAGAGATGGAGACTACCACAGCTGTGCCCTTCCTCAGCCTGGGATGGGTGAACATGAGGGAAGACAAGGTGGAAAGGGGAGGAAATGATATTATGGGTGAGCACAGAGAAGGCCCTGGGTCTCCAGGTGGGACAGCAAAATTTTTCATAGGCAGCACTGGAGTACCCATGTTAGTAAATGAACAGAGGGCCAAAACTGCCTCCCCCACTACATCTGGGGGACATCACATGTGTATATTTAAACCACTAGTCACCAAAAAGGTGTAGACAATTCTATGTTACTAATATAAATATTTTTAAATGGCACAAATCACCATTTTTTACTATGGCAACACTCAAGTGCTTCAAGATAATACAACACAGGCTCAGCACAGCAGTCCTGGGAATGAGTGCAAGCAGTGAAGCAGCAAAACCTGAAAGTAACCAAGTAGTTATTTAATTTTGCCAATATGAAACAGAGCTAGGAGGCTGAAAAGCAGCTAACCACCCTCATGGCTCATAACTTTCAATGCTCATATGTATGAACTGATGCACACTGAAGGTTACAATCCAAACCACTCGCCTGCCATGAGTGCTCTAAATCTAATGACACAGGACAGAGAGCTGCCCTTGACACCAACAGCTCAATCATGGCTTTAGGTGAACCTTTCCTTAAAATACTTTGGCATTCCACTTTTGCAAGGACAGTAATAGGAAGAATA
Organism: Picus viridis; assembly: GCA_033816785.1. Lineage (NCBI taxonomy): Eukaryota > Metazoa > Chordata > Aves > Piciformes > Picidae > Picus > Picus viridis. Next base: position 19,572,526 of record CM066570.1, on the reverse strand, counting down.
ACAAATGACTTGCTATTTTTACAAATTACTATTTTTAATACTATAATAATCAATGGCCATACAGTGCTTAGGTTAACAAAAGCTGGGTAAGCCAGCACCCTTTGAAATAGCCACTGCAAAATGAGATAAGGTTCACATTCTGGGGACAGTAGCAATTGGGAGGGTATGGATGCACTTCCCCAGAGAAGTTCAGTTTCAAAGGTAAGCAATGTTTTGGGAGTGCTTTGAATAGAGGTGAATAAAAGGACGTGTGGCAAGCTTCATAGCTTAAAGAATAATACAAAGGGAAAAAATAAGTACTTGTAAACTATATGTTTATAACTCAAGCACAAGGGTTACTGAATAAAAGAGGAAATCAATGAAAGGCAATACTTGCTTGTGTAACAACTAGTTAACTCACATGCCCCCTGCCATATAGCATTGCTCAAGCCAGCAAGGTAACAAGATTTTTCTGAAACACTTTGGGTTTGCAGGAATAATGCCCCAAATAAAATATTTCATATCAGTACTTTTTTCTTTTAGCTGTAATATAAAATATTCTGCTTCAACATACAGTATAACATTGATATTTAGGCATTAGGAGCAGATCTTCCTACCATCATCTTGCCCCTCCATGAAGCAGTGAGCACAGGTACAGGACTCTGGATGGGCACTGATGGAATCTGGCAATCACATCTGCACTGGAGATTATTTTCTCCCTCTCCTTTGTGTACTACTGAGCTGCCCTTTCTTGTACTATTTCATTCCTAACAAGTTCGTTCCTTGGTACAGTATAACCTTAGAATCACAGAATGGCTTAAGTTGGAAGGGACCTTAGAGATCATCAACTCCAACCTGCCGGTCATGGGGAGGGATGCCTCTCAACTAGGCTGCTCAAGGCTTCATCCAGCCTGGTGGTGTTCAAGGCCAGGCTGGATGAGGCCTTGAGCAGGCAAGGCTAGTTCAGAGGGGAAAAGTCAGAACAGAAGGGAGCTTTCCACATTTATCAGTTCAAATGCGGAATAGTTACAGCCAAGATGAGTATTAAAACGGAAATCTCTAGGCCGAAACATCTGATGTATACTGAAGGCGCTGCAGAACACATTTGCTTGGCACAGCAAATATTTATTCTCCCCCTATTACCAAAGCATGAATTAGGGAGAAAACATCATCATTAAAGCAGTGTGCAGGTGGCAGTTTTCCTGAGAAAAGGAAAGCTTTTCATGCCCTTAAAAGATTCTTCTAGAAGCATTTGCTGTTCATCTGTTTCTGATCTCTGGTGAGCTACAGTGTGGTGCAGTGTTCATCAAAGTAATCCAGCTTTGCTTCTGCTGGAAATTATCCAGAATTTAGGAATGGAATCGCAATGTCCTTCAAAATTTGATATCAAAAATAAATAGCCAACAGCTGCAATTCCATTAAGAATTTTTTATGATATTCTTGAGCTTTGGGGGGGTTGACAGAAAGACTATTTTAGATTCCTAATCACAGAATTACTTATAAGCCCCTTCTCCATGAAAATCACCTAAATCCATAAGCAAAATAATCTCTTCTAGAAGTCTGTATGGTCATTACTTAAGGGGAAGGAAAACAAACAAACAACAAAAACCCCAACCAAACACCACCAAAATAAACAACTATAAAAAAGTGTAAGACAAAGGGTGATTATAACTGAAAATCACAAAAGAGAAAAATGACATTTGGGAAGGCTCAGCTAATGAACTCAGACCACATCCAGCCTAAAATAGCGACAGAACATCATGTTACCTCCATAAGTAATACTAAATGACTTCTAAAAGAAATCTGTGAGAGTGCAGGGAAAGAACTTTGTCTGCTGTGCTAATGCAGCTAAACTGAACAGGCTGTAGATCTGCTGAACAAAGCTGGTCATTTTCTGTGTGGTGAGCCTGAAATAAATATTGAGGATACATTCAATAGCAACTAATGCAAAGGTCAGGATTCTATGATTGCAGCCACTGGCTTTGCAAACTCAGCCAATGCAGACCTTGGGGAACACTGCTTCTTGCTCTCTTCATCTTGCTCTCTTCATCTTGCTCTTTGATACAGTCACAGCAAACTCATCAGGGAGCTGCACATTTCATCTGAACCAAACACAACTGGAAATCTCTCACCATAGCAGCTGAAGCAATGAGGGAGTCCTGGGACACAGACTGCCTCAGGAGCTATTTGTTTTTAACCAAGTCCCATAGGGAGTTATGGCAGAAGCTGCTAGCAGCAGTCTGGTTCTCTTGCTTGTATCCATTTTTAATTCCCACCTTGAGAACAACTGCTGCACTGTGGAGGTCCTGCTCAAGTCTTGTGGTGTCTCTGAACTACTCTAGTCTCCTGGTTGCTTCAGCTAAGCAATGGAAATACATGCAAATGCTGCACACTGTGGCAGTCAAATTCAGGTGACCAGTTTTCAACTCTGCTTGCTGCAGAGATTTCAGAATGTTCATAGGTTATGTGGTACTGTAAAAGGAAGAATACTTTAAGACATTGTTGCCAGCAACTCTGGTTCTCCTCTAACACATCTCAGATTGAGGTATATCAACACTAACAGCCTGGGTCAGTAAAAAAAGACATGGAACTGTTGGAAGGCCACAGAAATTTTCATAGAATCATAGAGTCAATAACATTGGAAAAGACCTCAAAGATCATCAAGTCCAACCTGTGACCCAAGACCTCATGACTACTAGACCATGGCACCAAGTGCCACGTCCAATCCCCTCTTGAACACCTCCAGGGATAGAACATGGAACACTACAGGAATATGGAACACTACTCAGACATGGACAGGCTGATAGGGTTGTGGTTGTTCAGCCTGGAGAAGAGAAGGCTCCAGGGAGACCCTACCGTGCCCTTTTAATACAGTAAGGGAGCTTATAAGAAAGATGGGAACATACTTTCTAATAGGGTCTGTAGCAACAGGACAAGGGATAATGGTTTTAAACTGAAAGAGCGTGGATTTAGACTGAATATAACAAAGACTTTTTTTACAGGGAAGGTGGGAAACACTAGAACAGGTCTTCCAGAGAAGTGACCGAAGCACCATCCCTGGAAACATTCAAGGTTCAGGTTGGATGGGGCTCTAAGCATCTAGGTGAAGATGTCCCTGCTCACTGCAGGGGAGAAGGACCAAATGACCTTTAAAGGTCCCTTCCAAGCTAAACCACTCCATGATACTGTAATTCTATTAGCTTTCTCTTACACCCTGAGCTGGCACAGCCTGAGGGAAGACAACAGATAGATATAAAGGCCCCAAAGTGCAACCCTGACAGGCAGATACAGGAAAATATGGGTTTGGGGGTTGTGAACAGAGATCTGTGGGAGTGGAGCTGAGTGGTAGGAGGTACTGGAAAGGGTTGAGGAAAGAAGTCAGGGAAGAAGAAGGGAAGACACAGCAGAAAGGTTTACTAAAGGTTAGTAAGAGCTCTATCAAGAAAAACTGATGTGGGGGTTTGGTGCCAGAGCAGCAGAAAATAGTCAAGCTGGGAAACACAGAGACAGCAGCAGTAGCACAGTTGAGGGCAATTGCAAACTCCTGCATGGAACAACAAAGGTGTGGAATTTCTGCTCCTCCACTAAATTTTCCCTCTCAAATCTCCAAGGAATGCCATGCATGTTGTTGCACAGAGAAGGATTTCAAACCTCGGGCAAGAAAATACACTGATCAGCCAGCACCTGGTAAATCTGACCCATGCAAATAGGTGATCCTCTCCATTAAGAAGGCAAGAATATCAGTCTGGTTTCAGAAGGGGCAGCTGTTTTTGGGAAGAGAAGGTAGACTAGAAACACTAACAAAGGAAGCAACGATGCTGTTGCATTGTAACCAGTGTCATCCCTAACAAAGTCCCGACTAGGAGTGCACAATCTTTTTTCTCGAGTAACAGAGCAAACTTATTACATGCAACATTTCCACCACATGAAGGATTAAACATAGTTAGCAAGATCTGTGACCTTATGTCCTCACAAACAAGTGACACATATAAAATTTGCGTGGCCAAAACTGAAAATCTCATTGTTGCACAATTTTTATATTGGTTGAATTCTGCAGAAAGAAGCCACACTACCTAGGTTCCCCATGGCTCTCAAACATTGGCTTCTGGGGAAGGAATTCCCCTTTACAAGGGTATGCAAGAGTAGCATAATTTTCAAAGCTGTAACCTAATGTGGTGGGTTGAAATTTCCCCCCAGCATTAAGTTACTATCTGTTTGTGAAAATAAAGAAATTAATATAAACTCTTTAATGTAAGGTACGCTATGTGCAAGAATATCCTACCACTGAAGAGGGGCAGACAAAGGCACTGCTCTAAGGCTGCTGGGAGAGAGGAGCATCAGCCCTCCCAGCGCAGTCTCTGGCCTCCCTGAAGGGGAAAGGTCTGACTTCTGCTCATGAGCCAGCACCCTGAAGGAAAAGGCCATGCAGGTGGGCACGATATAGACTAATCTGTGCTCCAAATACCATCTTGCTCTATCATTAGGTCTCCTGATCACCCACATGCCAACATGGCAGACACTGTTTGTAGGCTTCTGTTCAAGGAACAGGAGTTTTAAAGGAGGGGAAGGGGGCTTATGTGATGGTTGGACTTAGATGTACACAAACTACCATAATTTTTAATTTAAAGAGATTTGAAAAAATAGGAGCAGTTCCTTTTACTGTCTTTGTAGAAAGTAAGTATTTTATGCTCCTGACACCTTCTGCTAGCCGTCATTCTTCTCTAGCCCATCAAACCACACATCAAACATGTCACTGCTTGTGCTATGTCTGTCCCTTTCATCCCTGCACTTCATTTAATGCAAAGGAAACATTACTTTACTGTAGGAATCACTCTGTTTTAAAAGTGCTATCAGCTCTGTTTCCCTCCAGCCACATTAGCTGTGATGCATAAACAGCAAGATTCCATCCCAGCTACCCAGCACAGCAGCACCACTCTGGCTGATGTTGCTAAACCCCAATCGGTTACAGTTACTGATCCCACCAGTCAGTTACATTTGCGAGGGGGTGGGGTGTGAGTAGTGAAAAACAGCTAGCGGCGTCTGCCTTTTGCACTGCCAGCACCACGGATGGCTGCGAACAGCCCTGCCTCGCTGCCCTTGCTCCCAGGAGCATTTCTGCTCCTGGCTGGAGAGGAAGTAAGCATTCCTGGTATTGAGCCAGAAGTAATAATAATCATAATGGAGGGGTAATACAAGGGACAGTGGACCCTAATCCAGAGATCTAATTGCTGTGAGAACATTTTTTCCCATTTGCCAGCACATCCTCTGCTGCCCTGAAGTTGGACTCCATGTCCCTAACTACCTTCAAGCTCTGATTTCCTGGAGTTAGACCAACTGACTTCATAAAAACTTGCATGGTAGACAAAACACCTCCATACTCCTATTCCACTGCCTTTCATGGGTCTAGATATGAGTAAAGTGGAAGCATTAGACGCAGAGAAGATTGCAGCAGTAGTTTGAATAGTGGTAAGAGTGGAATTAATATCCATAATTATAAACCAAGGGCTGACTGGAATAGTGACTACCTGTCATCTGCTCATCCTTCAGGGGGTGTTTTGCCACTGTTGTTTCTGTGCAGCAAGAGGCATTGATGGCAATGCTTACAGTAATATCAGGTGAAAATTCTTTATTTATTTTCAATTTATCTACAGAAATGGTACTTTTTGTCATTTAAAAACAATCTTTATAGCCTCTCATTTGTGGAACTATACAAAAATAAGATTAAATAGAACAGTCCACACTAAGTGGAGATCTGAATTGCTTGTCAAGAAAGTCAAGTTACCAGTATTAACATCACTATCTCAAGGACTGTCAAAAAGAAAAATGTGGCACCCTAACAAGAGTTTAAGCACAGATTTACAATGCTGCCTTGTGGCAACTGTGACTTGGTTTTCCCAGCTTTACACATATAAGCACTATATGTACTTCAGCATGGAGTGTTCAGCACTCTCTATATATGGGTATAGGATATAAACTACAGCACAGGAGATTCCACCTCAACATGAGGAGGAACTTCTTCACTATGAGGGTCACAGAGCACTGGAACAGGGTCCCCAGAGAGGTTGTGGAGTTTCCTTCTCTGGAGACTTTCAAGACCCATCTGGATGTGTTCCTGTGAAACCTGCACTAGATTCTATGGTCCTACTCTGGCACGGGGGTTGGACTTGATGATCTCCAGAGGTCCCTTACAACCCCTAACATCTTGTGATGCTGTGTAACTCTTCCCAAGCAAGTGAAGCCAAATACTGTACCTTTTCTCTGAAAGAGGAGGCACCATGTCTATCACAAAGCCACATCAAGGCTGAGGAGTCCACCTATTTCTGTGCAACTTCATGCTCCCCGTGTCAGCACCTGGATAGCTACAGTTGTGTTTATCTGTCTTGGTATTATTTTATAGAGCTGCTAGAGGTTTTACAGTAGACTACACTTACTGCAAGCTGATTCATAGCTCATAAAGTAGACTCCACACATGCTAACAGCATGTAGAAGTCTCATATCTGAGGGTACTGCCACTCATGGTACTATTGACATTAATACATGTGTCTTGACAAATCATTTGCAAATTGTCCCTGGACCATACTATGACCTTCTATACACTTTCTTATAAGGTAGACTAGACTTAGGAGCTAGCAAAGAACCTGAGCAGACACAATGCAGAAAAAAAGGCTCTTACAGACACATGTTCATAGTGTGAGAGCAACAGATCCTCCTTCAGATATTTTAACATTATTAAGAAATTAACACTGCTTCATCTGCCTTCTAAAGGCACCAGCTACAGTGCCATGCCCACATCCCTCCTTAGCTCTCACACCTTTTCACAGTACAGATTGTATTCAGCAAATTTCCAGCTATCCTTGATGAACGTGTCTGTAGTGATGGCAACCTTCTCTTTTGTTTGCTGCTGTAGCTCACGATAAAAATACCATCTTACAAATTCACAGACTGCCATCAGTATTCAGTAGTACTGGCAGCTCTGAACACCACATTGGCATCCCTAGCATCTCCCACATCACCACTCCAGCCCCTGCTTCTGCAAAGGGTTTTTGGTTTATTTAGAGGGGTATCTGCCTCTTCTCGTTTTGCTTCGTCAGAGACGCAACAAGACCTCATCCTGCCCCACAGTAACTGTTAGATCCCTCAGTCCCAGCTCAGCTGCAATGAACTTCCACTCCCAAGGCAAAACCGGAGGAAGTCTGTGCGCCTAACAGCATTCGGCCTTCCACCTGCAGGGTAAGAAGGACGGGAGAAGGCTTCGGCGCTCCTCTCCGCCGCCGGGGCCGACTCCGCAGGGGATACCTGCGCCTCGGCCCCTCCTGCCGGCCTCACCGACAGCCAAAGCGCCATCTTGTTCCGCCTTCGTCACCTCTCAGGCCTGGCCTGAGGTGGGCGGCCAGCCCAACGGACACCGACGCCGGCGCCGTCCCCACAGCAGCCCCGACACCGAGGCAGGGGAGAGGAAGGGGCGTCTCCTCCGCTGTCACTCACGTTCCGGTGGCAGAAGGCCCCGGGCAGGAGCGGCAGCGCCATAGCCACCCCGGCCAGCCGGCAGCTCCGCGCCGCTGGGGGCGCCGTTGCCTGGAGACCGGTCGATGACGTCACGGAGGGGGCGGGGTCTGTGTGTGAATAGCGGCGCTGCGACACGAAGCCGAGTGGGGGCGCTCCTGGGCTCCAGCCTGTCCCGCACCGCCCGTCAGGGCCGGCCGCCCGCTCCGCGCCGGCGAGGCAGAGCCCAGGCCTTAGAGGCTGCCTTCGACCGGTACCCTTGGCCCCCACCGTACGTTCCCTCGGTGTGGTAGCCCGCCCAGGCGGTACCGGAGGGAGGCGGGAAGGCCCTGGCCTTCGTCCTTTGGAGCCTCGGCCCCGCAGCGCGCGGGTCGTGCGGCGGTGCTGGACTAGAACGGAGGGAGGAGAGTCAGGGTTCGCTGCCTTTGGCATCTAAGTGGGACGGAAGTAGAACTTAAATGCGAACCCCTTTATTTAAAGAATTCGTTGTCGGCTTCTTCATAAATCTCTCAAAATTAACATCAGGCCCAGAGCTCTGCACAGCCCTCTTCCCTCCACACACACACACATACACACACACATATCCCCTCACACACCCCTCTCCTCCCCCTGCGCTGGATGCAGTAACCTTTGTCTGAATATCGTCTCCCCCATCCCTCAAAATAACTCTGGAACCGGGGTCATGGGCAGGGCAAATCCCCCCACACCGGCCGTCTTCTGCACACGAATTAATTTTTAATGTTCTCATTTATGTGACTTTTAGACGGCACGTTTTACTTTGGGGCCCAGGCGGGCTTGGGGGGGGCGGGGGGAGGGGGAGTGGGATGCTTTTACATCTTTTTGTTTGTTTGTTTAGTTGGTTGGGGGTTTTATGCATTTTAGTCCTCCACTGGGATGGTGAAACTAGGTCAGTGGGTTTCCACTTTCTGGTTTCCCGGTGCTGTTGTTATGCACCTGCATTTGCATTTAGTGCGGAAAGGTAAACATTTAACATGTATTTTAATTGAAAATAAATGAAACCGTCCTTTTAATCACATTCGTTTTGTACAGTGGGTGGTATTAACACTCTAAATTTAAATTTCAAACAAAATACAGTGAGAGTTTCTCACGGATGGTGGGGGCGGGGGATGGGTTGCTTCTTTCTTTAATGGAAGTAACATTTTCCTTGTTAATAAGGCAGGAGGCATTCCAGATCACCTCCAAGCCTATTCCAGAGAACAGTGACCATGCTATGTAGTGTTCCTCCATTTTTAGATAAAGCTGTTTGTGAATATAATTTTGTAATTGGATCTGCTTTTTTTTTGGGGGGGGGGGGGGGGGGGGAAGTAAAAGGAATTTAGGGATAAAATAGCGGACCCCAAGTATTTCAATTCTGGTATGCCATCACCCTGCCTGAGAGGAGCTGTACTTCAGTTGCTTAATGTGCTTATAGAGGGAGTGGATCTCCCCTGCCATATTTCATACTCTATGATGCATCAGGCCATGAAATTCCCATAACATATCATCTCTCCTGCCTGAAACAGGCTTGTGGAAGACCATAGGCAATGTGTTCAGTCTGAATGAGTTTATGAGGTGCTCCCTGTACAGCTGCCATGGAGCACTTGGGTACCCTTTGCTATGTAAATTGGTATTTGTCAAAAATGTTCTGCTTTCAAAAACTAATTTCAGTGAAAATTCTTTAATTTTTACTGTTTTTTCCCCCAGAAAGTTTGAAATGGGGAAGGGAAATAAAGGAGAGGGAAAGGAAGGAAGGAAGAAAGGAAGGCAGGCAGACTGGCTGTGCAAATTCTGAAAGGGTCATTGCAGGGCACGCAACACTGCCTACATCAGCAGTGAAGCTTCACAGCAGGAAGCTCATCAGCATCATCAGTTGCTCTTTGCTTGTTCATGTGATCCCCTGATATCCTCTCAATATGTCTTTATGTCCCTGACAAACATTGGACAGGAGAAAGCTATCATAAAACATACCATTCCATTTTGGCAGCTGTCCTTAGAGAGTGAGAATCTTCAGAAAGTGTATCCAATGCATTTTATAACATTTATGTGCCAATGTGTCGCTCTGAGATTAGTGAGACAGCCTAGCTGTGGCTTCCTGCAGAATCCCTGTAGGCCCTTTGCAGCTGATGGCACAACTTCTCATTTGAGATAGTAACCATTGTCAAAACACAATAGCGAAGAGCTGTTGTCTTTTTTCACTTCTTTTGCTGTCCAGAATTGGTATCTCCTGTTTACTTTTTGTGGTTCTTTACATAGTGGGATGATTAGAATGTCCTAATACTCTTCTGATATCAATAGTAAAACTGTTGGTTTGAGGTTCAGATGGTACAGGCAGAGGCTGTGCGTGAAAAACATGGAAGCGAAGCTTCTTTAGGAAGGTTAGCAAAGTGCACAGCATCCATAGGGAGTCCAATGCATTTCCAGCAGAAAATCTTGTCCTAACCTTCAGGTCAAATCTTTCTGCACAGTGTTACCTGCTGCCCCACCCAGTAAAGAAGCTGCAGGGAGCTGTGTGGTAGGGGAGTGTCTTCTTTATATACCAAACGCAGAGCTGTGGTCTGGAGTTTTCTACTCATCTTTAATTTTTCGCTTTCAAAAGCAAAAAGGAAAGATGAAATGTAAAGAAAAGAGAAAGTAAAAGAGAAAAAAAAAATAAAGAACAGAGAAGATTTAAAAGAAAAACAGGAAAAGAAGATAAAAAAATAGAGAAGTAAAGGAAAAGAAAAGAACATGAAAGAGAAAAATGAAAAGAGAAAAGAAGGATAAGAAAAAAGGAAAGAGGAAAGAAGTAAGTAAAATGAAAGGAAGAGGGGAAAAGGTGAAAAAAATAAGATCAAGATAAAAAATAAAAAGAAAAGGAAAAGAAAAGAGAAAAAGGGAAAAAAGGAAAAGAAAAAAAGAAAAATTAAAAGGAAAGAAAAGAAACCTATTCTGCTTTAGAACAGAATTGGTTTTCTGCATTACCTTTTCTTTGGGGCTTTTCTGACATGTTTATCTTTTTTGTTCCTTGCTATATTCACTCAAAAATAGAGATCAAGTGAAAGCAAATTAATTTTAATGCCTTTTCTGGGAAAAATAAAAGTACTACAGGAAAACCATTTTTTATAAAAGCTTTTTATTAAATGGAGATTGTTAATGACAACAAAGGCAAGCAGTTGGCAGTAGTAAATTAACTGTATATTCTGACAGTGCTCTACAGATAATAGCTGTATTAGTTGTGCAGTCCAAAGGAGGAAGAAAGCAAGAGGGAAGCTAAAGCTGGGGAAAACATGGGAAATACTGGGTTTGTGATAAAAGGAAATTCTCATCTCTGAGTATTGGGATTGAGTTTTACTATCAAACTTGACATCAGTAAGCATACTCAATTTGTAAACTTCTGAGCAAAACTAAACTTTCCAGGAAAGGTTTAATTTTAAAAATAGCCCTGCTTTTCACTCTGACCAAAAGTCACTGGCTCCAGGCTCTTCTTACTCCCTTTGTCTGAGTGGAAGACCAGCAAAAACCATTTTTGATGAACATTTTTTATTAAATGAAGACTCTTAATGACAACAAAGGCAAGCAGTTGGCAGTAGGAGACCAGGTCTTCCTCTTCCAAGTAGTGTCACTTTATAATAGGATAAAGTTTGGAAGGAAGAGGGGAGCAGGAAAGTTTTGCTAAAATCAGCGTCATTCAGTGTCACTTCACTGTGAAGACATCTCTCTGCTTCCATCATACCGGTTACTTTATCCTCTTCCTGAGACTGGTTTTACAGGCCATGTTAAAGCTGGGTTGTCCAAATTTGCATTGCTCCCAGGCAGCCTGGATTAAAGTGAATTGTGGCCCTATGTGGATCATCACACAAGCCTACTAAAACTTACACATAAATTGAACTCTGACAGATGCTTAATTAGGTGCCAGAAATTAAAAAAGGAAAACTATTGCCTGTTAATTCCTTCTTGCTTAGGCATAGCTTAGAAAATTATCAAAGGCAGAACTCACAGAGAGGGTAGGATCAGAGGAGAGACAGAGCTACAGCCCTACCTGCAGTTGGCTAGCACAGGGTGGGGAAAAGGGCAAATCCTGACATGCCTGTTCATTGTGGTGCAGTGCAGGTCAACTGATACCATCAATTAATTATCCTTAGAAATACAGACTCATGTTTTCCCCTGTCTTTTACTACCTCATTCATTTTGTTTTCACTGGTCAATGAACATGTAGTATATGAAGATACTTCTTCATGGCCAGAAAAAACAGGCAAACCATCATTTTGGCTGCAGCTGTGGAGCACTCCAGACAGCCCACAAAGGGAAAATCAGTCATTTGTGTTGCCATGGGTCTGTGGCCATGTACCACATGGGTGCTTGGTGGATTATTGCTGCATCTGCCCCCTGCCCCAAGATGACAAGGTATGAAGCATCAAGTGGCACAGCTTTTTTGCCATTGGAATGGGTTGCCCAGGGAGGTGGTGGAGTCGCTGTCCCTGGAGATCTTCAAGAAGAGACTGGATGAGGCACTTAGTGCTATGGTCTAGTTGATTGGATGGGGCTGGGTGATTGGCTGGACTGGATGATCTTGGAGGTCTCTTCCAACCTGGCTGATTCTGTGATTCTATGAATCTAAGCTCATGGCCCATAACCTTTTTCACCTTAATGCTGTGGGGAATCGGAAAACAGAAAAGGAGTTACATCCAGCCTGGTTTCCCTGGAAGGTTCCCTTAGCCACAGTGCTACAGTGACCTCTGTGGCTAATTGCCCCAATTCAGCATGCCCTAATAAGGCACATTTGTATATGAGTCACCTCACTCAGATCTGCCATGCCCTTTGAGGAAAGGAGGCACTTTGCAGAGGTAAGGGTGGGAGCCATAGTAGATAGATAGCCAATGGTGCTACCTCCCTGGTGCAGCCTGTGTGCTAGAGACCGTGCAAGAGGCTGGTTTTCCTCCCCTTCTGTTCCCACCCCCCATTACACCATCTCACAAATTCATCAGCCTCTGGAAACTTGATGGAAGAAGCTTGCTGTCTCACAGAACAGGCTTGGTGGGCGTGTTTCACTTTACCATGCTTGTTTAAAGCATTTTGAAGCTCCTACTCATCTGATACGCAGCTCTTTTACATAAGGTGTGAGCTTTTCAGGGATGTTTGCAATCAGCCTGATTTCCCTGTCATTGAAGTCAGGTAGAATATGAGGGGCTGCTTTGCTAAGTTCTCCACACTTCTGAAAGTACATGGAATAGAAGTATTCTGGGCCTGGTAGATACCTTTGAGCTGGCCCCGCTGCATATATTCAGTGAGATCTACAGTAGGGAGTAGTTCAGTAGTTCAGTTCATCTTCACCCTCTTTATGTAGGCTGATTTGAGATGCAGCCACTCTAGTAAAATGAACCTGACAGAAAAACCTCTAATTTAATTCAGGAGTGAAACACAGATTTTCTGCAATTAAACCATAGGCACTGATTTAATGCAGCACACAGTAGTTGCTGGGAAGTAGGAAAAATCTAACAAACTGGCAGGAGAAAAGCATCGGCGCAGGATGTAGCAGCATCACCACTTGTCAAAATGTGGTGGAGACTCCCAAGTAATCTTGCCACCTGCACAAAGAACAAAACACACGTCCCTGTCTCCAGATGACCTCTGTTTCAGAGTGAAGGCAGTCACCTGGGAACATGAAGCTCCAGTGTCAGGGGACATGGTGACACTCTAGCAGGAGCAGCTAAAAAGAACAGCCACCCAAACACTCCTGTGATAGTCAGGGAATCATCGTAGAATCATAGAATGGCTTAGGTTGGAAGGGACCTTAGAGATCATCTACTCCAACCTCCCTGCCATGCCACTCAACTGGACTTGGCTGCTCAAGGCCTCATCCAACCTGGCCCTGAACACCCCCAGGGAGAAGGCATCCACAGTCTCCCTGGGCAGCCTATTCCAAAGTCACACCACCCTTGTACTGAAGAATTTCTTCCTAAGATCCAGTCTAAACCTGTTTTTCCTCAGCTTAAAACCATTCCCCCTTGTCCTATCGCTAGACACCCTAACGAAAAGTCCCACTCCAGCCTTTCTGTGGGATTCCTTCAGATATTGGAAGGCAGCTATAAGGTCCCCCCAGAGTGTTCTCTAGGCTGAACAACCCCAGCTCCCTCAGTCTGTCCTCACGGCAGAGGTGTTGCAGCCCTTGGATCATCTCTGTGGCCCACCTCTGGAATTGCTTCAAAAGTCCTGTGACCTTCTTATGATGGTGACACCAGAACTGGATGTAATATTAGAGGTGGAGTCTCACAAGAGCAAAGGGGAAGAATCACCTCCCTTGCTGTTGCCCAAAATGCAGCATTCACTTGACCTGATGACAGTGTCAAACACTGCAGAATGATGGGTTGCACTCATGGCCACAACAAAAAAAGGGAGGCAGCTATTTCCCTCCCGACTGTACTTGGTTTTCCTTCCTTTACTCCCAACCTGTTTGGGTTGTCAATGGGAATGACCTCTTCCATGTCACAAACATTTCCTGACTTTTATCTTTTTGCTCTCACTCTGCCTTGCTGACAAAAGTGAGGGGTTTGGCTCAGCAGAAGTGTCAATACACATCTTTCCTCCTTTCTACCAGTGGTGTGACTTCTGTAGCCTGAATCTCCATGCCCATTTTCAAAGCTCATCCATCCAGCCAATAAGGCACCACCAGACACTCAACCCCCCCAGCCCTACCTCTGTGCAGCCAGACTTTCCAGTCTGCTTCCTTCTGCCTAGGAAAATTCTGTCGGCATTTCTCCAAGTCTTGCAGGTTGCCTTGAGGATACGCCACTGGTTGAGGCTGCATGACTGATCAATGCTTCCCTCTCCTTCCCTCTCCTCCCATTCTCTGGTTTTGAGGCAAACAACAAAAACAAAACAACTTTTTTTTTTTTTTTTAATTCCCATGGCAATAAGTAGATAGACTGATTACAGTCAATTACCAGGAGCTGCTATTGATCGAGGCTGGTTTAGAACTGGGCTTGTTTTCTGCAATCAAGCTTACAACACAATTTGCCCTGCATTCAGCATCTATTTCAAATGAGAGGGGAGGAAACGCCACTTATTTTAAATAAAAAGCTTTCAAGCTATCCTTGCAGGCAGCTTTGAGGATCTAGGACAGATCAAAGCCGCTTTGAGAACCCATCCATTCTGCTTCAAATATGATAGCACACTGTCCATAGAAAAAAAAATCAAAGCAGCACGTGCATTTTGGGTTTCCAAGCAGTGATCTCAAAGCTGGTGAAGTCTGCCAGAATAATCACAGAACCAGAGTGACAGTAATCCCCTCCGTCACATGGGACCAAGACACCGGCAATTGCAAACACCACAACAGAAACTGTTTCTTAAACTCGTCAAGCTCTTGTCTTAAAAGGACTTGGGGGTGCTGATGGACGAGAAGCTGGCAATGTTCAGGCAGTGTGTGCTTGCAGCCCAGAAGGCTGCATCAGAAGAAGCATTGCCAGCAGATCCAGAGAGGTGATTCTGCCACTTCGCTCTGGTGAGACCTCACCTGGAATACCGCATCCAGATCTAGAGCCCTCAGTATAGGAAGGATGTGGACCTGATGAAGAGGGTCCAGAGGATGGCTATGAAAATGATCAGGGGAGTTGAGCACCTCTGCTATGAAGACAGGCTGAGGGAGCTGGGGTTGTTCAGCCTGGAGAAGAGGAGGGTCCAGGGGGACCTAATAGCAACCTCCCACTACCTGAAGGGGGCCTACAGGAAGGATGGAGAGAGACTGTTTACAAAGGCCTGCAGTGACAAGACGAGAGGTGATGGCTTCAATCTAGAGAAGAGCAGATTTAGGTTGGATGTTAGGAACAAGTTGTTTACTGTGAGGGTGGTAGAACAGTGGAACAGGTTGTCTATCCCTGGAGGTACTCAAAGCGAGGCTCAGTAAGTCTCTGGGCAGCCTGATCTAGTTGAGGATGCCCCTGCTTACTGCAGAGGGGCTTGGACTAGATGAGCTTCAGAGATCCCTACCAACCCAGAGCATTCTATGATTCTAGTCTTAATTATAGTGAAGTGACCTGTATGGATCAAAAGTCTCAAGCAATACTAGCTTCTCAAAACTAACCAAAATCAGTCAGTTATGAAAATGTAAGCATTTGAGGTTTACCCCAAACCTAATCCCTTTGCAGATTAGGACTTTATTGCAACTTCCAGTCTACAGGCATTCATGGGAAACAGCCTTTTCACCCTTGTTTTGGTATTGTCCTTTGAATAATGTGCCTCTTCTTTGCTGTTTAATGCCCGCTGCTTACATAAGGGAAGATAGCAATCACACCTCCTTTCAGCTTTTTGCCAAGTTTAGTGAACCAGACTTTTTGGCACTCTGATTGTGTGATAACTCATCTTTCTTCTGAACACACAGGTCTGCTTTTCTCTCTGCCTATTCCAGTCAGAGTGCATCTTCCCTGAATAAAGGTAGTTATTCACAGTAACCTGAAAGAAGTCTCACCAAGGTGCTGCACTGTTTCAACACACTGTTACTGATAGTCACTCTTGTCTCTGCTGTCCCTCTGCTGTGTCTTCCCAACATTTCTTTCTCCTGTCTTTCTGCTTTCTGGGTTTTGTGCTTCCTCCTACTCTTTCTCATTCCCACTTGTACTGTTTATGGTTCTGCTTCTTTCCTTCACTGCTGTTTTTTCTCATCAAAAGCCAAAATAAGTGAGAAAAGTGTTGGATCCCCCTTTCCAAACCTGTTGATTGAATGTGTTGAAGAATAAGCAGTATGTGAGGAACAGGATTTATGGGGCTGTTAGCTTGAATGGAGCTGTCTGGCTCAGCCTGTCGAGTCTCTGAGCACAATTTCTTACTGCACAGCTCCACTGCTGCTCTTCCTCTCTCTCTATGTACTTTTAAGGATCTCTGTATCAGTGTGTGAAGAGCATGGGTAAGCCCTAATTTAGGGGTTGAGAGAATCAAACTTCACTATCTGTCAGAGGTCATTTCGTGGCCTTAAGATGTATTTTTCAAGGCAAACAGTCCTGATGGTGCACGGCTAGCTTGTCTTCCATCTGTTGAAATTAGAGCCACTGTCCTGATGGGGTTTTGTCTGTTTGGAGGTAACCTATGCTGGCACAGAAACAAATTACTTGACTTGAACTTCTGAATGAACTCAATTCTTTTTATGCAGGAGGCACCTATTCTTACTGCCTATGGCTCTACCTTAAACATGGAGCAAACTCCAGACCTTGTCAAAGAAAGGATAAAGAAAGTTTAAATGAGAGGTGAAACACTTAGCACGTTCCACACCACGCTGAGGCCACGTTTATTTTCGTGTGCTAAATGTTGTCGCGAGGAGAGTTAACAGATGAATGAATGAGTCGAGGCTGAATCCTTAATGGAATATCAAGTGGAACAAAACCTAATGTGAAAGTTGAGATTTTAACAACCTTGACAGTGTCCCTTTAAATTACACTTAATAAATACCAGGGAGCTGAAGTGTTCTGTGGTTATGCATATATTTGTAACAAACGATTGCACAAATATTTGGCACCTAACGATGAACTAAATGGTATGACATTTGCTTGGGAAAATTAATTACTTTAACATGTGTTGTATAAAATATGAGATAATCGTGTAATGTATGTGTGTGCTGTAGAGTGTTGCCGAGTGACTACGTTATTACCAAAGGAAATTTATGAGAAATAAACAAGAAACACTCAGAGATACTGTAAATGTCATGGTATGCTCAAGGGCCTTTTGTGGCTGAATAATTCTAATGTGGATGAGAAGGACAGGGTCATGCAGCAAAAAGCCAAGTTGGCATGAGTTAGTCTTTGCATTTGCACGTAATTTTACAGGAATGTAATGTAACTATGATGTTTCTGTTTCAAACTGTAGGGTCAGTTCGTAATGAAGATGACAATATCAAACCAGACTAAATTTCATGATCCAGTGCAGTCTTGGCACCAAATTTTAAACTGCCTGTGTTTAAGAGGAAAAGCTGCCTATTAAAGAAATGGAGAATAAATGATCCTGATAGTCTAGTCATGGCTGCTGTGCTGGGCAAAATCTTACTGCTTAATTTATGTGACTTTTTGGAGTGGTGAAATAATCTCCTTTTGAAGTCTTGCCTGTGAAGAGGCTCTTCTCTGTACAACTGTCATGTCTCAGAAGCAGGGAAGGTTCAGCAACTGCCAGAGCTCTGCCCTCCTCTCCCATTAGGATGCTCTGCAGAGTCTACATGAGACTGCCTACATGAGGAAGAAATGGAAAGCAGTGAACTGGAGAAATATGAACTGGCGAGGGAAAAGCAAATCTGTACGTTTCTTCTCAGACAAGAAGCACAGAGCACAATGGACCTGATCTCTAAATAGTAGCAGGAAATAATATGGGGAAAAAATCACATCCATTACACTTGTTGTCTTTTCCCCAACTAAGAAACTCAGATAGATGAGGCTGCTTTGTGAGCAGCTAGCAAAATCCTTTATGAAAAAACAAACCAACCAACCCCAGGGCTGGTTGGTGTGGTAGTTTTAGGCTGATGTCTAGCAAAATTTTCCACAGATTGAGTAGAATGTGGTAGAATGTACATAAATTATCACTGGATGTAAAGGGAAAATAATGATGAGGTCTAAATAATCCCTTTGGTCTGATAACTAACATAAAGTTGGTTGTATAAACGAACTCTTTCTCTTTTTGGCATCTCCTCTCCTATGAAGACAGACTGCAAGAGTTGGGGCTTTTCAGTCTGGAGAAGGCTCTGATGAGACCTTATTGTGGCCTTCCTGTACCTTAAGGAGGCCTACAAGGAAGCTGGTGAGGGACCCTTTATGGTGTCAGGCTAGGGGGAATGGTAAAATAATAGAAATGGGTAGATTCAGACTGGATGTTAGGAGGAAATTCTTCATCATCAGGGTGATGAGACACTGGAACTGGTTGCCCAGCAGGGTGGTAGAAGCCTCAGCCCTGGAGGTTTTTAAGGCCAGGGTGGATGCGGCTCTGAGCAATCTGATCTAGTGTGAGGTGTCCCTGCCCGTGGCAGTGGGGCTGGAACTGGATGATCCTTGAGGTCCCTTCCAACCCTAACAATTCTGTGATTCTGTGATTCTTCACTCTAGCTGATACTCGCCAGTATTTTTGCTTAGCTGTTGCTGACCTTGGCTGCGTTCTTCTTGTGGCTAATTACTAACAGGATACTCTCTGGTTTTCTCCTCTTTCTTTTTCCCATGTCTGGGATGGGGAGAGGGAAAGCTGTTGGTAGCCCCCTGGCTTTGTCCAGGGGGGTTCTTGTGCTGCTTATAAATTGTAAATACATGTAAATATTGTATATTATTTACATATTCATTGCATTTCATACTTCTAGATTTTAGTCTGCTTGTAAATGTAGCTTCATTTGCTTTCCAACTGAGCTGGTCTGGCAATTTTATTTTGGGGGTAATTTCAACCCACCACAGTTGGTCTGGGGGTCTTTAGCTACCTCACCAATTATGAAGGACATGATAAACTAGGGCACAGCCTGCTTGGTGAGCGTGTCACTAGCATTTTATCGCACAGCCATTCGGAAAGCAGCTTCCCAGGTGGTCATGCTGGAGTCAGTTCCTAACACTGAAGAGGAACAGCTGAGGAGTGTGAAGGTGGAGGACTATCTTGGAGAGAGTGTTACGGCACTTGAAAGCCTCAGGAAATAAAGGAAGGATAACACAAATCTGAAGGCAAAGGTCTTGAAGGCAGCAGACTTTAATGAACACCGAGGATATTAGCAGGTGAATTGCTCTGCGGATCAAATCTGTGGAAGAAAAGAGCTGCAGAAAGAGCTGATGGTTCATTAAATAAAAAATAAATAAATAAACAAAAGACAGTAGGAGAATCACAAAATATCCCAGTGTGTAGCAGGGATAGAAAATGCAGGGAGAGCTATCTGTGGAATCACAAGCTCTTCAATGATCTCAAGTGCAAGAAGGGAGTGTACAGAACGTAGAAACTAGGTCAAATATCTAAAAATGAATGTTAAAAAAAAACCCACCTCAGCATGAGCATACAGAGACAAAATCAGAAAGTCTAAGGCACAAAATAAAACACTTCTATTCTTTGCTTATACTAATAAGGTGTTTTAAGGGCATTTTGATAGTAAGAAAAAGGGAAACCAAAAGAAGAGTTAGTCTGTGGGTAGGAATATGGGCAGTTGATGCCGATAAGATCAGAGAGCTTAGTGCTTTTTTTTTGAAGAAGACTGGAAGAAGTCAAACATAGTGCTTCTGTTAAAAAATGGGGACAGGAAACTGTGGAGCCAGGCAATTAGAAATCATCACCATCCCGGAGAAAAGACTAAAACAAATAATCAGGTGATTTATAATTCCATGGCATTTGAAAGTGAAATGCCGCTTGATGTAATTTGTCTTCTTCTACAGCCGGCAGATTTCCTTTGACAACAGGCAAACAGGCATTGTAGGTACAAGAGAAACAATATGTGCCACACACAAGAGCGTGTCTGTGTGGGCCAGGGTGGGAGCAGCCTACCACAAACACACTTGGAGGGGCCTTTCAAACGGGGGCAAAACGTGAGATCCTCTCTGCTTCCTGCTACCAGTGCTTGTGCAGCTGCCTATGTTGAACACTTTGCAGTCTGTAATAGTTTTAAAATGTGATAAGCTGAAAGAGAGCTGGAAGGAGCTGGGGGAGAGAGATGTGAGCAGTGGGTGCTCCCTCACAGTGCTCTTGCAGCTGGGAGCAGTTGTGGCCCTTTTGAAAAAAAGAGGATGGATGCCCAGGGAGGTGGTGGGGTTGATGCCCAGGGAGGTGGTGGGGTTGACACCCCTGGAGGTGTTTAAGAAAAGACTGGATGAGACAGTGCCATGGTGCAGATGATTAGATAGGTTTGGGTGCTCAGTTGGACTTGATGATCTTGGAGGTCTCTTCCAGCCTGGCTGATTCTGTGATTTTGTGCGAGCAGGGGAGGATACAGGAAGTGCTTGGAGGCTGGTGGGGCCATTTGCTTTGTAGCTTTGGGAATCTGTTCTTCTGAACTGAATGACAGGAAAAGGTGTGGCAAGTAGAAGACACCACAAGCCTTGCTGGTAAGTTTGTACAGCCTCTTTCAGCACTGATTTTTACCCAGGATGTGATATCTGCTGTAATGGCCTGACAGGAACCTTACTGGAAAGGTGAGGGAATGGGTGGCCTTCAATTGATGGCAGTCTTGCTCATCTTTTGCTCTGAAATGCACGCTCAGGCTTGCCCTATCGTCTCTTTTCCTTCTGCACAGTTACCAATAGGCTCAGAAATGACTGAGGAGATCACAATGGGCTGATTCCCAGGGGGTGGGATATTTTTTCTCCAGAAACCTGTGCCAGACCCCTCAAGGGAGAAATGCAGAAGGTGTGTGAGTGGGTAAACAGTGAACAAACTGCTTGTTGGTGGAAGAAGGGCAAATATAAGAATCCAGCTTCTATATGAGGAAGTTAAGTCATACTCTGAAGGACAGCCTCCCAGCCCCTGAGCCTGCTGGCATTTCAACCCTTGCTAGCATAACTGTTGGTAGTCTTGTCAGTTGTGGAGTGGATGACATTTTTTTAATCCTCCAAGGCTTTCAAAGCAATGAAGCTTCATCCCCTCATCGAGTTGAGCAGCCTTCCTCTCTTATCTTCTGCCTCTCAGAGTCACCGATGGGTTTTGTTACTATGAAAAACCTGGGAGAAGTGCCAGGTCTACCTGCTCTTCACTACCTTATCTTGTGTACTTCTGATTGCTCCCTACCTAAATAGGCTTCCTCAACCCCGATTTGTTTTTTTCCCCAATTCCCTAACAATTTTCATTAACCATGTCTGACATTTCTCTACATGTGGATAGAGAAAGGAATAGCATTAGCCTCTATTTTAATTGAGAAAAGCAGCTTACTCTAAAGGATGGTGGAGAACAGTAACCTACCACGAGAAGCTTGAACTAACTCCTAGGAGAGAGCCCAAAGCTCACTCTTGTCTGCAGAGGGATTTTAGGGATAGTAAGCTCCTTAAGCTAAATTAGATCTACTGAGTAGGGTCCCTGTAGAGCATTAGGCTGGTCAGCACCAAATGTAGTATCCCAGGTGAATCACTGAAACCTAATGGCACTGTAATGTCATGTTGTTGGGTGTAATTTGCATCCCCATTCCTTATCTACCCCAACACCTCGTTTGTGATTTGGCTACTGGTTTACACAGTGCTTCCAGGTGAATGTCCAAGTCTTTCCCTGACTTTGTTGTCTGTGATGGAGGACAGGGAACTGTGCAGAGTGCTTCAGAGTACTCCATCCACTGGACATCAGTTTGCCTTCATGAGCATCAACAGCTTTATCATCCCACTGCCCACATGCTCAGGCTGCACAAAACTTTTGGGAACTATTTTCACCCCATTGGCTTAGCCTAACCTGGATGACTTTGTGTCACCTTCAAATCTTGTTCCCCCACCTCTTTCACAGATCACAATTGTTATACAATTCTTTGGCACATTAATACAGGCTTCAGGAAAAAAAAAAGGGGGGGGGAGAAAAAGAAATACTGAAAAAACCCTTTTGGTTACAAAGCTAGGAGATGCCAGGATTAAAGCTTCTTACATAGTTGTGATCTAAATCCCTCTGTACAGCATCATAGGTTTAGTCACGGGTACATAGAGGACTATTTAGAGGACCCTTTGTTTAGGAGTCAGTATAGATTCTGGACTGGATGGGCTGTTTTTCTGACCAAGGATGCAGTCTCTGGTTAGATGTACTGTTGCTACATGGACACAGAGAAAATGCAGCAGCATTTCAGATCCATGCTGGTAAGACAACATAAAAAGGACTTTGAGATACATCAGAAGATTCTTTCCTGGAATTTATTTTTTCCTATTAGTATGAAAAGGAAGGGAGAGAAGCTGTGTTTCTGAGATTCAGGAAATGTTTCAGACATTTAGGATATGTTTGGATGAGTGAAACTTCCTTCTTAAATAAAGTAGGAACATTGTGCTTTGTGTCTTCCCATAGGTGTGGGAAGGGGACTAGGGGACAGCTAGATCCCTCCAAAGCTGCCTCTCTTCATCAGCTGTCTCAAGCAGGACAGGCAAATGACAAAAAGCAGCAATCTGTATACTGTGACCATTGCCACTTTCCCTTTTATTCAAGTAATTGGACTTCACTGATAGGAGTCAGTGAAACTCCCATCCCAGAGATGTAAGTAAATTTGTGATTAACTAAGCAGTGAATTAGACTCAGTCAGTTGGGCTGTATGCACAGATGTGACCTCATGCTTGCTAGCAAGGGGCTTATTTGTGCAGTGCCCCAAGTATTCCAGGTGTGGATATGTCTACTATTGCCCATTGGTCTTCTCCCAGCTGTGTGGTGGGTAAGGGATGGAATGGTGGAGATAGCAGACTTTCTCTCTCAGCCCACAGATCTCCATAGAGAAACACAACTGAGAGGCCCATTCTTCTGCACATACCTTTGCTCCTGAAGTAACTATCAGGCTTCTGGCAAAATTCTGTGTTCAGGCTACTGCTGTCTCACTCACTTCACCTGTACTGGGAGCCTCCCAACAGAAAGCAAATATGCAACTGGGGCAAAAGCCACCTGGGCTGGTTTGTGCTACCCAGCTAAGGTGGTGGATTGACATATGTGCAGAGATGATCCCATCCACAATCCCATCCACAATCCTCTTTTACATCCTATCATACTCCAGGACTCCTTCAAACGAGCATGATCTCAAAACTAGTGAAAGGAAAGGTTATTTCACAGTAATTGTTTATAATTAGGAAAATAATCACTACCATTTTCTTATTCCTTGTGGAGAGATTAAGAGGCCTATGCTGTCCCTTAAAATGTGTCCATATTGATTCCTCACCCAGCAGTTGTGGCAGATTTCATGAATTTCATTTTGGAATGAAATCAGATTCACTGCAATGGATAACAATTTTATTAGGAGTTAAGCATGCAGCTGTATTATAAGTTAATTTACCTGTAAATAAGAGACAAAATTCAGTATGCTCAGATTAATACAATGAACTATAATAACAGAAGCAGAAACAGAATGATGCAATACCAACTGCATTTGCAGTTTGTGCTGATCTGGAAAGAAAAGAAATCATGCACCTGGGAAGAATGTCACCAGAGCATTACTGAGAGGTTTTTCTGTTGCCTCATTTTGTAAGATCCAGAACTATTCACTTGTCAATTGGAAATTAAACCAGTGAGACTCAATTAATGCATGACACTGTTCCCTTTGAGTACAAACATGACTCAGAAGCAGTTCATAAAGAAGACAAGCTCTTGCTTAGTTTAGCTACATGACCTGCTTAGTTCTCAAAGGGACCCATCAGACTGAAATTAGGCAGTTTAAGAAAAAAAGCCATTCTAAATAAATTCAGGAACTAACACATCCGTGGATCCCTCTGCTAATTTATATGGCTTTTGCTTTTTTTTTCTGTCAAGTTTCCCTCTTAGGTGAGAACAGGAAGGGGAGAGGAGGTTGTCTGATCACAGCTTTACAGTCTGCACATCAAGTGACAAGTCACACATAGCATAGTGTCAGCCCACTACAAAGGAAAATATTCTTGGTCACATTCTGTCCTGCGCCGTGGCTGTCCACAGTTTCCCACATTTTCAATGCTTGGTCAGCCACAGTGAGGATAGCTGGTGGTGGCACTGGTAATTTAAAGCTGGAAGGTTTTCTGTATGACCAAGCTGCCAGAAAGAGCTGAGAACAGAAGGTGCTTGAGGATCTGGGGAAGGGAAGGGACATCATTCCATGTGGAGTGTGGTCATTGTGGCCGTGAATTCC
The DNA here is from genome assembly GCA_033816785.1 of Picus viridis. Lineage (NCBI taxonomy): Eukaryota > Metazoa > Chordata > Aves > Piciformes > Picidae > Picus > Picus viridis. Next base: position 19,548,330 of record CM066570.1, on the reverse strand, counting down.
TGTTCTCATCTGAAAGATTCCTTCACCTGCAACATCTGCTTTATTTTGCTGCAGATAATTACCCACAGGAGGCAATATTTAGAAAAATAACCCAGCTCCCTTAAAACAAAACAAAACAACCCAAACAAACAAACAAACAAAAAAAATCAGACTCCACAGGTTTGCTTTTGGAAGAAGATAGGTTGGGACTTGGTTACATGCTTTCAAACAGGAGCTGTATGGACATGAAGGTCACTGTAGAAATAAGCTGGATCTCTTGGGACTGTGGTTTGGTTGTCATACAGAGGTAACCCATTCCGTGTGAAACATCCTACAGTATCCAAGTCATCCATGGATAGCGGGTAGAGATGATACAAAACTCCGTACGGATGGCTTGGACATCCTGAGGTGTCCCAAGGGCTCTGAAACACTCCCTGTTCAGGCACCTGAGTCACAGAATCACAGAATGTTAGGGGCTGGAAGGGACCTTGAAAGATCATCCAGCCCAACTCCCCTGCCAGAGTAGATCACACAGGAAGACATCCAGGTGGGTTTTGAATATCTCCAGAGAGGGAGACTCCACAATCCCCCTGGGCAGCCTGTTCCAGTGCTCTGTCATCCTCACAGCAAGAATCTTTTCCTCCTGTTTGCATGAAGCTACCTATGCCTCAACTTCCACCCATTGTCCCTTGGCCTGTCATTGGGCATCACCGAGAAGAACCTGGCTCCATCCTCTTGGCAACCACCCTTTACATATTTATAAACATGAATGAGGTCACCCCTTGGTCTCCTCCAAGCTAAAGAGCCCCAGCTCCCTCAGTCTCTCCTCATAAGGGAGTCCTGCTCCCTCTGTTGCCCCACTAGAAATGCGGTGGCATCCCAGCTCTACATCATTCTGGATAAACAACTGCGTGCATACAGGGCTGGCACTTTCTACTAAAGAGGTTCATCTGGTGGAATTTTGGATACTTAAGAGGGCAAAATGCCTGAAGGACTTCATTATGCCTCTGCTGTTAAGGGTTAAAATTATTTCATTTTTAACTGCCTAATTTCAGTCTGATGGGTGCCTTTGAGAACTAAGCAGCTAAACACAACACTAAGCTACATGGAAAGCTTCTCACTGCATTAGATCAGTGCATCCCAAAGTCACAAGAATTCACAGCTGGAGAGGACACCCTCCCAGCTCTCACTGCCTCATGGGCTGAGTGTTTCTGAACCATCAGTGCTGAATGTTTCCTTAATTTTCTCTTTGAAAAGGTGAGCAAAACATGCCTGGGTTATGTCTTCCAGTGCTGCATGATTTTGTCATTAGGAAGTTTTCTCCACTGCCTAGCCTAAATCTTCTTTACTTCAGTTTAAGCTGATTTCTTCTTGTCCTTCTTTTGATGGACATGATGAGCAGTTGATCATAATCCTCTTTATAACAACCTTGTATGTACTGGAAGACTATGAGACTCATTTTTTGAGGACTTGGCTTTGGCCTTAAAATAACTCTTCCAATTTATTTTACCTCTGTACTGCTTGGCCTCAAAATAGGCATTTTCCATGAAAGAAAGAAATAGGAACAATCATTTGATAACCACCTCTGCAAATGTGGGTTTTAGTCCTCTGAGAGGCAACCTGTCAGACAATAAACTGATACTCTTATTTATCAGTGTCCTGTGTAATCTGTAAATCCTTCTAGTGAGATACAGATTTGCAATTTTGTTCCAACAGAAATGTTGGAGACTCTAACTGACTGGGGCCTCTGATCCCTTATTGAACTTGCAGTGGCCTAAGTGACTAGTTGCTGAGCCAAGGAAAGCTATATTCAGTAATCTGGATAGTAACACAATAGACTTCCCACTTCTCACAAAGACAGAGATTAAGAAAAGCAGTGCAGATAATAAACAAAATCAAAATCACTCAGGAACATTTTCTCGGTCATGCAGGATGATGTTGCCACTTCAGTTGTGTGTTTGGCTCCTGGTGCAAACCTTGGGCTACATGTGTCCACATCTCTTCTCTCTTCAGGAAAAAAAAAAACCTCTTGCATGAAACTCAATTTGCCTTTTATGACAAATGAAACCTGTTTGCCAAGGAACAGGAACCCTGCCTGAAATCCAGAATCAGTTGGTGCTGCAGCCATTCATCTTTGAGAAGCACTTGAGAAGCCTTTGAAAAGCAGCACAAAACATGTGGGTTCCTCACAGTGTGTGGCCAGCAGATCCAGAGATGTGACTCTGCCACTTTGCTCTGCTCTGGTGAGACCTCACCTGTGGAACTGTGTCCAGCTCTTGTGCCCTCAACACAAGAAGGACATGGACCTGATGGAGCAGGTCCAGAGAAGGGCCACAAAAATTATTAGGGGGCTGGAACACCCCTGCTAGGAGGACAGGCTAAGGGAGTTGAGTTTGTTCAGCCTGGAGAAGAGAAGGCTCCAGGAAGACCTAATAGTGACCTTCTGGTACCTGAAGGGGGCCTACAAGAAGGTTGGAGAGAGACTGTTTACAAAGGCCTGCAGTGATAGGACAAGGGGCAATGGTTTTAAATTAGAGAAGAGTAGATTTAGGTTGGACGTTAGGAGGAATTTCTTTACCATGAGAGTAGTGGAACACCAGAACAGGTTGCCCAGGGAGGTGGTTGGGGCCCCATCCTTGGAGATACTCAAGGTGAGGCTTGATGTAGCTCTAGGCAACTTGTTCTAATGGAGAATGTCCCTATTTACTGCAGGGTGGTAGGACTAGATGATTTTGGGAGTACTTTCCAACCCAAACCATTCTATGATTCTGTGATTATTGATCTGGACAGATGAAGTCTGTCACTGATTGTTGTCTTGAAGGGGATTGGCTTGTGGAAGAAGCAAGGAGCAAACAAATGTGTATAGCAGCGGTGAGCAGGTTGGAAGAAACTCAAGCTCTACACGTATTGCACATGAATGGTATCACTTTTAGCCATTTGGAGAAATATTTATGCTCAAGTTTCACTCAGAAAATGACAGTTTTTCTCCTTGGTGGTGTGACATGATAGCAAGGAGGAGTGAAAGTGATGGGTGACAGCGGTGAGCACTGCTTGGTCACCCTCAAATCAATAGGAATCGAAACAATGTCCATTTATTATATGATGAGAAATAAAGCACAGGTTTTTGGGCTTGGTCATCCTTCCTGAAATCTCTCTGATGTACCATGGGCAGTGCAGTGCTGTACCCCCTGTCTTTGTATCCTCCCCTGCTCTGATACGGCACACCTGCTTAACCTTGAGTCAGGCTGCTGGGAAAGAGTCATGAGAAAGTCATCACACAGATAAGAGAGCTAAAATTACAGTCAGAGGAAGGGATACTGAGATGGGCTTGTTGTAGAGCTCAAGAATTAAAAGGGGAACATACCTGCAGGGAAAGGTATTGAATCCTGAAAAGAGAAAAAAAAAGAAAGAAAAGGTGAGGCTAGCTGGGGGCTTTTCAGAAATTAGGGAAAGCTTGGGTTGTGTTCCTGGTGCTACCTCCCACTGCACAGAGAGAAAATGGTTTTTTGAAATGCCTATTGTCCCTTGTAGTAAAGGTGCATGAGTCTACTTTGATCCAAAGATATGCCTCTCAGCCTCTGGGACATGGAGAGATGCTGCTGGATATGACCATGTGCATGAGAGATGCACAAGGATATGACCATGTCCTGTCTGAGCAGCACAGTGTGGTAAAGCAGCAGTTTTTGACACCTCAGTGTGAAGCAACAACATACGTGGGTCATGCTTGCTGGACCAGTGCACAAACCCCAAGAGCATGGTGCCTGCCTAGACACACACACATGTGCACATACACGGAGCCATTCACTGGCTTGCCACCAGATTTTCTGGTCCTCAGCAGGATAATTCCAGCTGGGCTCAGTTGTGCCTTTATTCTTCCTGAGTCCCAAAATTCAGCCAAAGATGAGTTTGGACATAAAAATCCGCACACCAGCTGCCAAGCAAAGGCCATGTTGGAGAGTGAACTGATGTCCATGGGGAACCTTAGGAGGAGAGGAGTTCCACCTCAGATGGGAGCAGGACACAGTGAGGTCATAGCCCTGTGTGGCTGTGCCTACATGCCCATCCTGGGAAGGTTTGCCTTGGCAGTTTTTTTTGCAGCTGCACATTTTTTCTGTGAATTACCTTCCTCATCTACATGCAGCTTTAGGAGAAGGTAAATGAAACATTCTCCAGAGCTTGTGACCTTCTTCCTGTGTGGTCTTACTCCTTCATCCCTTTTCATCCCTGCAGACACAAGCTGATGGTTGAAAGCCTGAGGGCAGCCCTCACCTGACTGGAGCCAGCATCAGGAAGAGGGCTGTGGGAGGATGGTGTGAGCAGCCTCTTCAAGGAGCTATTGCCTGATGCAGACCCTGGTCCCTGCCCCACCCTGAGCTGTGGCACAGGCTCAACTTGTCCTGACCCCCACCCACAGGCCCATGTCCCTGATGCAGGTAGGTGCCCAATGCCTAGGACTGGGGCTGTCCTAGTGCCCCCAGCTGCTCTGGGCTGGGGGTAGGATGGGTCCAGGCTGCCAGACCCTGCCCTGTCACCCTCCTGCTGCCCCAGTGTCTGGGGTAATGACATCTCACTCCCCTGGGAAACACAATATTTAATCAGCCTGCAGTACCAAGCAGAGAGGTTTGCCTGTTAGTTTTGTTTTAATTTATTGCCAGCAGTTAAACTATTTCACAAAGAAATCATGTTCCTATCTAAAATAAATCAAGCAACAAAAAGGTGTGGAGACCAGCAATGGTAAGGTATGTGGAGGTGTAGCATACAGAGAATTTGTATTCCTCTCATTTCTTATTCAACCTGCAGGTCATAAACTGCATAGTTCACATATTTACAGAGCTTTGTGAAACATTAGCAGTTACCTCCTCTATAATATATATTAATCTAGGGGAAAGCAATATCTGAAACTGTAGAAACATGAGAAACCCTTTGGAAAGGTAAATCATGAGGATAACGTTGCCAAGACTCTTCTCCTATTGACAAGAAAGGATTTGCCCTGAGAAATCCTCTCAATAGAGATTATTGCCATAAATCTTTCGTGCAACAGACTCCCAAATCATTTGTCATGTGTGCACTTCTCCTGTGGCACATGTGTTCAAACAATGTCTCCTCAGCCATGTATTCATTTTGCCATTTAAAGACACAGGAAGCTATGACTAACCAGCATTTAGTTCTGCTGCAGAAGTGAAGTCAAGCTTACAGATCTGTAAACGTGGGGACTGTGGTACTCCTCTCCTTCTCCAGTGTAAACTTCATTAAACACTCACCAGTTCTCAATAATTCCCTTTCCAGCAAGTTATCACAACCGCTCCACAAAAGCTTTCCAGCATCTCCCTCTCCCTTTACAATCCTAAGACATGATTTATCACTCGAGTCTGGGTGTGCTGACAACTTTTAATAGTACTAATTGCCTTATTATCCACTCCAGTGCGAGAGTAAAACCTTTTGACATTTTCCTACCTTCCCTGAGGAAAACAAATCCCGGTTCCTGGGATGTTGCCTTCTGCTGCCTCTGTGATTACTGGGGCGAGGAATTCCTTTAGGCCCTTTGCCTTATCAACCTCATCTGTCACCAACTTTCCGTTCCTGTCTCTCTTTCAGTGCTCCCTAATCGCTTTGCATCTTCCGTTATTTTGTAGGTTTGCGTTGGGGTGTTTTTTTCCCCCTCTTCCTTTTTTATTTGCAATGTCATTCTTCATCACATATTCTATTCCTTCTTTTCTATCAATGCACTTTCTTTCACATCAGGCTCTGTGATATTTATCTAGCTCCAGTTTACTATTTTTAAATGAGTGCAGGAGTACCTACTAAAAACACAACAAAACAAACAAACCCCACCCCCTACCCCCAGCAACATTTTTCTGCCTGTTCCATATTTGACAGTTTGCTGCATCAGCTCCAAGCAAATCACACACAAACACCAATTCCTGTATGTTATCCACTAGGAGATTTTAATTTTCTAATATGACCAAAACATGTAGCAGGTCTCTAATCTTTCCAATATTGATATAACAAATAAATGTGGCCTCTTTTTTTAAAGCAAAAAAATAAAAGGGGAATTAATTGTAGTACCACATACCCTCAGCATCTATTTCTCATGCTCAATGTGAATATCAGAGACCAGCCATAGAAGAGCATTTATGATGCATGTTCAGATGTGCAGGAACACAAGGAACAAGGTTAAACCCAGGAGAAAGACTGAGGGACTGAGTGGGATAACACCTGCTTTCACAGTCATATAGATGTGATAGATGGATGGGATGTTCACAGCAGGATGGTTGGTCATCAGCACTGAATCAGGTCAGCTGTGGTTCTGTTCAGCCAAATCTTGTAACCACCTGGGTGACCTGCCCCAGTGCTTCACCATCCTTCTTGTAGAAGAGCTTTTCCTAGTGTCCAGCATGACCCTCCCAAGCCACAGTTTGTGGCTTCTGTCCCTTGTTGAGGAGCCTTTGGCTCCATCATCTTTGTAACTCCCCTTCAAATAGTTGTAGCTGCCTTAGGTTCCCCTCAGCTTCCACTTCCTCACGATGAACAGCCTCAGCTCCCCTTGTAGGTCCTATACTTTAGGACATAATCAGTTTAGGTGTTCTTGTCTGGACTCTTTCCTATTTCTCAACATGTCTCTTCAACTGGAGGGCCCAAAAGCAGTTACAGTATTCCAGGTGTGGTTTCACCAGCACTGAGTACAGACAGATCACAGCATTCCATAATTGCCCCAAAGGTGAATCAATATGTTGTTTCCTTCATTTGCATTCTGAGCGTAGGGATCATTCAAATTCAGTTGGAGGTCCACCATAACCTCCATGCCCTCTCCAGTATAACCAGTGTTCAGGCAGCAGCTGTCTACGGGTTTAGCCTTCCCCAGGTACCAGAACTTCTGCTTCTCCTTGCTGAACTCTGTGAGATTGTTCTTTCTGCCCCAGCTTTGCCTTTGAATCAAAGTTCTACAGTTTAGTATGCCAGATGCCTCTTTTAATTTTGAGTCATAACAATTTGTTGCATTCTGGCCCATCACACAGGTCTTTGATGAAGACATTGAACAGTATTTGTGCAGCAGCAGTTCCTGATGTACTGTGCTCATTACCACCTCCAGCTGGATACCAAGACATTGCTCACCGCCCTTGGGGTCTGGCAGTGCAGGCAGTTTTCAGTCCACATTAAGAGCTCCCCTTCTCTGCCTAGCCAGTTGTTTCATCAGAGAAGGATAACAGGCTGGTCAAGCATGACTTGCCCTTGGTAACTCACCTTGTCATCCTTCATGCCCTTGGCAGTTCAAACATGCTTCATGGAATTAAAGTCACCTAACCATCAGTACTTGCAGGTGAACAACTCATGGCCTGAGCTGCCTTTGAAAACAATGAGGAAAAATAGGGCTGTCTAGGTCAGATTCATCTGAGCCACCTGAGATGTCAAGTTTAAAGTAAATTTGACACAGAACTGCCTGTTTCCTGTCATGTATACAAGCAGGCCATAGGGTATCTAGCTCGACACCCATATTCAGATAGACAAATTCTACTTCCTGTACCTTACCATTAGCTCCTTTGCAGTGTTCAGTCCTTGGTTTTCTGATTCTCTGCAGATGACCTGAGAGTCCCAAGTCCCTAATGTATTTGGTTTGGCTGAAATGGAGTCAGTTCTCCCCAGAGCATCTTCCACAGTGCTGTGTTTTGCAGTGATAGTTAAGTGTTGATAACACACTCCTGGTTTGGCTGCTGCTGAGCCAAACACACAGGCTGTGCTTTTCCAACATTTTCCCGTGCAAGAGCAGCCTGGTGGATGGCAAAGATACTGGGAGAGGACACATCTGGGCCAGCTGACCCAAACTGACCAGAAGGGTATTCCATGCCATAGGACATCAACTCAGATATCGAAACTAAGTGAAAGAAAGAAGTGTGGGGACATTCATTGATGGTGTTTGTGCTCTGGGGCAACCACTACACATACTGAAGCCCTGCTTCCTGGAGAGTGGGTGAACATTGCCAGCTGATGGGAAATAAAGAATAGCATCTTTGGTTGCTCTTGCTTCTGTGCATGGCCTTTGCTTTTGCTTTGCATCCTATTAAATTGCTTCTGTCTTGACTTGAGGGCCTTTCATTATATTTTCCCTCTCCCCTGTCCATCTAAGAAGGTGAGTGACAGAGCAGCTTTGGTGGCCATCTGGCTCCCAGCCAGGGCCAAACCACCACACCTAAACAGAGATTCTTGTAACAACATCAAAAGAGAAAACACGTGTGTATCACTCCCAGTGTTTGCTCTACCTTTGCTTTCATATATGAACCAGTTACTCGCTGAAGCATCTGCTTAGCTTCACTTGCACAAGCAGCCTAAAAACAAAGCTCCCACAGGACTTGGCATGCAGTTTAGCTACAGCAAGAAACTTTTAAGTTTAGAAACTATTTGATGAATAGGAATAGGAAATAGGAAAAAGATAATATATTATTAATGTTGTAGAAAGGCAACTTCTCAATATTTTTGAGCCTTAACAATCATACATACACTGCTATAGGAACATTAGGACTACAGACTCCCTTTGTGCTGTGAATTTTCATTCCTCCCAAGTGGATTTTTCAACTCTATTTGGCAACATGTGGTTTTCATCCGTTCCTTTCATACATCTTTGTGGGTGACATGGACAGTGGCATCGAGTGCACCCTCAGCAAGTTTGCTGATGACACCAAGCTGTGTGGTGCAGTGGACACGCTGGAGGGAAGGGATGCCATCCAGAGGGACCTGGACAGGCTGGAGAGGTGGGCACAAGCCAACCTCATGAGCTTCAACAAGACCAAGTGCAGGGTCCTGCATCTGGGTCGAGGCAATCCCAGGCACAAATCCAGGCTGGGCAGGGACTGGCTGGAGAGCAGCCCTGAGGAGAGAGACTTGGGGGTGCTGGTGGACAAGAAGCTCAACATGAGCTCTCAATGTGCGCTTGCAGCCCGGAAAGCCAATCAGATCCTGGGTTGCATCAGGAGAAGTGTGACCAGCAGGTCAAGGGAGGTGCTTCTTCCCCTCTACTCAGCTCTGGTGAGACCCCACCTGGAGTACTGCCTCCAGTTCTGGAGCCCCTATTACAGGAGGCATGTGGACGTGTGCTGGAGCGTGTCCAGAGAAGGGCCACGAGGATGATCAGAGGGCTGGAGCACCTCTCCTATGAGGACAGACTGAAGGAGTTGGGGCTGTTCAGTCTGGAGAAGAGAAGGCTCCGAGGTGACCTCATTGTGGCCTTCCAGGATCTGAAGGGGGCCTACAGGAAGGCTGGGGAGGGACTTCTCAGGATCTCAGGTAGTGATAGGACTAGGGGGAACGGAATGAAGCTGGAGATAGGGAGATTCAGGCTAGATGTGAGGAAGAAGTTCTTCACCATGAGAGTGGTGAAGCCATGGAATGGGTTATCCAGGGAGGTGGTTGAGGCACCGTCCCTGGAGGTGTTTAAGCCCAGGATGGACGAGGCTCTGGCCAGCCTGATCTAGTGTGGGGTGTCCCTGCCCATGGCAGTGGGGTTGGAACTAGATGATCCTTGTGGTCCCTTCCAACCCTGACTGATTCTATGATTCTATGATCTGTAGTTTTTCTTACATTTAGAGCTTTCCTCAGATGTATTTTGGCTTAGATTTCTGCCTGAGCAACATCTAGCTATCAAGGCATTTCAATTGTGTCACTGGAGAGGATATGAAAGCTGAAATTACATTTTATACATTTGGCTGCAGTATGAGCTTGTTGTCTGTTAAACACAGGAGAAAACAGCATAGCCTTTACACCACAATTAATACTTCAAGAAAGTAAGATGTTTAATTAAAAATCAGACTAGATATATTGGTCCTTAATTCTCTAGGTCCCACAAGTGCATATTGGCAAGTGTATGTAGGTAGCCTCTTGCTGTGATGAAAGTTCAGAGTATCAGTATTAGATGGGGTTTGTGTATTTCAATGCTCATTAATTCCCATTGTGGATGTTAACATTTTCTATTAAGTGTTTTTTAAATATACAGTCTACATATGCAGAATTATTTATTTGTTTGTTTATTTACAGCTTAAGGCTTTGAGCAATTGATTTTGTGGGAGTTTGATGGCAAGGCCAAAACCCCTTGTATCAAGGGTTAGATGTATTACAATATATTCCAGTTCTCAGGTAAGCATCCTACCAAATGGGCAGGAAAATATCCTTAGTGTAGCCTGCTGCCTTCCTTCCTGTTAGAGCATTTCCATGTCAAGCAGCATACCTAACTATTTAGCAACAATTGAAGGTCAGCTTTGAAGAGACGAGACCCAAGATTCTGTCCACACTCCCATGACTGCTGAGACATCTACACAATAGAATGTGTCAGCAGGAGAGAACAAGGATATCTCATGCTGAGATACCTTATGGTTTGGTAGGTAAGGTACAGGCCTAGGAAGAGGTAATTGAATGTGGTCCCCAGCTTCCTTGAGCTCTCTAACCCAGAGGCATTAGCTGTCATATAATCCCATATCTGAACTGGCTTGTGGGATTTATTCCCCAACTTCACCCCATTTGCAAGCACTGCATTTCCTCTTTTTCACAGATCAGCAATGTGCTGTGGTGCTCTTTTCTAGGTAGCAGTGGAAAAAAAAAGGCAGGCAAAACAAAAGTAGAGAGGTAGAAACATGCAGCATACTGAGAAATCTGGGACACAGAGGGCAAGGGACAAGAGAAGAGGACAAGGAAGAAAGAGGACCTCTGGGTGCTGAACCTCTGAACTAGTCAAATCTGTTAATGTTGTATTGGCCTATAAATTGAAGCTAGCTTTGGTAGAGCGAGATTGCTTAGTTAAAGCATAGCATCACTTGTGCTAGGGTTAACCATGCTGGTTCCAGTCAGCACCTGAGCACAAAAGCCCATGTGAAGTCTCTGCACTGTGTTCCTCAGTGCTCCAAGATTTCCATGGTCTCTTATCTTGAATGCAGGGCCAAACCTGATCGAGGTTTCAGGCTGTGCTGGATCAGCACTGAATGCTTTGTGCCAACCCACCCCACAATTACCTTAATGACAACTGGCTTCCAGTCTTATAGGTCCTGACAAATGTCAGATGTCTCACCTGCTTCCCAAACCAATAAACAAACTTTTCCATTTGTACTGGTACACCACCTCCACACTGCTTCCCAATCAGACAAGGGAAAACCAGCTTTTTAGGCTCATCATCTGTGTTTAATTTTTGAACTGTAATACAAAAGACAAAGGAGGATTAACCCTATTCTTGGCAGATTTGACTTTATTCCATCTCCCCCCACCACCCACTTACCACATGCACAGTCCTAGGATAACCAAAATGCTTGACCTCCCTTCCAAAATGTCATGTACTGTATTTAGGTGACTAGTATCTTTGTCCACTGTCACACAGACAGCTGCATGCTAAAGGAATTTGATTTTTAAAGTAATTCTTTGGGATTTCCAAATGACTAGAAGAAGGAATTACCAATGCTGCTTCTTCACCTTATTCTGTGCTATGTATGTTATGAAATCTGCAGAAAGATCAATTTTGAGCTGAAGTATTGACTTCTGTATTTTACACCACCACCAGCCCCATTCTTAAGACCTCGTGACAAATGCATGTGAATCTAGGTGGCAGCTGTATCTTTGAACGAGAATACTTTACTTTTCAGTTTGGCTGCTAGAACAGAAGCAGCCTTCAAAGATACAGCTAAATTCTGGCCTCTTAAAATTCAGTAGTAAGATCACACTGGTTTTGACCAACCAGTCATCTCACTTCAAATTGAAACTAATTTTCCAGTGCTGCTGTAACTAAAAAGAAATAATTTCAGAAAATGGATTGTTCCATTAAGATAATCCAAAATAAATAGATGATTTATTAGCAATCTCTCCCAAAACTCATTTAGCAAACTTTCAACAGATGTTCATTACATTACATTACAACCAGCTATGTATGTTATGCCTCAGTCATTTAGCTTAGCATTCAGTTTTGAATAGTGGCTGATAACAACTGCTTGAGAGTAAAAAAAATAAGTACACAAGCCTGTAGAAGGCAAAGGTAGGATAATCTGAAACCTAAAGCTGCTTCTTACTTTTTTATACATCCTTAGATGTAACTGAGCACTCTTGCAATTAACAGAATCACAGAATTTCAGGAATCACAGAATTTCAGGGGCTGGAAGGGACCTCAAAAGATCATCCAGTCCAACTCCCATGCCAGAGCAGGATCACCTACACCAGATCACACAGGAATGCATCCAGGCACCTTTTGAAGATCTCCAGAGAGGGAGACTCCACAACCCCCCTGGGCAGCCTGTTCCAGTGCTCTGTCACCCTCACAGTGAAAAATGTTTTCCTCATATTTACATGAAACTTTCTATGCCTCAACTTCCACCCATTGCCCCTTGTCCTGTCATTGGGCACCACTGAGAAGAGCCTGGCTCCATCCTCTCGGGGCTCACCCTTCACGTATTTATAAACATTGACAAGGTCTCCTCTAAGCTAAAGAGCCCTCAGCTTCCTTATTCTCTCCTCGTATGGGAGATGTTCCACTCCCTTAATCATCCTTGTGGCTCTGCACTGGACTCTTTCAGCTTTGATGCTGCCCCCTCTTGCCCCAAATGGAGCCTGTTCCCTGGTTTTAGTAGTGTGCAGTGGGAATGAGTTCCATGGACCAGTTATGTGAAGAGGCATTTCCCTGTGCTAGGTTCATGTTTTCCACACTGTTATGGTTTGAGGCTGGACACCTTTAAGAACCACAGAGTTGAGGACCTTTAGGAGGACCAGAAAGGTCCAGGGCTGGACCAGAAAGTGTAAATTGTTATCCTATCTCATAATTCTGCTATCTCTTTATAAGATGGCTGTAGGGCCAGCTCTTCCTCTTTTCTCCCTTCTCTCTGCCCCTGGGAATATGTGAGCTTTTATCTCTAGTATGGGGGAGGATTTCAGGCCTGTCTGCGGCTTTGAGTGCTTTGGCTAATTTTGTCTACTCAATTCTGGCCTGGTTGGGCCAAAAGTAAGGAGAGGGAGGTGGGGGGAGGAGGAGAAAAGAGCACTTGGATCTGGTTATTAAGGCATGGATGGGGAGGAGGTTTTTCTTGGTATGTAGTATGTACTACGGATTTGTGTGTTTTATATGCTTTGCACTGTAGCATGTAGTTAGGAATAGAATTTCTGTTTGAGCTTTCTGATTCTATCCAATTCTCTGTATTTTCTTTAACTCCTTTGAGAAGAGTTCAAGAGCTCTCTCTCGCTCTTTAAACCAAGACACCTTTAAGTTCTTCAACTCTACAATATAAAGCATAGAAATGCTGGCATAGTCTTTCATTAATTTACATATTTCTAACATTTTCCTCCTTAATCATGTTTCCTAAAATTGATACTACCCCACAAAAAATGTTCCTGAAAAAAAAGTTGTTTTTATTTCAATCTATTTCACCCTTGTCTGATTCTTCTTGGCCTGCATTAGTTCTTGCCAGCAACTTTGAAATCATTCCAGAGAACTTGCCACCAGAAAGACAGTATTTCTTGTTATGCTACATTCTGTTTTCAATAACCCCATCAACATTCACTTTTCTGACTGTAATTTGATAGAGCATTCCCTTATGTATCCAAGACTCAGTTCTGAGCTGACACATATAAAGTCTCAGATATTTGCAAGAACAGCTGCATTTGTCTCTGTCTACCACTCCATCATCTCCTTGCTGTCAGTTCTAGCTGTAGTTCCTGGTAGCACCCCTCTTCCCTCAGCAACCTAGGGAACTGTATCAGAGAACAAGGCAAGTATCACTGTGCCAGCAGCCATTCTTCTTATGCCATGAATGTATTATGTAAAGCCCATCCTAGCACAAGCCACCAGTGTTCACCTCTTCAGTGGCAGCATTTCTTCTGTTTTTGTCCCTCAGACAGTTGTACAACACTATGCTGCTTATTCCAAAGGCTTAAAAAACCCTAAAAGACCCACCCACCCACACACAATGTATTTAACCCAAGCAGTTCTTTATTCATTACCTAAGACTCTCAGTAAGGCAGTGGCAACAGAATAGCAGAACCCTTCTGCATAAATCAGTTTTGTGTACTACTGTATGGGGTTTTTTTGGCTTGGTTTCATGTTTTCCTTTTTATTCCTGTTTTCAACTATTAAGCATATTCCTAGCAAGCACACTAAAAGATGCTCCCCTGAAATCCTTTCACAGAATAGGCCCTTCTTGAAAATGCTGATGGTCACATTCTTCCTAAAGCCCTTCAGAATGCCAGAGTTCCTTCAAATCAAGGTGGGTGACTCACATCAGCTGGCTTCAGGTGCTTTTGTTGGCATAACAATCCATTAGCTCCATCAGCAGAAAAGACCTGCCTGGTCACTTTCCCATTATCCTTTGCACTGAACATTAGACAAAGAAGCTTTCATGTTGTAACATTTTCATGTTAATTTTTCTTTAAATCCCAGATGGCCAGTACACATGCCTCCTTGAACTTCTCATTTCCAATGAACTGCAACAGCCTGGTTTAGATAGCTTCAGATATTCACCTTAGCATGTCAACATGTTACTTGTGGCCATTGCTGTTTCTTAGTTTTGGGGAGGCTGGTTTGGGCAGGGGGTGTGTGTTCAGTTCTATTTTCAAAAGTTACAAACAGGCTGTGGCTTAACTAAACCCTTCAACCTCACAGATATGCACATGCTTCATAACTTACCTTGGCCAGAAGCACACATGTATAAAATCAACATGTACTACAGACCTCTGAAATCCACAGAAGCACTCATCTAAATGAGGGTAGTATGTCAAATACCTTTCAGGCACAGCCCAGCTGATAGATGTTTATCCCAGGTCTTGTATGTCCAAAGTTCACATCCATCCACCTGATACCAATGAATCACTACTGTTGTTGGACATGGGAACATGAACCCCCACAGAATCTGTGTGAGGCTCCATTTCACATTAACTTGCTGGTACAGTAAAAAGCAGAGAAATAGGGACAGTGTAAACAGTCCTTCCTGGGCAGAAATTTCTAAAAGGTTCCCAAGTTTGAGGTGCAGAAAAGTGCTTTAAGCATTTCTGTGGCCTCTCAACCTTGTTAGAATAACCTAGTAACAAATTACCAAAACCACCTCAAACACCTCCAGCCCATCTCCAGTTACGCCTCCCCTCTTTAGAGTCAAGCTTCCTGCTTTGATCCATCAAGGGCAGAGGCAGCTCACATGCATTGAGCACATTAAGTCCTATTTGCTTCCCCACACTTCAGAAGAAGCCTACGCTCTCCCAATGAGCTAACTGAAGCTGATCTGTACCCTTGTTATTCCATAGCTGGCACCCTAGACAGTGGCAGCCAAACTGACAACTATAAAAAGAAATACAAAAAATTGTCTGAGTTGCAGAGAACATAGATGCAGAACAGGTAAGTGTTAAAATGACCATCATTTCTAGCTAAAATGACCATCATTTCTAGCTAAAATGGAGTCCAAGCACAGCCTTAGTTCATTCACTGTGCTGACATCCCAGCAAGCCCTACAAAGCCTTTGTAGGGTGCTCAGACAGGAGCCTCCTCTTATCTCACCAACTGAAGTCTGAAACCATCTCTGTGGCTTACTGGGTGTAAAACAAGCAGCAGATCACTGTGCAGTCTGCCCTTGCAATGACTATTGATAGAGCTGCAGCATGCAGATGAGTTTATGAATGTCTACACATCTGGGTGTCACAGTCAAATGTCCTTCACTTAGCACACAAGTATCTCTGCAAATATCTGTACCAGATGCCTGCTACAAGCATGAGAACATCTCAGTGATGCCCAATGACAGGACAAGGGGCAATGGGTAGAAGCTGAGGCACTGAAAGTTCCATGGAAACATGGGGGAAAAATTTTTCACTGTGAGGGTGACAGAACACTGGAACAGGCTGCCCAGGGGGGTTGTGGAGTCTCTCTCTCTGGAGATACTCAAAACCCACCTGGATGCCTTCCAGTGTAACCTGGTATAGGTGATCCTGCTCCGGCAGGGGGGTTGGACTAGATGATCTTTCGAGGTCCTTTCCAAGCCCTAACATTCTGTGATTCTTCTCTAGGTACACAAAAGCCAGAGCCAAAGTTAATTTTCACCTTTAATAAGCTCATGATTCTTTGTTATTTAATACTCTGTAAAAAGGGATTACAGATTGATAGTTTATTGCAGAGATTTCTACAGAACATGGGCAGCCATGAGGCTGAAACTACAGTATAATATACATTGTGTAGTCATCGATACCATCTACTACAGCATGAAGAAAAATACTTTCAGAATGAACAATACCTAACTGAAAACACAGAAATGGAGCTTGCTTTCTTACAGTATGGTTACATTCTCTATTCCAAGAACAACATTTTTAAAAAAATGCTAGATCTTGAAAGGTCGTAGATAAAAACAGTCGTGATGAAGGTGAACCAGTTTTGCCCAGAAATGCTATAATGAGTTTTTCAGCAAATCCTAGTTTTGCCAAGCTTCAAGAGGCAAAAGCCTGAAATGTAAAAGCTTCCCAGGTGTCTAGCTAGTCCACTCAGCGTGCTCTGGGAGGCCCAGCGACCCACACTGCTCTCAGACAGTGTGACATCACAACTGTTCTTTGCTGACGCAAATGCCGTCAGGGAGAGACGATCCAGCTCCTTATGATGCCAGGCCTAACAAAAAGCCTCCAACAAATCCACTGGACACCACAATGTTCTGTTTGATAAATTCTGTTGACTGCAAGGAAAAAAAAAAAAAAAAAAAAAAAAGGTGTTTGTGAAGAACAGAGTTATTTGTGTCTGATTACAGCAGCTAATACTTAGCACAATTGCTGGCAAAACAAAAACTAAAGTTAGGGAGGGGAGCATGTTTGGATGTTAGGACCAAGTTCTTTACCATGAGGGTAGTGGAACACTGAAACAGGTTGCCCAGGGAGGTGGTTGGGGCCCCATCCCTGCAGATATTAAAGGTGATGCTTGACAGGCCTCTAGGCAACCTGATCTAGTTGAGGATGCCCCTGCTTACTGCAAAGGGGATGGACTAGATGACCTTTGGAGATTCCTTCCAACCCAGATGATTCTATGATTCTAAAAACATATTGAGCTAGGTGGCAACTGCTGGCACTCATGGAGTGAAAACTGACTCAGAGCTGTCTTTATTAGTGGATTTAAAATACAGCTAGCATTTCAAGTCAAAATACAGAGGAATTGACATAGCAATTTTGTGGCAATACCACTTGTTTTGATTGAATCAAGATGGATGTTTTACAAACTCCTTTGGCAAAAAAAAATAAAAATGAGTACCACCATGACATCAATTTCAATCCCTTTTTTTAAAACATACTTTTTTCCTAAGAGCAGATCACTACAAAATAAATACAGTTCACTCCATTATGGACCAGCTTCCTAACCACTTAATCCTACAAAGACATTTGTGTACAGTGTTTCATTAAGTAATGGCACAGAGTACAGCACACTAGATCAAATGTGCTATTTTGTAATTCCTCTACTTTAAACACTTGAGAATGGCTGCTCCACAAACAGAAGGAGGCGTTTAGGAGGAGACTTGATAGGGTGCTAGGTTGCATGGTTTAGTTGATTAGGTGGTGCTGGATGATTGGACGCAATGATCTTGAAGGTCTCTTCCAACCTGGTCTATTCTATTCTATTCTATTCTATTCTATTCTATTCTATTCTATTCTATTCTATTCTATTCTATTCTATTCTATTCTATTCTATTCTATTCTACTCTACTCTCAGGGAAAAACAAAAAGGAAAAACCACCAAAACCCCCATTCTGTGCCACCCATTTCTACAGGGCAATGGAGAAGGACAGGTTAAGCTATATACAGAAGCCAAAAAACCATCTCTCTTGAACTTCCATTTCACATTAAAATTTACAGGTAATTTTTATCGACCTGTGTTCCACTCCATACAGGTTAAATTTGAGATGCCAAAACTCTTAATTACAGAAGACTAGCCTGTGAAAGAAACTCAGATCACCTATATGAAATGTGAAAATATGCAAAACCAGGCCTTTTGTTTTTCTTCCTGTAAGTAAGAGAGCTAAAAATGATTAAATAAATATTCAAATGACAGGATGAAATAGCCCCAGGGACACTGATCAACATCACAGGCTACCTCTTTTCAATACAGTATGTAACTGACAGATTGTGAAGATAGATATTCTTCGAACTATACGAATGAGATAAACCCCATCACTCTAGTTACATAGCTACTGCTTTTCTCCACTGCTTTTCTCCAGAGGGAAACTCAAGTCTTTTACAATCAAATAACATTTTCTGTCATCACTGCAAGAAGATTTGGGCTATGTCATTGTAGATATCAATACAATATCTACAACTTTTTACTTTGTCATGAGCTTGCTGGCTTTCTCACTAGCCAAGGCCTAGTACAGGCTAAATGGCAAAGCCAACGGCAGATTCTAAACAGTATCAGCTGCATTAACTTTGATAATTGTGTGTCATCTTTAAAAGTGGCCAAAACAGACAGCTGAATGAAGAAAGCAGTACAGTCTTTTAATAAAGCTTTTAATAAAACATAAAGACAGACCACTTCTGATGCCTTCCAGTTTTGCACCTGCAACTAATCATCACCTGCAGTGGAAGGTGACAAAAACTAACTGGTAGAACAGAGTTGACAACCTTAGACTTACCTCTTCAATTAGAGTATTGATTTCAGGAGCTGCCTTATTTGCACGCTTTTTTAACTGTTTTTTTGCTTTGTTTACATCTTTTTCAACTCTCTTCCAGTCAACTTGTACATATCCACTGTGACTAGCAATCTAGGAAAACAAAATCTATTTAGTTGCAGTTGCAGTTTACATTTACATTATAAAGTTGCAGTTTACATTTCCTAAGTGAAAATACAGTATCTTAGTGCCTACAAAGGTGGGGGTTGTTGTTGCTTGTTTGTGGGTTTTTGGTTTGCTTTTGTGTGGGTTCTTTTGTTTCATTTTTTGTTTGAGTGGTTTGGGGTTTTTTATTTGTTTGGTTTGTGTTTATTTTGTTTTTTTGTTTTGTTTTTGTTTGTTTGGTGTGTGCTTTTGGCTCGTGGTTGTTTTTTTGTTTAGTGGGTTGTTTGGGGGGCGGGTTAGTTACAGGAAAAGACTGTTCCAATCACAGCAGGCACTCTGCTTCAACAGTAGTATGTTCCACAGTAACAGAGGTTCAAGTTAGAACAAGCAATGACAAAGTTCAGTAAACTCTTTGTTAACTTTGCAGGTTCTCTAGTCTTAGAAAAGCTTTAAATAACAGTGTTTTCCCTTCAGCATTTACTGTAACTTTATTTGTAAGAAAAGGAAAGGGAAAAGCCTGTTCATAGGACAACGATGGAAGAAAATGGCTTCATTTCAGCTTCTTTCAGAATTGTGGGGCTCTGATTTGTGACAGAATATCTGGAGCTATCAGAATCATCCTTAGAAATATATAAAACTATCATTTTATCTTGCACCATTTAAACTGTCCAACAAAAGAGTATTTTGTACAGAAGATTTCTCATGCTTTCTACAAAGCAAAGCTAGAAACTAGAAAAACAACATGGTCTGTGTGCAGCACAAGTTCTGAAATGTCATCAAAATGGGTAAATTCTAGGGGATTGGTCAAACCAATTCACACTCAAACTCCCAAAATGCTTAAACGACATCCATGAGATTTTTAGCACGTTTAAGCGCTATCCCAACCCTTTGCCTTATTTATCTTACTAAGATTTGATCCTGCAAAGAAGTAAGATGTTCTGTTACTCAATCAGCATTGATAATCCCATTAATTTTCTTAATACAATTAACAAAATATTTACCTAAGTGTTTATGTAAGACCACAGCTTAAAAAAAACCCAAAACACCAACAAACAAATGAGGCAATTACTGCATCCTCTAGAGAACATTTAAAACAAACAACTCATTAGTTAAAAGGGGGGAAAGGAGACAAACCCATCAAAACTAAGGATTACTGCTTCTTTTAACTGTTAAGACAGATGCAGATAACTACATAGGGAAATGACTTACACCAAAATCTCTTCATGTCTCAGGTCCTTCTTAAGTTCATGTTTGGCAAATTCATGTAACTTATTTAACAGTGTTGCATGCAAATGGTACAATTGGTAAATAAAAATCACAGATAATGAACTTCTGTGGAACAGATATTTAAATATACAATATATTAGGTTTGGCATAAAGAGCAATGTTTCACTCTGCTTATAGGCACTGCAAGCATTTTGACTTTCACTTAGTTCTTTCTCCAAAACAACTAAAATTACACCATCTAACTTGGTCTGAAACTGCCACAATAATTAAGCAATATCCTTAACCACATATCAGAATGTCACAAACTTGAAAATAAAAAATAAAACAAGTGTCAGACAGTTTCAGTCTGAATTCAAAATGAAGCTCCTAAGTCCACCAATGTAAGAAAAGTAAACTTTGGTTTCCAAAAAGTCCAATTCACTGGACAAATGCAAACTGAACTTCTTAAGTATTATACTCTACTTCATACCTCAGAATATAACAAATTCAGAGATCCTGCCTACCTATTTTAAAACCTTTCAGCCACACATGCATTAGTGTGAGGCAAGGAATGCCAATTAAGGACTGCATACCGTGCGAAAATGTGAAACCAGTTTCAAAGTTGTACTAGTTGCATATCCAGTCACTGTATCACACAACAAAATAAAATATAAAATTTAAAAAATTTAAAAGTTAAGAGTATTTTTGGCTTCTTTCAAGATAAGAAGATTTACAATACAGACTGGATGTGAGGAAGAAGTTCTTCACCGTGAGAGTGGTGAAGCCCTGGAATGGGTTGTCCAGGGAGGTGGTTGAGGCCTCATCCCTGGAGTTGGTTAAGCCCAGGCTGGATGAGGCTCTGGCCAGCCTGATCTAGTGTGAGGTGTCCCTGCCCATGGCAGGGGGGTTGGAACTAGATGATCCTTGTGGTCCCTTCCAACCCTGACTGATTCTATGATTTTTTAATTTATGTATTCCACATTACCACAATAGTTTCAAAAATGCCCAAACACTGAATTGCTGCCTTCTAATTCATAAACCACAAAATTAAATATGGACTAATCTACCCAGTCCAATATAATGAAAGAAATGGTAATATATTTCACAGTATCACAGTACTGTGAAAGAAATGGTAATATATTTGCTTGCAAAAATGTAAGAAAATGGACTTCAAAAGAAACATTTTGTCAAGACTGGTTTAATCAGCTCAGTTATCCATACAGTAAAGATGAGGCACAAGTTTAATTAAGTCCTGTTTAGCTCTCCAGTAGTTACAGTTTGTAACTGCATCAAAACTCCAGTTTACGCCATAAAAGTTATACTCCTCCCTGAACATAGTACAGAGGTATTAAGTTCTGCTTTTTGAGTGCCTGCATACATCTGTGAAGGAAGCACCAGAGCACAATGAATATAAATAATTTGAATGTAAAATATAAAATACTTTGAATATAAAATTGAATATAACATTTTAACTGACAAGGGAAAAAAAATCTCCACTGCAGTGATACTCAGAGCCTGTGTCACATCCATTTTGGATTCAACCCTGCTAATTACATAACTTCGTATATAAGCACAGAAACAATCCCAGTGAACTCAAATGTTGGTGGGACGGCCTTCAAATTGTAAGGCTTGTATAGTGCTTTAGGGTCTGTTACCTTAAAACAATACATTTAAATGAACACAAATTATTAAAGCTGGTTAATATTTCTAAACCCAGCTCCTACAATAACATCACACAGTTCTATACATATATATATATATATATATATGTATGTGTTCCTAAAAAGACATATAGAATGGGTTGTATATACAGAAATCTATCTATATATGTATATGTAATAATGCAAAGAATATTATTATTGTTATTATATACATATCAGGTTAGATCTTCCAGAATTGCTTAAAAAATAATGTTTTTTTCCAAAAAGGCAACTGAAAAAAATACACCAATGCAAGAACAATAAGTACATGTGCAGTGTTCCCTACGCTAGCCAAAGAAAACAGAGAATCTAAGAGGGAAGACCTCATTTTGGGGGCAACTCTGGAGAGGCATGCAAATAATTCATTACTGTGAAACATGCTTATGAGTAATGAACAGAAAAATGTTTGAGAGCAGAAAATTTATATAGCAAGAGGAGACAAAGGAGTTTTAATTTCCTCAAAGACAAAATCTCTCATACTAAGAAAGTGCAACTGAAGCCCAGAAGGTGCTCAGCTGCTTGTACAGCATACAGAAAATATCTTTAGGTATTTTCTGGTATTTAAATAGGTAGCAATCCCCATCACACTCAATCAATTTACAGAACAGCTCTGGCCAGTCTCTTACTTCAACATACAGACACAAAGGGAGACTGAGAAATTATATGACAGTTAAATGATACAAGAGTTAAATTGCAGAGGCTGTGTCTGCAGACATCATCTGCTGGCACAGCTTCACTGTAACCAGTGAAATTACTTCAATTTGTTACAAAGGCAGAGAAATGATGCCCTTTCATTTCATGTCAAAACCTGCCCAAAACTTGTAATTTCTTTAAAAGGCTAACTGCCAATTACCACCTGCTTTGGCTATTCCACCTTACATTCCCTCAAAGTTTGTGCATATCAACTGTCAAGTAAGATCTTCAGCCTCAAACTGAACACAGCTCTGTCTGAAGTCCTCACCCCTAGAACCAAGCTGTTCTCTCCCCACTTTGTTGAGATGCCACAGCATGATAATGGCATGGTATCAACAAACCCCTGTACAATATACAGCCAAAGAGATCTTAAGAGTTTATTTTGCTTCTTGGGTTGCTTTCAAAGACTTACTTTAAGTCAGAAAATAGTTCACCAAAGAACTGAGTTCATCAATGGAGTATTAATGGGATGGGGCAAAATATATTAGCAACAGCACAAAAAACTGAACAAAAATACCATCTTATGATTAAATAATAGTCAACACAATGGAAAAACCTGCAATTTGTATGTTGACTGCAAAACAAAAAGTAATGAAACCATCACTGATGACACAAGAGTTTTAAAAACACAGAACAGGTGCTCAATAAGAGCAATTGTTTTTAACCATTCCTCTACTCTAAGAGTTCACTAAACTGTGCTGTACAAACTAGAAGCTACACAAGGAAAATCCCTTATTATGAGAAATAAATTAAAATTTCTCTAATACTGGCCTAATACCAGCATATTTGAAGAACTATATCTATTTCAATTAAAAAAGGATAGCTAATTGATCAGATTAAGCTGCTGAAACACCCAGCACAAAGATGTGGTAACACTCCTAATTTTTAGAAACTATGCAAATTCCTTAATGTCATTTTTGCTCTCTTCCTCAGGCTACTTTTCATGTAATCTGTATTAAGAGTGAAAAACTTCTAGATCACCTCCAGAAAAAAAATATGGAATCTGTCTTTTCCTTCATGTGCAAATGCTGCAAAGGAAGGAAGGAAGGAAGGGAGGAAGGAAGGGAGGAAGGAAGGGAGGAAGGGAGGGAGGAAGGGAGGGAGGAAGGGAGGGAGGGAGGGAGGGAGGGAGGGAGGGAGGGAGGGAGGGAGGGAGGGAGGGAGGGAGGGAGGGAGGGAGGGAGGAAGGAAGGAAGGAAGGAAGGAAGGAAGGAAGGAAGGAAGGAAGGAAGGAAGGAAGGAAGGAAGGAAGGAAGGAAGGAAGGAAGGAAGGAAGGAAGGAAGGAAGGAAGGAAGGAAGGAAGGAAGGAAGGAAGGAAGGAAGGAAGGAAGGAAGGAAGGAAGGAAGGAAGGAAGGAAGGAAGGAAGGAAGGAAGGAAGGAAGGAAGGAAGGAAGGAAGGAAGGAAGGAAGGAAGGAAGGAAGGAAGGAAGGAAGGAAGGAAGGAAGGAAGGAAGGAAGGAAGGAAGGGAGGGAGGGAGGGAGGGAGGGAGGGAGGGAGGGAGGGAGGGAGGGAGGGAGGGAGGGAGGGAGGGAGGGAGGAAAAGAAAGAAAGGAAGGAAGGAAGAAAAAAACCCACAAACCCCCCCCAAACAAAACCCAAAACCCACCATCTTTTTTCATTTCAGGACTGAAATGTTTCACTGAATGGGCTTTAGCCAAGAATCTTGCCTTCTCCAGAGCTTGTTTTAGCGGGTAATTACAACATCAATATTGCAATCAGCAGCTGAAATGAAATCTGCAACTTCAGAGAAACCTACAGATAAAAACACAAGTTTCTAGTCATGGGCTGAAGCACTCCTCTGCCTACTCAAGGGAAGCACTGAACACATATTCATAGAGAAACTAAAATCACAATGTGTGATCTTTAAATGAAAAAATTAAAGACTACAGAAATGTAATTACACTATAGAATTTATGACTCAGCTTTAAAATGCAAAACGTTTTGAATGAAAATGAAAGACCACGGCATTTACTTCACTCCCTTCCAAGAGCATCTCATGGTACTTAATTAAAGATATAGACAACTCAATCAAAATACGCAGCTCATTTTTCCTCTTGGATAATAGCCCTTTTCAGATACTCTGGAAATGAGATCAACTAAGAAATCAGACACTCAAACACATGGCAAATCTATTTCATTTACTGGAAAGCTCCTAAACCTTTGCTGCTCAACAAGCGAATATACTACACAAGTAATACATTTTAAGCAATTTCTATTTTTCTTGGTCTGCAGGTTTTAGCTTTAACTTCTCAGCTTCCTGTAGTCAGCAACACTAATGAAAGCTCCTGCAGGCTACTCCTGCATGCCAAGCCTCTATTCTGTTGGCTTTTCAGTCACTCCTAGATAAGAACTGTCATTAAAGGAATTAAGACCAATGGCATACAACATGAAAAGAGAGACTGAGATCATTAAGTCAACCGGATTAAAAGGATGATGAGTACTTCAAGATCCACTGCAAACAGATATCTAAAAAAAAATCCCTAAATTAATTCTTTGCTAATGATCCAGAAATACATACTACAGGCTAAACAATTCCAGAGTATTCTGTCAAACTGATTCATTTGCTGGCATAGAACGTTATGCCAAAAGTTTCCATTTGGATGATTCTAAACCATATTAGATTCAATAGTCTTGTACAATTCCACCCTGTATTTAGGTACAAGTCAAGTAAGCAGTGATTTCCAGGAGATTTAAAAAGGTCATCAGTGCATAATGGTGAAGTGAAATGAATGCTAATACTATAAAGCTTCACACCAAAACTATTTCTCTCACTCTATACATTGTTGTTGATGCTTGCTTTCAGGTAATACAAAGTAAAATACACTTTGTATTTGCTGAAAACAGCTTAAATCCAAATAGTTCCAAGAGCATACATTCTCATATAGAGTGCTGCAGTTCAGTTACATGTTGAACATGGGGTTTACAAACCTAAAACCAAACCCTAGATCAGTAGAGAACATGATGATGAAGGCAGCAGGACTACTTGACAACTGTGACATTCTGATGCCTTACACAGCAGCTATCAGAGGTCCTATGCAAATCTTCCTGATCAATGCAACAGCCATTATAATAACAAAAAAATAACTAGAAGTAGGATATGCCTTCTGAAAATCCTCCAGGGTGATGTTAGAAAGAGTAAATGTGTGTAAATATGTATATATACACACACACTTAGCATCCTGTCTCAACATCCTGCATTACTGAACCTAAGTTGGCACCAGTCTACTTCCTCTGGAATGATGAAGAATGACAAGCTCATGGGTATTCAGACATGAAAAATGCCAGTAATAAAAATTATGTAGCATCTTACAGAAGGGTATTTGAAATTCTCCTTCATTTCAAGTTGTGTCATCTAATTTCACAGCTTTGGGGAAATACACCCTCCCTCACCACAGTATTGGATGAAAATCACACAAGAGTCATGCCAAAAATATCATTAAAAATTCTGGATTTGAAATCCAATTGAACAGAGGAATGCAGTGAAGCTATCAGAAAAGCTTCAGAGGTTCAACCAGACAGAATTAGTAAATACAGCCTGGGGAATAAAGAGAAAAACAAGGCTTCATAAATGGAACAAAACAAGCCTTCCACGCAACTGCCCAAGAAGCCTACTTCGAAATGATTGATAAAATTCTCAAACCTACTTAAAACAACCATCTGAAATTCCTTGATCTCCCTAACCATAGGTTTACAATTGCTTCCTCTAATCTGGCAGTACTGAACTACACAGAGCATCTCAGTTTCTGCAGAGAGGTTTCTTTTAGCTTACTAGAAACTATTTTACAGGATAGAATAGCTTCTGATTTGCCACTGATTTTTAGAAATGTCTCAGTAGTACACCATATTCCAGCTGCAATGGAAGTTTTTGACTGATAAGACAGAAGAGATCAAGTAGATAAGAAGCTTTCCTAATTAACTTTTACTCAACAGCTGCATTTTTCCTATTGTTTAGTAAACAACATTTGCCAACTTATAAAGCATGAAATGCTACATACTTGAAGCAGAAGAAAGCCACCACCTACTGCAGTTGCTGCAAGCTTTCCGACTTTCTGGAACAAAAATCCCGCACACCTTAGGAGAACAAAACAAAAACAAAACACCCAGTCCAATGAAGTTGTCTGCTGAACAATGCCACACTCCAAAATTCCCTACCACAACTATTACTACTTTTTTAACAAAGTAAATTTATCATGTCACACTTACAGATGTTAAAATTGGAATATTTAATACAAACAATATTGAATTAATAAACTCTAACACAAGACAACACAAGTAATGGTTGGTGGTTCGTGGCTGTCTGATGGCCCCTTTAAAGCAAGCTTGAGATTTCTGGACCTTGTTTATACACAAAAGCTGAATGCTGCTATTAAATGTAGTAAGTTAATAAAACACAATGTAGTAATATAAAAGTGTCATTATAATTATTCCCAAATGGGAGGTAAATACATTATACCATCATTTGTATTAACTATACAATCCAGAAGTTAAGTATCTCAGGCTGAGAGAGCTGGGGTTGTTCAGCCTGGAAAAGAGGAGGCTCCTGGGAGATCTAATAGCAACCTTCCTGTACCTGAAGGGGACCTACAAGAAGGATGGAGAGAGACTGTTTACAAAAGCCTGTAGTGATAGGAGGAGGAGCAATAGCTTCAAACTAGAGAAGAGCAGATTTAGATTGGATGTTAGGAACAGGTTCTTTACTGAGGGTGGTGGAACACTAAAACAGGTTGCCCAGGGAGGTGGTTGGGGCCCCATCCCTAGAGATATTAAAAGTGAGGCTCAAAAGGGCTCTGGGCAACCTGATCTAGTTGAGGATGTCCCTGCTTACGGCAGAGGGGCTTGGACTAGATGACCTTCCAAGGTTCCTTCCAACCCAGACCATTCCAGGATTCTATCATCTTGGGTAAAAAGAACTTACATCCCTATCACGAGAGTTAAAATCAGTGGGACGTCTCTACTGGGACGTGGCCTTAGTCCATTTTTAATGGATCAAGGTAACCAAAAAATTAATTATCTTGTTCACAAACTCCAAACACTCCTACATCAAATAGAGAATAGTACAGATATCGATATCATGGAATAGTTTCGGCAGGAAGGGACCTCTGGAGGTCATCTAATCCAGCTGTCTACCCAAAACTGGACCAGCTGCAAAGTCCGATCCAACCTCCAAGCTCAATCAAGTTGCTCAGGGTCTTAGCTCAGGCAAGTGCTGAATGTTTCCAAGGCTGATGCTTCCATAACTGGGCAACTCTGCTGGTGTTTCATCTGCGCCCACCACCTGCCCCCACACAGAGGGGAATTTTCTTCCCCCTGCATATATATTTATTATATATATATATGAATATGCACTCAAAGGTATATACAGATACTGAAATAAACCATTTCCACATCTTTCAATAAGCCAGTTGTTATGGATACAAGAAGAACTATACCCCAGAAGCTACAGAGTTTATGTATACAAATCTAACTTCTAAAAATAATTTTAAGGCTACAGAGGCAAATAAAACAAATCAGACTTCAATCTAAGCCTACACTCCTCAAAGCTGGACTGTGCCTGGACAAAATTTCATTTGCAATCTATTTTATCTTCCATATCTTGCATAATTCTGCTTTAAAAGTTCCTGTGCTACCATAATGCTGTTTTTCATACAACTTTTTCAGAGTACCAGAACAGATAAAACACCACTCCAATATCTCTGAGATATAACCAATACTTGGATGTAGCTGCAAGTGCTTTGGCTATGCTTTTCAGTGTAAGTTCTCATCTTTACTGTCCGGCTTTCACTATGAATTACCTTAGGGTAGTACCTCCCTTCAGTTAACAGCGTAACAGACTGTTCATTTGTTCAAAATGCTTCTAGCTGAATTCAGAGAAGAAAGTCTCTAAGAAATGGGGCTCCTCATTAAAAGTGTATTCTCTAACATTTTTTCCCTCATTTCTTTTATCTATATTATATCTTAGCAATAATACCATAAGAAGGTTCCTAAATCTATACTAGTAAGAAAAAACTTCTCCATACAAACAGAAGTTACATGCAGTAATTTTCCATTTATTTCCTGCACTTGTAGAGCTCTGACATTTCCCCAAATCCTTTCCACAGTAACTGGTATAAGTTATCTAAGAGAACTGGTCTTTTACCAGTACAACAAAACACTTTGAAATGTTGAGTCAGAAAGAAAAAGAAAAGAAATTGTAAAGAAATTGTTCACACATGAATAACCTTGATCAACGATAAAGGAAATCCTGTTAGAGAAGATAGGTTTATCTGCTTCAAATAGCCTTGGAAATGGATCTTCTAACACTGTATCAGGTCTAGGGCAGTTAGGAAAAGTGATGTTCTCTCACCAGCCAGTCACGCCGCCCATCACAATCTGGGTAGCTACAGAGTATTTTTCTACAATTGGTCCTGAATTCCGTCCAAACAGACGATTCCACCAGTGGTGACGACGCGCATACTCTGTTAAATCCAACACTTCATAGGAATCATCGTCACTTTCGTGTTCTTAAACAGAAAAAAAAGTGATTTTCTCAGACAGTACATTAACAATCCATGCAAAACCCCCAAACATCAACAAAACTATTTTTAGTATTAACTGGCTAATCCAATGGTGTAAACTACTGCATACAGGCTACCTATAGTCCAGTAGCTCGTAGAGCATAGGATTTCAAGATTTTTATTCCATAATCTTCAAGGTAAGGAGGCAAAGACTTACATGGAAGGTATCATCCATTAAATCCATGGCTGGCACAAAAAAGGTGAACAGGAATCTCCTATCTGCTCAAGTACAGGAACCAAGAGGTATTAGATGAAACTATCAGGTAGCTGGTTCAACAGAAAAAAAAAAAAAAAGATGTCTTCCTCTCCTTCATCACCCACCCCCTGCCAGAAGCCCAAGTTAGCCTCTGCAACAGCTTGCTGTGCATACCATAAAGCTGTGGACTCCAAGTTAATGACAGAAAATGTTAAAAGGTGAAAAAAACAACCAACCAAAAAATCCACCTAGGGCTGTTTGACACAAAGACAACCACCACGCTAATGAGGTCCTGGGCTAAAAATCATTCAAAATAGTCTAAGAAAGTATCAGTATATGCTTACCCTATTAAATCTTTCTTAGCTCATCCTACAGCTGACAGCCACTACACTACACTACACTACTGGGCTTTCCTATGACCTACCACAACTGCTTCTATGATCTTAAGCAATGTGAAACATGTAACTTAAGGGAAAGCACGCACACAATCTCTTCTGGATCGACCAAAAAAATTGAAAGATTGAGAGCTTCTGGCTGAAGTACTTAATAAAATGTTTAGTGTCAGCATATGGTAATAAGCCAAGAACAGATGCTTCTGCTCCTTTTCCTCGACAGGTGAAATAGATGAAACTGGGACGGTTAGTTCCACATTTGCAGTACAATTCTGTCAACATTTTCAAAACACACATCCCACTTCTTCAAACGAGAGATTCTAAATACCACCCATACTCAAAGATCAAAGGGAAGTGATGATTTAAGTTTTTAAACGAAAAATATTTTTTAAATAACATAGTTCTATGGACACACATAGTTGAACTAAAGTCCGCTTTGGCTAAATATATTTAAAGTGAATTTTAAGTTCAGCAATGCTCTTGGGACATTCCAGAGAAGTTAAACTAACATAGAATTATTAAGACTGTAGATCTAAATATTTTATTAAGCACTTTAGCAGCTTCTTTTAACTCTTATAAGGATGGGTGAAAAGTTAAGAGAATGCAAGAAATACACGTGCACCCATGAACTGTATCCCTTTATTATCGCCAAAGTGCTCCTGCGTACTGCAGCTTGTGACCTGAAAAGTTGTTATGGAAAGGTTTTTCTTTCCATCTTTCAGGAATCGAGCGCAAATCTTAACTTCTTTATATGAAACAGAAAAGCACTGTCACAGCTGTTAATCAATTCTACCCTAAATATTGTTTCAATGGAAACCCACACAAGTGTAACACGTTGTATAGAAAATAATGCAAGAGTATTTTCTACTGGTAAAAAAAAAAAATAATTATAAATTCGTTTATTGCAGGTCAGGATTACGTGTACTATTCGCGCACATAAAAGCACGCGTGTCCAGGACGCCCATCACGTCACTGCAAGGCTATTCTAATACACTTAGAAGATGTGCTCATTAAAAGAAGGGGAAACGACGGACGCTAGGGAAATCGACACTGCCCAGTCCAGCGGCCTCGGGCGAAGCACCTCCAGCCGCTGGTCCTGGTGTCCTCCTTACGAGGACTTCAGCGGCACTCTGGTTTGAAGACGGCTTTCACCCGAAGCCCTGACACTTCCTCCTCGCCACTCTCAATCTGCTCCCGCCTAGAAGGGGTTTCGGCAGTTAAGCCGAGAGACGCCACCGCGGCCCCCGGAAGAGGCCGGGGCGGGGACTGTGCGCGGGTTAGGACCGGCAGCAGTGGCGGCTCAAGCCCGCCTGGGGAGGAGCCAAGGACGACGCGCGAGACCCCGCGCGCAGGCGCCCCTCCCCTCCCCACGGGCCGCGCGGACGCGGGGACGGACGGGGGAGGGGCAGAACCCAGGACATCCCTCCCCCGCCTTCGGGCACTGGCACCGGCGGGGGTGATCAGGCTGCCAGCTGCCCCCGAGACCAAGGGCGGCCGCTATGCCTCCGCCTCCCCTTTCCCGTAGGGGGAAGGGACAAGACGCATCGCTGCGGACGCGCCCCAGCCCACGGGGAGCCCACTGACCTGA
Organism: Picus viridis; assembly: GCA_033816785.1. Classification (NCBI taxonomy): domain Eukaryota; kingdom Metazoa; phylum Chordata; class Aves; order Piciformes; family Picidae; genus Picus; species Picus viridis. Next base: position 19,517,291 of record CM066570.1, on the reverse strand, counting down.
GGCAGTACGGGGCCTCCGCGCCGCCATCTTGGCTGGTGCTGACGGCGTAGCCGGGCCTCAGGCCGCCTCCCTCCGCCCCCAACCCGCTGCTCTGCGCTGCCCACGCTGGTCCTCCCCAGCCTGGGCTCCGCCTCCTCTGCGGCCGCGGGGCGGGAGGGAGCATGCGCACGTTTCCCCCTCCCCCGGCAGTACGAGGAGCGCCTGGGGGCTCTCCCCGAGGTGCCGGGTGGCGTGAGGGTGGCTCTGGGGAGGATTGTGGGAGCTGTAGTTTCTGAGGCAGGGCTGAGGGTGGCTGTTTGTTGGGAGCCGGCATGCCACCAGCGTCCTGCACCGTGGGGCCGGGGCTGTCGGTGTCGTTTCTGAGGCGGACAATACCTCACTCTTCTCGGCCCTGGAAGGCTGTCGGGTGCAGGCCCGAGGTGTGCAACTCCCACAGTTGCTGTGGTGGGACCCAGACTGTTGGCACCCTGCCTGTTCTTGCTCGCAGTGTGGGGAAGACTTGCTCAGCCTCGTGATAGGTATAAGATCCTCAAAAAGTCTCAGAATAACGCTTGCTGAGGATGAGAAGTGAAGGGGTGGCGGCCGTCATGGCTGGAGAATGGGTCTCGTGCAGCTGTAGTATATCAAACGCAGCAGGGACACATGAAAATGGATGTCACGTTGCCGTGGGCATTAAATGTCCCATAAAAATTAATAACCAGAAAAGAAAACAAAATGCAAGGCCCCTGGAAGAGCAAAGGTTAAAGTCAATGTGAGGCATGGAACAAAAAGAAATTTGGAATCACCTTTGATGCAACAGTGGGTGTCGGTGGTGCTGTTTCGGTGGGCTAAAAGCCATACGACTGTTATTTTATGGCTTTTGATTTTAGTGTATGCAGCTCCATACAACCTTTATGGCCATGACACAGAAGTGCAGATTCGTGAACACTGTGGCAATATGAACATCAAGAAAGCGAGAGAGTTAATTTATTTTAAATAATAAAAGAAAATGAGGAAAAGATTATTTAAAAATGTTTATAGTCTCTCTTGGATTCTCATGCTGCCAATACACAAGACGGGCAATTATATATAATTAAAACCCCCCACTTTTTCCCATGTTACAAAGCTACTTTTATAATGAGACTTATCTTGCAAAATGTGAACTAAGCATTTGAGATTCTAATTAACCCTTAATTATGTTAGACTTAACAGATATTTTTAAAAAAGGAGAAAAACATATGTTCTACATGAAGGTACTTCTTAAATCAACCCTGAGACTGAAGTTAACATAAAATTTGAAGTTAGTGGTTTGCTTATTAACTGGGGTTTTTTTATTACAAACATCTGCCATCATCATAAGCAGGTGACATTATGCCAGACAGAACTTGTTTTCCTTAAGATTTGCAATAAATCTGTGTGGAACACAAACTTGTCTATTACAATTTGTTTTGACAACCACCAAACATCTTTGGACTTCTCACGTTTAAGCATAATTGTTATTATTTTTTAGGGTATTCATTTCCCAATCAGCAATGAAAAGCTTGTTGCCTTTCATTGCTATGTGAATTTAAATAATTTCTTAACACTAGTAGTTTGTTGGAAGAAAGTGTTTCAAATGTGTCACATAGTCCTTATAATAAACAGTGAAAGGCAGCATGCTAACAAAACCAAAAAAGCTGCTTTTCTGGTTCCTTTCACAAGGCCAAGACTGGACAAAAGGCAGTCCAGCTAGCTCGTCCATGGTAGCTCTTTTCCAAAAGGTTTCCTATTATCTAGATATTTCCGGGCTTTCTGATTCTTGTCTGGGTTTATACCTGAGCCTATGTATGCACGATATTGGTTGCTACAGCTGATGATCTCCTGGCCAGGAGAAAAGAGAAGGTGCTTTGACTAATGCAGGCAGACCTCTTGGTTTTTTTTTTTTCTTCTTTTCAGTTTCACAACTGCTGATGCAGTTGCAAACCCTCCGGTAGTTTGTATGGCTGGCTTTCAGCAGCTCTATTTCTACCTCTTGGGGAGATCCCAGAAGATAATTTTTTACTACTGTTTACTCTTTTGGCTGAGTGCATCCCTGTGGAGCTCCTACAACCTTTTGCTTCTCTTGTTCATTGTGCGGGTAAGGCTGTAGAGAGATAATAGAGAGAAAGGATTTTCAGGATGGTCATTCTAGCCAGACTTTAACCTCATTTTGTATCTCAGTCAGTGTTTGAAATTTCTTATCCTGTGCCTGACAGAGATATCTCACACTAAATTAGCAATCCAACTACTACTCCAAACTTAGTGCCACTGTCTTGAAGTCCCTCTATCATGGAGATTACTTTCCTCACTGGCACAAATGGCCACATCTGCACCCCTGTCTCAGCCATGTGCTGAGACAGTGCTGTACTGTCAGGATACCCACATACCTGTGACAAGGAAGTTCACCACCACATCTTGCAAGAGTACATACATGCCACTCTTACCTTGCATATACTAAAATCCCTACAATAAACAAATGGAAAACAAAGATCAGAGGCGAGCCCCCTAACCTTCAAATACCTTCATGACTCCAGTCCTAACAATGCCAGACTTACAAGCTAGGACACACACACTTGAATTTTTAACAGTCTTGTAGCAAACTAAAGGCAGCAAACACTGCAGGCCATCTTCACTAGGCCTTATGTGTCAGTAGAATTTACATTCATGGCAGATTTAGCCTACTAAATACAGTTTGAATAACCTGGAAATAAACATGTTGGAAGTAATGGATTATTGCCTTTCAGAAACTGGACTGGTCATACTGTTACTCAAGGCTCAGTAGGGCGGCAAGTGGTAGAGATAGGTCTTCTCAGATACAGGGAGGGATTTGTGTTCTCAGACCATCGAGCTCCTGGGCAAACACTGTTGTGGGAAGGCATTGGCCTCTGACTCTTGGAGATTACAACCCTTCTGCAACAGTTGCCAGATTATTTTCAGAGCAGAAGCAAGAGCTTGCATCAGGAATTATCCCAGCTCTTTCTTGCTTGCCTGGCAAAGAAGGGTCATAGTCCAAACTGTGATGCACTAGGAAGATGTTAAAACAAAGATCCTCCTCCCCGTAGTTACCATGCTAAGAAGTACATACCCTTCTGTCTTGGGCCATCTCTATATGAGTCTTTTGATGGCTTGCTTGTATTGGTTGTCTTCAAACTTCCTTTGTTGCTTTTCTTAACTTTGTGAAATGTTACTTAGTTCTAAGATATTTTTTACCAGGTTTGTAATCATCATATAAATTCTCCTTTTCAGTTTTGCAGTCCTCTTATTCTGTAACAGACCTCTAAGATCATTGAGTCCGACTGTAAATCTTAATTTGTTTATCTCAATGATATTCCTATTAAACATTCTACCACAGTCCATCTATGAGGAAAGAGTGGTGAAAGGGATGTCTGTTGTCTAGATTAACTAACAAGATCTTAAATTATCCCTTGCTGAAGGATTAAACACATGCAAGAAGTAAATTTGAAGTTTAGTGTGCTGTGACAGGCTTCTGAACAGGTAAGCAGCAAAGGCATCAACCAAGCAAGATGCACTGGATCCAGAGCACCTACATTTTACTTATTAAACAAGCTGATGTTTAGTGTCAAGTCAAGCTGTGGCAGGCTACATTCCCACAATCCCAGGCTGGAAAGTAATGGAATAAAAAGTTAAAGGGGGAGATTGATCTTTCCTCTTTATTTTATTTACAGCATTGCTAGTCATGCAAGCTGATTATCCATTAATCTTTTGATCTTGCTTCTGGTCTGTTATTAGAACTGGACTGCAGCACAGAGCTTTGACCATGACTTCATGCTATTGTATAAATCCCATCCATGCATTTGGACAGTCTGTTTGCCGTATATGTGGCAAATGCTGAGATCTGTTGCAAGAGGGGAGCTAGGTTTTGCAGTGAAGCACACTTCTGGTGAAGCTGAGCTCATTATTGCTTTAGGATCTCTCTGGGAGGTAGCTAATACTAAGTGTTGGGAGCAGACTGCGAAGGAGATGACTACTGTGATTCAGGTTAATCTTGCACAGTCAAAATGGTTTATAAAGACTGGAGTGTTGAGATAAATTTGAGGCTTCTTCTGATTACCTAGGCAAATAAAGGGTGGGGAGAGAAACTGAGAGTCGTAAAAAAGCAGAAAGTCTTGCAAGGCACTGGAAGGTTGTCTTTAATGTTATATAGGTCTTAACAAGATGCAGGTCTTGTCATACTCTTGTCAAAATCTTTCTAATGTATATAGAAAGTGACCTTTATTTAAAAAAAAAAAAAAAAGGTTTCTGGAAATTTTTGTTCTTAATTTGTAGTTTTGTTGTAAGTAGAAAAAATATAAAAGGTTTTTAATTTTCTGCGTCTTGTCTACTGTATATCCATATCATAAAATTGCAGGAAAGGGTACTGACTATAGTACTGTATTGTTTTAGAGGGATTATTTAGGAAGCTCTTACCTGTCATAATGAATGTAGTGATATATTTTATTTTTAAGTTGTCCTTCAGTGACAAATATCTGATTCCCTTGTTATATTTTCTAACTGTTCTGGGGTTCCCTGCCGCTGTCACTCAAGTACTGAGACTAACCAATGGAGAGAGTGAGAACATGGACTGACAGAGGACCTTCTGGCAGTCTGTCTTGCAAAGGAAATGTGAGGAATTACTTTTTTAGAGAAGCTATGATGATGAATCAGTCATACATACCATTTCCACACTTAACAGATGCTCCTATTAAGTTTCTGTAGCGTAAGTGCACATAAAACTCTTTTGCATAGCTTTTTACAAAGCTAACAGTAATAGGATATTAACTGAGCAGGGCATGTTTAGAAACAATCCACACAAAAAAGTTGAAGAAATGTTCCAGAAATGCCATCTGAGCAACAAAGAGCCCATAGGATTTCAGACTTCTCTGTTCATAAAGCCTTGCACCAAGAAAAGGTTAAAAATCCTAAACTGAAAGCTAATGTGGTAATAATGTTTTTCATTTGCTTGCAAACAATGAAAACCAATACAGAACTGTAATGAGTAAACACAAGACGGTATACAAACAGAAAAGATAATTCATGTGAGTCATGACTTCTGGCAAAGAAAAGTCTTCAATCAGATACTGCTCTCTAGTCATAGGTAGTATGCACTGAAACAGCTGGCTGCTCTAAGCTTACCGCAAGCTTATGACGAGCCCTCCTACAGCTTCTTCTATGCTTCCTATTTCTGGATGAAATAAAAGTAAACAAATTTCCACCAGAAAAATCAAAGCATGCCAACATAGTCAAACCTGAGACTCCTGGAGTACAGGGCTGCTGCCAGCTGCCTTGTTTCCTGTGGCAGTGTCCCCTTCCTAGATGCAGATCTCAAAATAACATCTCTGGCCAAAGAACTAGCTTTAGCAGCCCTGAGATCAGGAGAACCGGATTTGTCTTTCAAGGGCAATTTTTGTGCAAAAAAAATGGAGGTCCCTGGCAACTGGGGAGACAGACAGACAATAAGGAACATTCTTCATTGCACTCATACAGAGTATCAGTACTTTGTCAACAAGACTTTTCCTAATTTCCAAACAGCCATGTCAAATAAAATTTAAATAATTTCCTTATGACAAAGATTAAGTCTTCAGAAATCCCCCAAGGATCAGAATGTCATTTAGTTCCCTTTCAAAGCTCAATAACAGTGAAGTGAGCTGTATCACAGTGTTGTTTCCTGTAGCATTGTTATTTTTAACTCCCAGTTTTTAAATACTAAAACTTTTATTTCTGTTTAAGCGGTAAAGTAGTAAGACTAAAATTGAAAGCAGTCATTGCCTCTGATAAAACTGTTCAAAGACAGATAATGTTCACCTTTTCCCCTTGATTTTCATCAGCATTTTTTTCCATGGAAGTATTCTGCCTACCATGACTTATCACCACTGATCATCTTCAGGACTATGGTCTCTCCAAGGACTTAAGAAGGATTTTTGCAGAATGCAAGTTACTCCCCCATAAAGAAAACCAAATGCTCCTATGCAGAGCTTTCAGCATGTGACAGGACAGAGGTAGTGCTGTCCACAGAAGCTACTGGAGACATAATTCTGAGCTAAACATCTGTAGCAGCAGCAATCCTGAATCTGACTGAACCTGAAAATGGCATGGGCAGGAATTACAGGAGGAAACCTAGTTTCCATTCCTGTCATTAACTCATTGCACTGGCAAAGACCGAGACACTGGATCTATCTACAAAAGTTTTTGTTGCAATATATTTCCTTGTACTGATACCATTTTCCCAGTCCTACAGGCTGCAGCAACAGTGAAAGCATGGTATGGCAGGGCCTCCAGTTCATCCATCAGCGTTTTAATGCAGTTCTCATTCAGTCTCATCTAAAGTAACTCGAAGGAGGAAGAGCATGGGAGATTTCCAACTGGAATGAAAACTAGCATGTAGAGTTTTCTAGTCTAGTAGTCACAAAACACTCACTCAAAAGAGGGCATGCAAAAACAACAGACAGGCAGGAATGCACTTAACTTCTGTCTCATACTGAGGACTCTCTCTGTGTGTTTTTCAGTCAGCAAATGTGATTTTGAACCTGGGGCTTGTTCACCCCCTTTTTCTTGAACACCAAGGTTTGGCTGAAGTTTTCACATGGGGTTGTGTGGAAGCTGCACTGGCTGCTTGCAAACAAGTTATTTCTCAGTGGTCAGCACCAGGAAGCTGTATGTCTGCTGCATGGACATGGGTCATGGTGGACTAATCTGTGTGTCACATGGCAGACAAAGAGGTTATAGAGAAGCACAGCTGTTGGGCACAGTCTCCAGCATATGCAAAAAAAAGATACAGTGAGCAGAGAAATGAACATTGTGATCCAAAGGAGGAGTCCTTCCAGGCTCTGAAAAATCTGACTAGTACCTAAATGGTGCTTGAAAGTGTTGAGAAAATGGAAACTATGAAAAGGTGTAGGCTTTCTGCTTGTGTGTGCATGTATACTTCTATGTATTATGTGAGGTAAGATGAGAATGCCTTGCATTTCAAAACCTTTCTCTGTCTGTTTACCTCAACTTTCACATTTCTAAAGATGTGGATGCCTTCAGGACTACCCCAAGATCAGATTGATGGAAAGCACGGGTGCTTATGTTGCCAGGGTATTTTCTGTGCTTCTCTTAAGCTCCAGAAGCCTAGACACATGTGCTTTAAGAGTCCACTTCTCTGAAGTGACACTAGCTTGTCAGTATGCACCACAGAGCTAGGCCAAGATGGATGGAGCCACAGAAATATGACAGGGGCCCATGAATTTCAAAATGGTTAACACTCATGTAGTCACCACACAGCAGCATCTACCAGAGGGAACTACATCAGGGATGCACATCACCCACTAGCTTTTATCCAGTTAGGAACTCACTCTGGAGTTTGCAGGGAGGTGATAAAACCAGGGAAGATGTTGTGATGATTTCTTCAGATTGCATTGGGTTGGAAGGTCATCTTGTCCAACCCCCCTGCAGTCAGCAGAGACACCTCCAACTATATCATGCTGCCCAGGGCCACATCCAGTCTGATCCTGAATGTCTTCAGGGACAGGGCCTCAACTACATCCCTGGGCAACCTGTTTCAGTATTTCACCATTCTTATTGTAAACAACTTCTCCTTGATGTCCAACCTAAATCTACTCTGCTCTAGCTTCAAACCATTGCCCACTATCCTATCACTGCAAGCTCTTTTAAACACCCCTTCCCCAGTTCATTACTTGTTTTAATAGTTTCAGTGAAATATTTGCTCATTAGTAATGGGAATTTCTCTTTCTCAGGGTTATCTTCTCATACCACATGGCTCCTAACTCAAACATTTTTACGTGCAATTTAAAACATGTTATGAATATACAGTTTTTAAAAGGGGAAAAAATTAAAACAACCCCCCAAATTTTAAAAACCACAAGCAAATAAATATAAACGACAAACAGAAAAGTGATTCTTTGTCCTCTCCTCTTTAAATTACTCTACTTTTCATGCTATACATTTTTTATCCCAACATACTCTTCCCACTTCCCCATCATTGCTTCAGGCTTGAGGTGCACCCCAAGGAAGGGCTATGCCAGCTCCCCCTTCTCCCACAGGGGAAAGAGGACACATTGGAAACATTACAGAATACAGAATTAACCAGGTTGGAAAAGACCTATGAGATCATCAAGTCCAACCTATCACCCAACACCATCTATTCAATGCCACTAAATGCCTCATCCAGTCTCTTCTGAAACACCTCCAATGATGGTGACTCTGCCACCTCCCTGGGCGGCACATTCCAAAGGCCAATTACTCTTTCTGGGAAGAACTTTCTCCTCACCTCCAGCCTAAACCTCCCCTGGCACAGCTTGAGACTGTGTCCTCTTGTTCTGGTGCTGGTTGCCTGGGAGAGGACACCAACTCCCACCTGACTGCAACTTCCTTTCATTGATGGAAAGCCCACTGATCCACCGCACAGGTTATTCTCTCTGCCCAGGTCCACAGTGAGACTCATAGACTTAAAAGTCAAACATCAGATGCCAGAACTTATGACTGGAGTCATTAAATTATATTTTAATACTTTATGGTTTATTTGTACAGAGTTTTGTCTCATCAAATTAAGATGAAGATGGACACATCCTTGTCTCCTGATCTCTAGTACAGATGTAATTTATCTCTTTCTTGCTTACACATGACTTATTACGAGAGTTAAAAAGTAAAGAGTAAGTGGATGATAAAGCTGGGCATCAGCAGCTCAGTATCCTTGAAACACAACTTCACAGTATATTATCTCTAAACTTTGCCTTACAGTGTTTGGTGTTAGTTATTGCTTTGCTTATTTGTATTTTGCATAATTTATGTGTATTCTATATCCCATAGGAAGTTCCTGACTTCAGTTTAGATTTTTTTTTTTTCTCTCATTGATTAGGTCCAGTAAATAATCTTTAGAAAATTTGTTCAGTTTGTTCCTGTCTTCTTCCTAAATGTGTTTGATGAGTGGGTGATTTGTTTGTGCTGTTGTTACAAAAACCATATGTTAATGTGGTCTTATGGAGGAGTGTTTTTATTATTTTAAGAGTTCAACTAAGGATGTTTCCAAAGGAGTTATGATTACTTTTCCAAGTACAAAGGCTGAACAATGACTGGCTTACAAATAATGCCAAAAATCTGTTCAGCTCAGTCTAATTATTTCAAAGACTAAAATCCATTTCTCAGAAATGTCTTCTTTCCACAGTCTGAACTTTCTAACATGCTAAAGGAAGTTATGTTTACTCAGATTCTCTGGATTTATAGTCCAAATGCCTGGAACAAGGGAAGGTATCCACTTTTTCATGTATATCTCCATGTATGCAAAATTCTTAAGGTTGCTTCTGTCTTCATGTGAAATGCATTGTGCCACAGTATAACCAAGGATGGATCCTGTAAGTAGTTCTCCTGTGTGAACAGGATGAGGAAAGTGTCGCTGCTCAGAGGCTGAAGCGCCTAGGGGATATGCAGGAACCCAGTCATTGCTGAGTTTTGTGTAGGATGTTAGTGACCTCCATGAATAGAGTCAGCATGGTTTGAAGCAGATGAGGATTTTCACTTATGGGCCATTTCACTCCTATCTCTTAGGACTATAGGACCAAAGTCCTGGATGCCAGCCCAGCAATGCACCTACCTGACAATACCAGGTGAAAAGGTTAGCTGTAAGTCAACATCTAGAGCTTATGCTCTTCCACATTAGGTAAGTGTAAGACCCCATCCAGACTACTGGTGCTGAGGGGTTTGGTTGCCTCTTCCATGACGGTGGTCAAAGCCAGAAGGAATTTTCTTCCAGGAACTGGTGGTTTTACTGATGCTGGCAGAAAGTGCTTTGTGAGGCTGTTTGGTATTGCAGGTGAGCAAGAGGCAACTGCTGAAGACTAGGTTTTGACATAGATGGTATCAATTTAATTCATAAATGTGAAGGACCTGATGATATCTGGGGGACTACATGCTATATAAGGAATGCACAATGGGTGTAGTAAATGGTGGTAAAATTGGTCCCTAAATGGGTTGTTCTCTAAGGGACCATGCTGACAAAATGAGAATTGCTGGAAGTGCCTCAGTGCTCAGTAAAAGCTGCTAAAGAGGGAAGTATATGGTAGAGATTCAATGATATATTTATATATAAAATATTAGATAGGGACTATTATTGAGTGCTGCAGAAGTAAAGAAAATGAAAAGAGGAAAATATCTGTGCAGCTGGCCAAGACCTTGAAAAGGACAGACTTTTCAGAATAATTTTCAGAAAAACAATTTCAAGCCTCCCTGCTGCAAAGCCTCCCACGCAGCCCTTGCAGAGAGCCTTTTAGAAGAGAACTTTAAAGAAAGGAGTGCAATAGCATGGCAACATTTTTGCGAGCAGCAATATGGCCAATAAATGCTACACATTTATAGGTGCATGTCAGCCAAAATAAGTTACTGGTGAAGCTGCTTTCTTGTGGCTTGCAATAGGAAATGAATGGGGAGGAAAAGTAGAAAATACTAATTCTGGACAGAGAGACAACACGTCATACTAATGCATTTTGAAACTATATGCATATAATAATTTTAATTTTATATACACCATGCATGTATTACATAAATGCCATTAGACTATAAATGTTACCTGAAATACATGTACATGCATTTCTATTTTGTGTATGTGTGTGGCTGTATGAAAATGTTTCTATAAGGAGAATTCTGTACTATGCTTTTTCTTCAGAATCCAGCAAGATTATAGAAGAAGTTGGCCTGGTGGTCAAAGCCACACAGCCTGGGATTTGAGTTCAGGTGTTATCTTGTTTCAGACCTCCTACATCATGTTAAGTAGGGGGCTCTATGTCTTATCTGCAACATATCTCAGAAAGAAACTAAGAGGAGAAATAATTTAATGAATGAAAAACTCAAATCCATACTAATCAGGGCCAACTAGATACCTTTAATGAACAAAATAATCATGAGTAATTATTTTCTGGAGGATTTTTCTGTGGCAGTTCTGGCTCTGTGTTTCCTGGCCTGCAGAAATATCCTTTGCTGATTATTGGCTTTTGAGATATCATACGATCACTGCATGGGGTTTGAAAGGTGGTGTGAATGAAGTTTTCTGTCACGGTTGTTGACTGAGAAATGGCAAGTTGCATTCCTGGCTTTGTGTTGGTTTTGATCCCTGTTCATTATGATAAAGTGCAATAGACTTAAAAAATGAGTCAGGCCGCACTGGACTATTCTCACACTGCCACCACAGGGCACTGCAGCCATGTCATTGGAAAACTCTGACTCCAAAGAACCAAAGCACAGGTCTCCATGTTCCACAGGGAGATAAGGCCAGCAACTTAGGACACAGCCTTGCAAGGCTGCAGTTCCATCAGAGAAGCCAGCAGAGAAGCCTGCTCCCTTGGAGCAGCTGTGCATTTCGAACCCTTCACGGGAGTTTCCTGGCCCTTCCTCAGGCCAGCACTGCAGCTTGCATTGCTGTGCTGCCAGCGAGTTGCAGAAGAGATCTGAGCTGAAAAAAGCCACTCTGCCTCAAAAATAGGTGCAATACTGGGAAAAACATCAAGAGAAGACATGACCCCATTTTTTGCCTTAGATTTGCAATCTCTGGGAAGTATTTTATCAAGCCACTCAGATGGTGGTGTGAGCAGACCACAACCAAAGCCAGAGCAACACTGCATCTACACATGGGCTGCAGTCAACCAGCATTTTCACAGTCTGGACTCTTCCAATGTGCTTTCCCCAGTTCACAATTCAAACCCAAACTCAAATATTCTGCTACTTTGGAAATTATGTTGAAACTCATTCAGTTTTCTAGAGTTCAATGAATAACAAAGTCCCTTGAACTCATCGTGAATCCAAGAGAACATCATATCTTTTGGAGATAGGTTTCAAACATAGGGACTGACAGAGGTGAGGCTCAAAGGGAAGTCTGAGAAGTAGATTTTAGCTTTTTTTTTTCTGCCTTTTTTTGTGTTTTTTTTTTTTTTTTTTTTTTTTTCCCTGGGTTTTTTGTTGGTTTTTTTTACATGCATGTTTTATAGCCCTTCCTTGCTTGCCTTGGCATGCTACACTTGCATTGCCAGCTCCAGTTGCCAAAAAGAATGAAAATAACTATAATGTTGTTCATATTTGTTAAACAAAGGAACAACAGTCCACTGTGTCATAGCAAAAAGACAAGCAGCTTTAAAAAATACAAAACAACCCAATGTTGAGTTTGTTGCAGGATGTTTTCTTGTTGACTATTCCCAGTGTTTCATTAGTTTGTTCTGGACAGAACAGCCAACTGGGAGACACTGATGAACGTTGTTAGTCTAAAGCAGTGGATCACTCCTTTATGAAAAGGAAGTGATTGCTGTAGACTATGCTTCTGCCACCAACAGTGGGAAAACTGTTATTGTAACAACTTTGGTGTAACACTATCCCTATGTCTGCTACATGCCACTGTGTGCCTGTTGTTGGAAGCAAGCAGGAGATCGGCTGGTGACCTTCGCAAAGCTGAACTGCGGCTGAAGCCTAGGGCAAAGTTCTGGTTTAGCTCCTAAAGAGAAACCCTCCCACTAGTTTTCTTTGGGAAGAACAAGAATTCAAATATTGGTTTGGCCTGAAAATTATTCTGGCTACCCTGAAGGCAAAGGGTTGGTGATTCTGTAAAGCCACAAGAAGAAAGGATTTCAATTCATAAATAATTTCCCTGATTTAAAATGGTAATTTTTATCTAACATTTTCCTTACTCCAGCACCACATTGAGTTTCAGTTACATTTCCTTTGAAACCAGATACTGATCACATTAAAATGCAAGAAAAGGAACTAAAAATACATTCTTTTTCCTCTTTGTGCCTTCCCCCTTCCAATCCCCCCAAATGTTAGAGGAGTAAAAGTGGATCCTACCAATGCACAAATTTGGGGGCAGGAGCAAATGGTGCAAGATGCATATTTAATCAGTATATTTAGCACAGAATGGTTATTTCAGAAGAACTTCAATACAATACAATACAATACAATACAATACAATACAATACACCAGGTTGGAAGAGACCTTCAAGATCATCATGTCCAACCCATCAACCAATCCAACCCACCCAAACAACTAAACCATGCAACCAAGCACCCCATCAAGTCTCCTCCTGAACACCTCCAATGAAGGTGACTCCACCACCTCCACGGGTAGCTGATTCCAATGGGCAACCACTCTCTCTGTATAGAACTTCTTCCTAACATCCAGCCTAAACCTGCCCTGGCGCAGCCTGAGACTGTGTCCTCTTGTTCTGGTACTGGCTGCCTGGGAGAAGAGACCAACCTCTGCCTGGCTACAACCTCTTTTCAGGTAGTTGTAGAGAGATGCAGATGGGTTGTGGCTCTGGTGGAATAGCTGGCAGGTGCTTCTGTGTTTTCACTGAGCTAACTGAACAAGTAGCAGATAGCTGTGGTTGCTCTATGCAGTTACACACCTTGCACCAGATAGATTTCAAATAACCATGAAATTCACAAGGTAACAAAGTGAATGGACAGACTGTAGTCAGTGGTAGAGAGAATAAAGCAGTTGCTTAGGGTTCCTTGGGCAAAGGTAGGGTTGGGACCTGACAGGAGGCTAAGTGATGATTTCACAACCTATTTGTCAAGAAGGATAATTCTGAGGTAATCCATATCTGAGATGCTGCCTTGGTGCTACTAGCAAGAAGATAATATCCCTTTGTCCCTGTGGTGTCTGCTTTGAAGGAAAGGAGAGAAAAGCAAGTTTCTCTTTATCTCGGGAACAGAAGAAATGCTGTTATCCTCCACAGAGGCAGGCGTGTATGTAAGACTCAAAAGGCCTGCTGGTATTCTGATGCTAAAATGTTCTTACAGCTTGTGCTGTTGCTTTCACATGTGCAGCACAGATATGAAATACTGCCAAATCGTCCTGTCAGCATTTGCCCATGCTTTGCAAAGTTGTTTGTGGCCACAGATAATGGAGAACAGAGGAGATACAGGCCTGCTCCTACCAGGATCCATTCATTGCCCTGTCATGGATTTAAATTTGTTTGTAATGAAATGTGAAAAATTAATCACAGCTCAATTACACTTATAAATACATTGCTGTATATTAATGTGTTTGTTTAGGATACTAAGATCAAAGAATTGAGATTTGTCCCTCAAGGAACATCATCACTGCCTCGCCACACAAAGCCAGACTGACAATTAGCATAAAGAGCCAGGGAACAGGGGGCTTCCCCTGTTGGCAGGCAGGAGGATTGGCAAATCCAAGGGGCCACGAAATCTGACGAAAAACTGATCCCCATTCTCCTTTGTTGGTTTACATTCCTACATCTCCCTTTCTTGTATTGAAATTCACTATGCTTGTTTCCAGCAGGTGCCTGCCTTGACTGTTCCATCTCACTTCTGGAGTGTGCTTTGTCCTCATCAGCTGGTGAGGACTGGTTCAGGTTCAGACATCTCTCCGTCCTCTCAGCTGGCTCAGATACATCCCAGGGTTCTTTAGTTTTTATCTGTATCAGTAATACTGGCCAGCTCAGTTTAATTTTGGCTTTGTCTACAGGGAATGTCAAGTGAGGATAAAATTAAACTGTGGGTAGAGAAAACATAAGGACGTTCCTAGAGTGAAATGTGATACATATTAAAATCGACTCATTCATTAGCACTTACATCGTGAACTTATTAAATGCTCCTTAGTTAACACATAGAGTTCCTACTTTAATGTCTAATGCTGCAAACAGCTGCTTTCTGGTTACAAAAAAGAAGAAGAAGAAGAAGAAGGTATCGTCCACAGACTAAGGAGAAAATGAGATATGAATTTCTAGTTCTTCTTTCCAGCAAAGTCTGTAAAAGATTCTTTGGTACCTTACATACACATTAGTGACACAATGTGCTCTGACTAACGGTGCTCACTAAAGGGCAGTCTTGTACAAACATAATTTAACATACAGTATCACACCTTTGCACTTCTACCTATTAATTTATGCTGACAAAAAAAAGGAATCTGAATAGCATTTAATAAAATCTCTTTAAATTCTTAACTCATACTGAGATTCCTATGTAGTGCTCAGGTCTGTATCTAGTGCTAGACTGTGATGAAAGCTGCTCAAGCAATAACAATATTGAAATGAGGAACGGAAGCGCACCACTGAACTTGAGAAACCAGGGGTTAACATGTCATCACGTAGACCTGGGTAAAACACATAAGCAGTTTCCATAGAGGGGATTACTCAAAGCAGGTGCTGGAAGTGAGCCCAGGTTGTCGATCATAGCTACGTAAATAAAGGTCTGTCATGAGATGGCTCTTAAGTCCTCTCTTTTCTGAACACTTGAGATACACAGAGCACTTAAGAGAAAGATACCCCAAACAGACTCAAACACCTTGCATGCATCTGTGAGATCTTTTTTAGCCCTTTTCTCCAACACAAATCATTGTACCTCCTCATGTTTCTCTCCCCCAATTGTTTCTACTCTCTCCTTTACCCACAAGTCTTAAGATCCACTTTTTGGAATGGCCTCTAGGATCATCTCTCTAGTGAGTTGCACTCTCTTGGTCTAGCAGCCTGGTGTGCCTCCTCCCTCTCTGATGGGTGACATAGATTTAGGCTCACTCTCCCTCCCAGCTCCAGAATTTGCACATCCCTGATGGGGCACAGGTCTGCACTGTTGTCCACCTTCAGCAAAAGCTCTCATTTAGAAGTCCCTCCCTTGCCACAGTTCTAAATACAGATATATGCACCAATAATGGAGGATTTTAAAGACAAATTTATCCTAATTTACATTGAAAAACATTTGTTGAAAAAAATCTTCCCTGTGCCCCTGCAGAAGACTACCTGATGAAGGACTGCCCAATCAGGCACAACCCTTTGTCCCAAAGCTTGCCTGTGAGCACAGCTGCATAGAGCAGGTTGGGGAATGACGTGCAGAACCCTATGGTTGGCTGCTCCAATCAGGACAAAACACCTTCTGGCCTGGTTTCAAATTGACATTTACAACTACTCAGACATAAAGAGAAACACACTGAATTCTTTCAGAAAAGAAAGTTAGTAAAGTTAGTGAAATTGTTTGTGCTCTTCAGGTGAAAAAATTAAAACAGGCAGCAAAGTAGAGTAGAAAAGCAAGAAGGGGAGGTATCAGGAGCATGATGTGATCCAGGGAGGCAGGTGCATTCAAGGGCTTCAGCTGGGCACTCCAGAAAGGTTCGTTCTGGAAAGGTGATTTGTCCATTATGCAAACTGGTGCCATGTTAATCAGGAGAGAGGCAAAAAGCTGTAAACACCTGCACTGAACTGGAAGATTTCTGCAGTTTCTTCTTATTATAAAAGATGCATTGTTGTTGTTCTAGGAAAACACTGTAGAAATTACTGCAAAGCAGTCTTGATTACTTTGGTATAAATAATGGCAAATCATGTTCCATTTTTTATTGTAAATGCTATTTACTGCATCATACCCTGCACTAATTTTCAAAGTTACACAATACATTGTTGTTACATCAAGCCAATAGCACTGTGGAAGTATAAATGAAGAAAGATCTCAATCACAGTGACAAATTAAACGGCCACAGGCAATTGTTGTGAAATTAGAAAAACAGTATTTATACCACGTATAAAATTGAGCTAGTCTGTCTTTTATGATCATAGTCAAAGAAGTGCAAATAGATTCTTTAGAAGACAGGGTAGTAATTACTGATTACACTGTAGTTAAGCTGTTTATGTCTAAAGTATTAAGTGCAATTCTACTAGGTCTTAAGACATGTTTTATAGCAGCTTTTGATTGATCTTGACACTGTAAAACATTGTAGTTTCTCAGTTACCAAACAGTACTTTTTTTCCCCCCTCTCCTTCCTGTTAGCTTCCATTTATTTTATCTGGAAAAGGAACATCTTTTGCAGCACTGTAGACATTATAGCAATTTTTTTCATAGCAGACCTAGAGTAACCTCTACACTAATGGCATCTGAATTAAGAGCAACAATGCAAAAGATTTTTTACTCACAACTTCCCAACAGACAAATAGATCAATAATCCAGAATTATTTGGCTGTTTCATAATTCCCCATATAAAATAACTACTTTATGCTTGATGTAAGAATGAGATGACTAATTCTGGCTGTTGTGGAAAGCAGCTGTTTGCTAAACCCATCTTCAATTTACTGCAAATGAAAATGTCATCTGTAAAGGTCTGATTTTTTTAGGACAATTCATCACAGTGATTAGGCACCTCCTGAAGCAAGATATTATCGACTCCTGGTTTGGAAGAGTTAATTCACTGTTCTGCAAACTGATGTGAAACAGAGGAGTTGCAGGGGAAAGTAAGTTTTAGCTTTGATATGAAAAATGACCAGAATGAAACTGGGAGAAACTTTTTATAGAAAACACTCTATAAAGCTGAAATTCTGCTCTGGTCTCCCTGTTCACTCTGGACAGTCTGGTCAACAGAAATACTCACTCTTCACCAGCTTTGTGTACCTCTTGGCCCTTCATATAACGAGTAACCTCCAACTAAGCTACCTCCCTCTGCAGCCTCAAAATTAAGCAAAATGATACTATTGACCCCTGTTGTTTGCTTTCTTTCCAGTGAATCTTCAACATACATCTTTCTCCAAGGGTATAGCTGTATCCCATAGACCCTGACTTGGTAAACAGACTGCAGCTTTGACTGGGACAATGCCTAACTAAAAGTGCTGTCACTTCTTCCTGTTGGTAAAGCAGTAAGCTTGGCTTTCAGAATATTTTTTTCTGGCAGATTTGAATTTCCAGATCTTGTAGTTAGTCTCTCATTATTTACAGCCTTTAAGCTGAACTGAAAGAAATGGCAGAACTGAAAAACAAGACTTACACAGTAAATGACAATGATTTATGAGAATTTAGGAATACAGGAAAATTTATTCTTTACCATTTATTTTAAAATAAATATATTATTTATAGTTTTCATTCTTATGCAGCATAGAATACTTTGGGATTGTCTTGCCAAACTGAAGGAATTGGATTTTACTAATCATAGGTTCAACTTCTAGTATCCCTTGCATGGATGTATATGCACTTTCAGATGGATGCAGTACGGACTTTAGATCTTAAACCCCTATTAGTTATCCTAATACATCCAATAGATACAGAATGAATTACTGATTTTTTTTCAATGCCTTCACTTATTCTAGTTTTAAAAATTGAAAGCAGTGATACATGCTGCCATGTAGACATCAGTAACTAAATGTTTGCTAATAATGAGCCTGAATCTTGTATTTAAATTTTTTTTTTTTTCTTTCATTTTATTTAATAAGTTCCCTTCCTGATGCTGGAGGGCTTCCTTAGCTTGTATATTTTGATTATATATCAGTCCTGAATATTTAAACCTGTTTTTGAAAACCATGCTAGCACCTGGCAAATCTGGGGAATGGGAAAACCAGGAACCACAAACATGGTCAGTGTTCCATTTCAGTCCCTGAAACTGTAAGCACATAACATCAAACCCTGCGATCCAAACCTTTGGGAGCTTACTAACTCCACTATAGTCCTCGAGAGATTGTTAATTAGGATAATCAGTAACAGTTCCATCTGCTTGGGCTTTTTTACATCTTGCTGGTTAAACCATAACTTTTACTTTCCCTGTCAGTTTTATGATCTTTTAAAATCTCCCATTTATTTTTCAGTTATCAAGACGAAACCGAAATTAGTGAATTTGATCGCAAAAGTTTTGTGAGAAGAAGCCAGTACATGTTGGTCTTGTTTGTCATTTCAGTGCTTTTCAAAATGGCTTTGGTGTTTTGCTGTATATACTTGCCCAATGCCACACGTAGGTTTCATCCAGCATTCCTGTCATCCAGGTTTCTTTTCTCCCCTGGAACAGTGCTGTTCTTCATTACATTGCCCATACTTGGCCAAGAGTACTGTAATTTGTTATCTTCAGTCCTGCACTTACACTGTTGCATTCCTCTCTGGTATCTGCAAATTACAATCCATGCTAATTGGTAACAATCAGCTTCTTTCATTTTTCTTTTTTTAAAATGAGTTATCAAGAGACCAAACAGGACATAACAGTGTTCCGTGCTGCCCAACCTTCCTTCCAGCTCAAGCCATTTTTCTCATCCCTGGTTTAGGAGAGTGCTTGAATTCCAGGCAACCTTGACCAATCCATGTCAAATGAACAACTCAGAGTGGCTGGAGAGTGGCCAGGCATAGAGGGACCTGGGGGTACTGGTTGACAGTAGGCATGGCATCCTGGCCTGTACCAGGAATAGCATGGCCAGCAGGAGCAGGGAGGTCATTCTGCCCCTGTACTCAGCACTGCTTAGGCCACTCCTTGAGCACTGTGTCCAGTTCTGGGCTGCTCAGTTTAGAAAGATGTTGACTTTTTGGAACATGTCCAGAGAAGGGCAACAAAGCTGGTGAGGGGTTTGGAACACAAGCCCTATGAAGAGAGGCTGAGGGAACTGGGGTTGCTTAGCCTGGAGAAGAGGAGGCTCAGGGAGACCTTACTGCTGTCTACAACTACCTGAAGGGAAGTTGTAGCCAGGTGGGGGTTGGTCTTGGCAACCAGCACCAGAACAAGACGACACAGTCTCAAGCTGCACCAGGGGAGGTTTAGGCTGGATGTTAGGAAGTTCTTCATATATAGAGTTATTGGCCATTGGAATGGGCTCCCCAGGGAGGTGGTGGAGTCACCATCACTGGAGGTGCTTAGGAAGAGACTTGATGGGGTGCTTGGTGCCATGGTTTAGTTGATTAAATAGTGTTGGATGATAGGTTGGACTCTATGAACTCAAAGGTCTCTTCCAACTTGGTCCATTCCATCCCATCCCATCCCATCCCATCCCATCCCATCCCATCCCATCCCATCCCATCCCATCCCATCCCATCCTATCCTATCCTATCCTATCCTATCCTATCCTTTGTCAAATGAACAACTCATTGTCAAACATTTCACTGAAGTCCTGGTTATACTTTACTTGCCATGTTTGCTTCATTGACTAATCTTGTATTTCTCCCTTTAGTAGTCATGTAATTGGAAAAGTTTACAGAGTTTTTCAAATGTTTTTTCTTCTTTTGAAATAACTGCATAACTGGAAATACAAAATTGTATGCAAAACTATTTATCAATTAAACAAATTATTCTGAATTACAAAAAGTCCACAGAAAGACAGCAGAAAAATAGTTAAACTTTAAAAAGCAGCAAAATAACATTTCAACTACTTAGAAATATATTTTTGGGATTCTGAACATTTGCTGTAAAGAGAAAATACCAAACAGGGTGTTAATATAATAGGAAGAAAAAATTAAAGAATTTATTAAACCTCTTGAAATGGATGTTTCAGGGACATCATAATCTTGAATCTGGCCTTCACTGTACAGAAATTTTCTAATCACTTAGCTGACATGGAAGAACTTCCTTTGTTTTAATTAAATAAGTTACAGGCATTTACAGCCATTATTAGTTTATGTTTGACTGAAAGCAAGTGAGGTTTTTGAAACCTGTGAAAGCAAATTAAGTATATAAGGTCCATATATTTGCAAGATTACTTTGATTTATGGGAATAAACCCAGGGTTTTTTCCTCCTAGTCACCACACAAGGAAGCTACTTACCTTTTGCACAGTTCATTCATTGTTTTTTTCTCATTTGTTATTTTTTGATTTCACAAAAATGGAGGTGGAGCAAAAAACCCCAAGACACAAACAGAAATGCAAGACTGTTTTACTACATGTAGCAGCAAAAGAACAACAATAAATAATTTTACAGGGGATCCTATATATGTATTTGCAGACTTGACAACAAACAAAAAGTGGGTAAAATGTTAAAGAATCTATGCCATTGACAAAATGATAATAAAAATGTTTGGGGTTTTAAAATTACTTTCATGCACTGCACTTTATCATGTACTAATAATGTTAAGCCTGTTGATGATCCCAAACCCTGCCTGATAGCTTCTGAATTGAAATGGTTATTTAAATAGCCATTCAGTCAGATAACAACTACATTTAGTTCATTCTATTTTTCCTCCTATATCCTGCTCAACCTTTTATGTTATAAACACGATTTTCTTTAGCCTTTTTCAACTGCATTTATACTGGATGTGCCTTTACATCTTCTGCACAAGACCTGGCCCATTTGTTTTGATTTTCACAAAGTAAAACACCTCAGCAGTAGTGCACTTTGTGTTCTCAGTTCTTATTGCATTGAATTTAAACCTCATGGATGTTGATTCACAGCTTGAAATCTGTACTGTGTGAACAACAGCTGGCACGAGCAATTGTCCTACTAATTATCATAAAATTGTTTTTTTCTTTCTCATGCTACTTTTTAGGTGGATCAGCAGGCCTGCTCTCAGCACAGCCACATGATTGCTAGGCTTGCATGAAAGATACAACCAGAATCACAGAATCACAGAGTCGTAGGGTTGGAATGGACCAATGGAGATCATCTAGTTCAGCCCCTGCTGCTAAAGCAGATATGCCTAGATCAGGTTGCACAAGACACATGGCCTTTAGTGGTAGCAAGAACATGACTTCCCCTTTTGGCAACAGCAACAGTTTTAGATCAGCTTCAGTAGGCAGCAGTATTCTTTCCCTTACAGTCTATAAATAGGTGAGAGATGGACATCAAGATGAAAGTGCCAGTCTCTTTTCAGTGGTGCCCAGTGATAGGACATGGAACAACAGGTATAAGCTAGAACAAAGGAGAATCCAACTCAACATAAGGAGACACTTCTTTACGGTAAGGGTGACAGAGCACTGGAACAGGCTGCCCAGAGAGGTTGTGCAGTCTGCTCTGGAAACCTTCAAAAGGTTCCTGGGCGGCCTGTCCTAGGTGATCCTGCTTTGGCATGGAGGTTAGACTCAATGATCTCTAGAGGTTCCTTCCAACCCCTAACATGCTATGATTCTGTGACAGTCAAATCCTAATCCCACCAAAGTTAGTGGAAAATGTTTCACTGATTTCAGTACAACCAGAATTAATCTCTGACTAAAACACAATTAATATTGGGGGCGGGGAAAGGAAATTCCAAACAGCTTAAAGACAAATGCACAAATTACCCCATCACTTTTTATATATCAATCTGATGCAAAGATAGGTTAATATTTAACCTCTCAGTACATCCATTTGGCAAAAAGCAACAGCACCACCTAAACTTGGAAAGTTCCACCTGCTGAACTCTGATTCAGCAATGCAGGCATGATTTCTAATTTTATTTCCATTACAGGGGAACAGTGCACTTCCAAATAACTGGTGTTTGCATGTTGCATTACATGTCATCATGTCACAAATGTGCAGTCCCCAAATATTTTTGTTTACAAGCTGCCACGTGGAGAAGCCAACTGGCATGTGGTTTAGATAGTAATTTCTGACATCTGATTCCTATACAGAAAATTCTGATTTATGAAATGCCAGATAGAAACTTGTTGGGATTTTTCAATATATACAAAAATAACTCACTGCACATAAATCATGACTAGACCCACAACAAATTTCAAAAAGTTTAAACTGCTTATTTTTACAATTGGATGTGATTGGGATTAAAAAGAAAAAAGTAATTTATTAATTGAAATGGGCTCAGATTTTGTATGAGTATAATTTATAGAAACCAGTTTAATATGCCGGATGATTTATTGACAAAAAAAGGACAGACAATCTAAATCTGATGCAGCGAGATTGTGAGTAAAGTAAGTCAGTGAAGAGACAGAGAGGAAGGCTAAAGGCTACAGCTTTTCAGTCTGGTAACTCAGACATCATATGCAGGTCTTGTCAACGCAAATGAAGCATTTTAAAACACTAGGTATGGGCTAATACAGCGGCTAGAGGTTGCATAACTTGTCCTTAACTGATTTTGGTGGAGTTATGCTAATTTACATCAGAAATGGTAGAGATATATATTTTTTTAAATTATAAACCTTTTTTTCCTTTTCCATATGGAATAACTGTAAACTCTTAAAGTAGTTTTTCTTTAAAGTTACAAGTTTCCGTGAAAAGTAGCAAAAATTATTTTCTCCTTAGCTTTGCTTTTATTTTACCCTTTCCTTTCCTCATGTCACCCTCAACCTTCTTTTTCTCCCTCAGAAAAAGAAGAAATACAGAAGAACAAATAAGGACCATAAATAAAGATTAGTATAGCAAGAGTTTTTCTTCTTCCTTTTTTTTTTTTAAATTGTTTCACTAAAGGTAATTGAAACTAATTAAACAGGGAAGATCCACAAGATTTTTAGGTTGTCTTTCTGATAAAAATGACAACCAAATAAAAGACTGATTATAGATGTGGCAAGGTGTAACAATCTAAGATCATGTCTTACAAATTTTATTTTGTAATTTCTAACAACTGACTCAGATCATACGAAGCTCAGAGTAAATTTCATCAACTGAATCTAATGGCTTAGCCTATCTGAGCAGGGAAAACATCTCCTGCATCAGGAAAAGCGTCAGAAAAAACTCTGGAAGAAGCAGCTTGATGGAGCACTGATCATTTCATCAACCAGCAAGGGAAATGTAAATTCCAGTAACACTTGGCTGACTAATTAAGGGCAGAATCAAGAAGAATTTGAAAGCTGAGATTGCCTGTTATAAACATCTTTCTTTAGGTGATGAACTATCTTTCAAGTTGCCAGTCTTCCTATATGACTTGGTCTTGTTTATTCATGCAAAATCATGGGTTTTATTGTCACCAGTTCATATAACAGCACTGAGTAGGATAAAAAATTTAGCCATTGTTAATTACATGATAAAATGCATGGAAAAAAACTTATTTTCCTGCTGAGAAACCACAACTGTTACGTGTAAATCACTACTGGACACACATTATGCCAGATTAAATGCAGATACGCTAGACAGCCTTGGACTGATACCATTGTAACAGCACCATGAAGACTGACCAAACCTGAGCTTTAGTCCTCTGAGCACTTTGGAAATGACTGTTACCATTGTTACACATAATGTTCAGAAATAAGACTACTTTTTGACAGAGAAATATAAAAAACTGTCAGTGGAGCATAATGGAAGATGTAAACCCAAGAGCTGTGAAAGTTCTACAGAGTAGACATTGCATTAGGCCAGGGAACACCTTTGCCAAAGACATTGCCATTTTTCTGGGCATAGCACAATGACACGAGACCTTCTCTAGCTTTTAAAATTTTTTCCAAGTAAAGAATTAAGTGCATGACCTTTGTGTCCCACAAGCCTACTCTGTAAGGAGTACAATCCTGAGCACTGCTCCTCTTCTCTCTATGCACTATATCCTTCAGTGTGAGGTTCCTTATACTTCCTAAATGTATGTGAACATACTGCTCTTTACAGGTACATGTTCTTTGCTGATGATTACTAGCAAGTATTTCTTTCTCTCTTGATTTTTTCACAAGAATAAACTGTGTTCTGAAGCCAACTATTTTGTCTGTAAAAGTGCTAAGTAACTTTTCCAGCATCCAGTAGGGTATTTCACTGCAGTACATGTATTATTTTCCCAATAAATTACTCTGAAAGTTATCGTTTCTCTCCCTGAATGTGACAGATTATCTGACAGTCTAGATGTCAAAATATTTTTCTTCAGTGTGTACTTGCAAATGTTAGAACTGACTGTCAGGATTCTGAGCTTGGATGAAGCTTGTTTGATTTCAGGGAAAAAAAGAGTTTTAAATATTCACTTGCCTTCTTATTGAGGAACAAATTAAAATAAAGTGAGGGCAAAAACCCACATGAAAAACACAGACACATTTTCTGCCTGTTTCTAGACCAAAACATTTTTCATTAGAAAGAAAGTTTACCTATGGATAGGACTTAATAAGAGTGGACTGCAGACAGGTCAAGTGGCAATGAAGCATCTGCTGTGCAGAGATTACACAATTTCTCCCTCTGCTTAGAAAAATGGCAGGACATGCTTTGCATTTTACAGCATGACAAGAATGAAGCCTGGAAAAATATAATTGTGTAGTGCACACATTTCCCTCCAAAAGAATGATACATTTGAGCTAGAAATCCAAAGCGTGAGTGGAGAACGAGAACTGTGCAGTGATTTCCATTCGAAGACTGCAGAGGAAGGCCAAGAAAGGACAAAAGAACAAGTGCCAACTGAGAGC
Organism: Picus viridis; assembly: GCA_033816785.1. NCBI lineage: Eukaryota > Metazoa > Chordata > Aves > Piciformes > Picidae > Picus > Picus viridis. The sequence continues at coordinate 19,492,339 of CM066570.1, read as the reverse complement.
ATGAGAAGAAGTTCAGCCAAAAAGTTATTTTAAAAATACTGCTATATGAATATTTAATTTTTTTTTGCTTATTTCAGCAATAATACCTCTAGGCATCAGTCTGGTATACAGACCAGACAATTACCTCATTTCCCCCTATTTCTTGTATTTACAGAAGAGACAGACTTCCCCAATAAGCAGCTGGAGGACTATTCTACCCAGACTTTGTTTAACTGTAAAAAAAGGTTGCTGTTGGTTTGGTTAAGGATTGTGCACTAGACTATGAGGCCACTATCACATACAAAATTCATATGAAAGCAAAAGGTGGTGTTGACAAAGACTTTGAGAAACTTCTCATATGGTGCCAGCTCTTTTTCTCTACATTAATTGTTACAGATAATTTCTATACTTTCCTCAGGAATCTGAGGCTGTGCTATGCCAGCAGTACCCAAACTTGCTGCTAAGGCAAAACTCAAAGCTCAGCTTTATTCTGTGATGACTCCCTGCAGATACATACAGAAATTTGTTTACCCATGTAGAACAGATTTGACTGGATCAAACTTTTGAACCTATGTTGTACAGCACGATGAGAAAAATGGGAAAAGGCAACAACCACAGCAGAGTGCCATTTCAAGAAATATTCATGCAGGCTAATATTATTCCATGACTGTATCTCAGAAGACGAGGTGGCTGGGAGTAGGCCAAATTAATTCTTCTGGTATGTCTCCATCTCCTCCTAACGAGCAGGTAATAGATTTTCCTGAAAAGAAGTCATGAAGAAATGTAACAGGAAGCCTTTAATGATGTGCTTAAGAGATAAGACAAAACATGGCTGGGTATCTCTTTACAACTAAATATCTTTTGTAATTGTTGGACTCTGTCCTAATTAGCTCTGATGTATCAGAGGACTGCTTTGTGAGCTGTTTGGTTAAAACATGTTGTTCTGTTCTACTTCCTTTCAGATGTTCTCTGGATAACATTACGAGGTTTACCATTTTGTTCATTCACTATACTATTTCTATGCTAGCACAGCATGCACATGGTCTTAATTTGATTCAATCTCTGAATAAAGTGTCCAACTTTAAAAATGAGATTTATATCATTTTACTTTACCACTCATGCATGCACTGATGGCCTGAAAGTTGTATCTGGTTCACTGAATCGTGGGTGTATTTGAATCCACATCTCTAACACTTTGCAAGCGTCCATTTTTTGACTGTAAGTTCTCCAACTGATTCTATTAATTAACAAATAAACAAATTAACTTAACTAATTCAGATTCCATGTTTTCACTAGGAAGTCCAGTATACTGATCTTATTTTTATCTTGAACCTCTCTGTTCTCTGCAATTAATATCAAGATCTGAAAAGATCTATCTCATACCTTTCACAGCAAGAAGTTATTTATAGAGCCTGACAGGTTAGATTAAGCAAAACGTTGCTGAAATTGGAGGATGCAGTCACACCACAAATTGAGGATAAAAGGGAGAAGCAGTTGTACTTCTAGGAATGATTACAAAAATCCCTGTGATACAAATCACAACTCATATGGCAAGCCAGTCAATGAATGAAAATAAATTTTGCCAAGACCTGAATGTTAGAGCCTCCTGACATTACCCAACATAATGAGCAGGGCACTCTTTAGAGTAGGTGTTTGTCTCTATGAGCAGAAGACGTTACAAAATTCAAAACAGCCAGAAAAAACATGGAACATTTTTCTAGAAAACAACTGGGACTTGGAACAGAAACTGGTTTCTGGTTTCCTTCTGTATTTCAAAACAACAGTTATTTTTGCAAAGGAACATGCCGCTGTTCTGGTAAAGAAATAGGTTTGTTTGTTTGTTTGTTGAGAAACAGCAAGTTCAATAAATTTAATTTACTAAAGAAACCTATCTGCAAGACAATATAACTGCTTATATCAAATGAAGTAACAATGTTTTGGAAAAATAATTGGAAATTTCCATAAAGCAGAACTTCATCTCTCTCTCAAATAAAAAGTTAACCAGTTTCCACATATTGCAACAAATAAGCCTGTACACTTTCATTTCCTCAGTATATGCTTGGTTTCATTAAATTTTACTAAGCTAAATCTTATGCATTTCTCATCAATATAAATCTGACCAATCTGCAAAATCTGAAATACTCTCCCTGATGTAATTTTACTAGTTACACTGAAGTCATTAGCTGGTATTATTCTTCCATTTTAAATACCCATAGGCATGATTCTAATTTCACATACAACAGTTAAGCTTCTAATACAAACAATTACATGTTCACGGTGAAAAACTGTCTGAATGCTAATGTAGAACGGGAATCAGAGCCCATGCATTAAGGCTGCAAAGCAAGCAGATAGTAGTTAAAATTTTAATTTTAATCTTTAACCCTTATGGTATTTATTGTTTATCATTACTTAAAGCACTTTCCTTAACTGGCATCTTAGCTATGCTTTCTGCTTTTTTGAATGAGCCTAATGGAAACATTTCAATGCTGGGCTTGACTGATTAGTTCAGTAAGATAACCTTTATACTTCTGAACTTAATAATATATGTTAGAAGGCACAAGTTCTTTCCTAAAAGTTTCTGTAAATAATGATATCATTTGTAAAACACAGTATATGGAAGAAAACCAAAGTGTATGAACAATATTCTGATGAGACAACTCTGGTAAGAGTTTTCTTTAACCCACACTCTTACTTCATTCTATTTTCCTATATAATTTACCAAATACATAATTTGGTAGGTGCTGTTTCTGTTTTAGCCTTGCCAGCTTTGCAAAGTTGTGCCCCTTTTTGATCACGCTGCATAAGGAAAGAGATATGGACACATCTAACACAGCCTTCAAAAGTGTTCTCTTGAAAAAGAAAGAATTATTCCTCCACGTGTGTGGATCAGGGTTTGATTTTCAGCAATAGCTGCTGCATCAGTACAGGAACAGTACAAAAAGAGAGAGGTTGTGATAAAGACCAATGGCAACTTGTCCAGTTCTCCCAACTTAAAATCTGATTAGTGGGGAAACAAATTAACAAATATTTAGAGGTAGTAAGGAGCTAGTAGTAGGTGATTCCCATGGCTCATAAGCTTTTAGAGGTAGCAGGGCTTTGTAATTTTTAACTTGGTTTTTATTCCTGTGATAGCAATCTCCAGTCAACCTCACAAGATGCAGTCATCTTACTGTGTTGTGCATCAGTCAACCAGCTCCTGAGGCACTATTGTGAACAGGTTGAACCTCTGTACAAAAGAATCTCAGTATTCTTCACAGCAGCACCCAGCAACGATGTAAGATTTACTAACAGGATAAGTTTTAATTGAATTCAGTATGCTACCCAAGAATACAAGCATTGTATCATCTGTCCTGGCATTAATTTTTATATTAAAATGCTGTTATTTTAAAATATTTTTCAGTGTGGTAGGAAATATTGCATGTAAAATTACCATAAAAGTTGTCTGGAAGTGGCTTTCACCTTTCTCTGAAAGCTTAGGGTTCTTTTGTTGTTGGATAGTTGTTTGTTTGGGGTTGGGAGGGTGGTGTGTGATTTTGCTTGTTTTGTTTGTTTGGTTTGTTTGCTTTGGGTTTTCTTTAATTTTGTTTTTAACTGAGGTTACTTCAATGACTTCGCTTCAGTTTCCAGCATGGCATTGTAAACAGTTAAATCAGTACCACTGTGGGATGGCTGGGGCAAACTGTAGCACAGCATTAGCAGGGTTAGGGCCCTTCAGAGGCCAGGGTTGCTGTGATGCAATACATGTCACGTAATTACATTCTGAGGCTCAATGCTGCTTATAGAGCTCTGCAATTTTTGACAAAGTCCTGTCATAGTCATTGGTTTCACTAAGACTGGGAGAAAAAAAACAAACACCCAAATAAAAAACAAACCAACCGATTATTTCTGCTTCTTGCCAGACACACTAAGTTTAACAGAACATTCCTGTTTAGCAGAAAACTATTACTATAACAGAAAGAAGAGCTGGATTAAAGTGAGTATTCAAGAATTCGGCCACAGAAAAGGCTTCTATTCAACCAGTGGTAAGATCCACCTCGTGCATTTGGCTATCTCCTCCCCTCACCTGGATGCTCCTTACTCTGGCTCAGTTTCTTCTATGCTGCTAAAACACCCACCTACATGGCAGTATTTGAAACCAAACCCCTCCAAATGGCAGACAGAAATTGTAATCATCCTGCTTGTATTTTCCCTGCATGTTTTCCAGACCACTGACAGTTAGCTTTTACATTGCAAAAATAATAACCCTAAATATAAGTTGAAAAAAATGCAGTTGATTCATGAAAGAGGCTTAGCAGTAGATATGTGAGAGTTGCTATTCACTAACAATGCATACTGAGTTCAATTGTTTTCTGAAAGAACAGAAGCATGAAGAGTGCAAGATGTCTTCTTCAGTGTGGGCTGATATAACAGAAATGAGGAACAACAATTTCCAAGAAAGCCTGTCTCTTGCCCAGTTTCTGGAATAAAGCATTCAAAACTGGCAAATTTGTCTTAACTGATCCATTAAAGAGTGGAACATGATCCTGCCAAGTACTAAGCAGAATGACTCTTTGGATGGTAGTCCACAACACACAGGTTCAGGTCCTTAGCAAGGTGGGATTATTCATTAGAAATGCTCCTGCACTGAAAGCATGTGCAATAAAGGCAAAGCCAATCACTTACTAGAACAAGAACTAACGCTGTGATTTGAGACAGTAATATTTACATTTAATAATAAAGCATTTATACAGTAACCTGAGCACAACCAACGTAAATGTCTTATGTCCCAATCATTTTTATACAGACTACCCTCTTTTTATGTCTTTAAAATAGTGCCAAATGCATTAACATTTTTGTGGTACCTAGACAGCAATTGAGACTTCTAGTAAAGTGGTAAGTGTGGATGCTTGCACGTAAGCAGATTAATTCAACAGGGGAAGTGGAATTTTGTTTATTAACTGAGAGAGGGGAATACTAAAGGGACTTCTCACTGATACTAAGAAGTCACTGGACAGTTACTGATTGTGTTGTATGAAGATTTGAATCCACAACTTATAGTAAAATTTTGTGTATCCACTACAGGCAGAAAAAGTATTGATTTAAAGATATCAAGGCTTTAGAAAACATTGCTCATTCTTAGTGAAGCTGCCCTTTGCTGCCCCCTTTCCCAAGAGCCTATTTTCCCATTGAGACCGACAGTAATTTCCTTCCTCTCACTTGGTTTTCAGTTTAGGACTAAATATCCATGGAGAGAAACACTATGCTTTAACTGTCCGCACAAAGAGTAAATGGCCATTTGCAGACCAAAAACCAAATGAAACATTAGGAAGAACTGCTCACAAAATTGGTAGTACTCAATATATTTATGCAAAAACACAGTTGCAAACATTCAGCAGAAAACAAACTATACCCTAAGAACTTTAAAGATGGGAAATTTTCAGAGCCATATCTAGTTTCAGAGGTTCCCAAGTGAAATGCAGCAGATGGGTGGGGGAAGTAAGGGAAAATGCATACTTAAAGGCAGGGTTAGCTTTTGGGTTTATGAATGCCAAGCTTATGGTATGAGCTACTTGCCTTCCTCATGCAATCCTGATGTTCTCATCTCTGTTAGAAGCCTGATCCAACTCTGACTGACATGCAGAAGACACGGTGAGCTTCTAAATAGAATCTATCTCCTTATAGTAACAATTTTATTAAAAAATAATAAAAAATGTAAAAAGAATCAGTTTGGTGGTTTAGTACAAGATTTGTTTTATCTTCTAGTCACATATGATGAACAAGTTTATACGCTTTGAGTAAAGCCCTCCTCCTTATTAAGTCCCATGCAACAAACTGATAAGATGCCACCTTACTTGCTAAAATTCTGAAATATAAGAAATAAAAAGTTGCATTACATATAGCAGCAGTCTTCAAATTTAAGCATCGTGTTTCATTTCACTTGGAATGCTCCCTGACTCACCAACTGCTCTAAAGGAATCCTGAGATGTGTTTAGACAAGGATGGAGAATTGTCATTATCTGTGTCCAGTACTGTACAACGAAGCTTGAGTCACTGCCTTAACTCTGGACAAAATATACCCAATGCCACAGAGTCCCTTCTGCTCTTAGCACTTTTAAAACTTCCATCTGTACATGATTACAAGATTTAATACAAGCCATTACTTGTGCAAATTACTGGATTTTGTAAGTTGCTGCATAGGCAGATGCAATAGGAAATGAACAGGAAAGACTCAGAAACTACCACCATATTTCAGATTGGTTAATGAAGGTTTTTATAATTTTAGACATCCACAGTAATGTTAACAAACAAACAAATGCACTATACACAACAGTTGAGGCTTTAAAAATAAATAGTTCAAAGATATTTTAAAAGATTTGTCTTTAAAGCACTAAATTAAATCCAGTAAGAGCATAGGGCATCTTCTGCTTTAGGGGAAACCCAAAAATATCAGATAATAATGTACCTTTGACAATATTGCATTCTGTTCCAGGATTTACAAAAGTAAACAAGATATTCATTCACCTAGTTTGCTGAGCAGCAATGTTTACATAATGCTTACACAAAACCCTTTAACTTTGCTTCAGAACTGGTTTACAAATGTTCTACTTGTTTTTACTCACAGGCCAGAAAACCAGCAGGCTACAAAGGTCTTAGCTTAGCATTTTATGTTAAGTCAACATATATATGTAAATACCTAGCCACAGAAACACAAAGCTGCTTTCCGCCCTGCGCCCTCCCCTCTCCCCACCCACTTTGACAGCATTTGCCAAGTTCTATGAAGTTATTGGGGAGTTACAATTGTCAGTCTGAAGATGAAGGCAAGTTAACATAAACACAGCATTTTATCAGCTTCTCAGGAGTTGTATTAAATTCCTGCATAATCACAAAGGCAAGGATGCTCACTTTCTTTGCACTGTTTTCAAAGAGCAGAGATCCTTGCTCATGATCACCTTCCATCAAACAGGTGACTTCTTTGGAATGTGGCATGTCATAAGCTGCCACATTCAGTTCCTAGTAGGAGGATGGTCATTTGCCTACATACCTTCTGAAATTATTAACATAAATGAAAGTATGTCCATGTTGGCAATATGCATGAATAGACACAGCCAAAACTACCAGGGGTGGGGTGGAGGAATTGGAACAATTGAAAAAGCTAAAGAATCTATTAATAGAAATACAGGGGCCACTTCCTGGAAAAGCTTAATTTTTCATATTACCTATTTCCAAACTGCAGAAATTGTCAGATCTATAGAATGCAAAAAATATGATAGTAGGAGCTCTTCTAAGAGCCCCTTCTACTGGTAGAACTTAAACAGTTAAGTGTTTTCATGCTAACATACAGAGAACTAGTCTGTCTTTAATCTACAAAACATCCAACAAAGGATCTAAACAAACCATCAAACACAAAACAAACAAACAAAAACCCAACGACAATCCAAAACCCAAAAAACCTACAGAAACCGAATTTCACCAAAAAGCTCAAGATATGGTTAAGGCTAAATATACAAATTCATAGATCCCCACGTTTAGATAGAATTGTTGATGTTATTATTTTTAAGTAACAATTCCTTTGAAGTTTCTATTGCTCAAGGGAGATTTTATGATTTCTGCTGACACACTGCACAGTGAGGGATATTACTGCTTAACTGCTAGCTATGCTTCCTTCTTATGACTATGAATTACCACTTAAATTCAAGCATAAAAACCTTTCAAATACAATTCAGGTTTTAAAATCAAGCTAACCAAGGAGAGGAGAAGGCAATAGACAAAAATGACTACATGATTCAAGCAAGACAGAATAATATTGAGAAAGGTTTATAACTAAAGCATTTACTAATTACTAGTTCTTCAATGCTTGTATAAAGTGTGTTCATAATAATAATGCATTTCCTAGATTAGCTCAATTTTACCCTCCTCACCACCCAAAGTTTATAAGGTACTTCTGAGACTGAAGAGCAATTGGAATACTTGAAAAGACTGTTTTTTCCCAACATTTTCTACTCTCTACAATTTTTCTACTCATGTATTGCTTTTTCTTATAGCTAGCGTGTGATTTTTTTTTGTTTGTTTATTTATTTTGGAGACAAAGAACAAGCAAGCAAACAAAAACTTGTGAGGTTTAGATCTGTTTCCCCTACTTTCTTGGTAAAATGCTAATTGCATTTTATTATGAACTGGACAATATGGGAGATACTGCTGAAATACAGAAATGAAGTACTGCAGATTTTTTTGTACCAAATGTCAATCACGATATAATTAAGTAATTTAAGCTTTTCTGCTTTTACCTTGGAGTAAATGAAGTAAAGAGCAGTAAGAAAAAAATACAAGGAAATAAAAACCTTGTTAATGAAAATGGAAGGTTAAACAAAGGGGCTACTTTTTCTCTGACTAACCTATTGTCAGGCTGTATTAGTTCATGGTGTTTTTTCCCTTGATATACCCACTAGTTACCTATTTCAGGCAGCTTGACTAAAAGCTGTCAAGGTGGCTATAATGCAGGTGTTAGATTTATAAGCTGGAAGACACAAAATGGCACCCTGTGGGTTCTTTAGGCTAGCTTGTTTTTTCCTTTGCTGTATTTCAGTATGTATACCATCACACAAATCCAAGACTGTTGTCTTGTCACTTTTCTCCTGGGCTACTGCAAAAGGATTTGCCTTATAGATACAGCTCCTTTAAGCATCATATTGACTTCACATCTGGAAAATAAATATATTAAAAAAAACCCAACCAAACAAACTAAAACCCAACCAGCAGTGTCAGTAAAGATTGTATGTGCAACCTGAACTGTTTCACGCCCTTCTGTGATAAGGAGGAGACCATTACCCCTACTTCACTTCCATAGTACTTCGTAGCTTGCAGGTGCAAAAAGCAGGAATGAAAGACAAATTTAACTGATATGCCTAACTTCAAGCACCACAGCTTTTCTAGAGACTGAAACAGTGAGTGTTGCTGGGAGTGACTAGCAAGTATGTCTTGGACTATAGAAGACCACAAGATTTAATGTGTATCCAGCAGGGACTGATATATTACTCATTCAAAGTTGCTACCTGACTTTGAAGTCACATTAAATATGTGAATAATAACCAATAGGTTCTATTAATCACTATTCTTTAAAATAAGCATGTATCTGAGAATGGAACTGATAAGGAGAATAGACAGCAAGAGAAAGTAGTTGTCCATGCAAATATGCTGTGACCCAGAAAATCTTTGTGGACTAAGTCTGACTTTTCAATATGTTTAATATGACCACAAAGGTGCTGCATGGAACTTTAGCCCTTCTGGAGAGCAAGAGCTATAGATATATAAAGCCAGACTTGTCCAGCAAATACTGTAGTTTTAAGAAAGCAAGTTGGAGGCAGCTACCTTGTCCAGGAAGAATTCCATGACAAAGAAAAACATGGAGAGGGGCTTCTGTGCCAGGCTGTACAACATGAAAGATGTATAAGGAAGTTCAGCCTGCAGACTACAGATGACATATTGAAGTAACAGTTTAAAACAAACACACACACACAAAACCTCCACAATTATTTTTGTGTGATAATATACAGAACATTTGGAGAATTAAAAAAAATTTTAAGTCCAAAAGCAAGTACAAAGAAGGCATGTGGGCAACTCCACATCCTAGAATCAGGTATGGTCAGCATGGTATACTCCCACCAGGTAACCCTTTTGAGTTTAAGTCCACAGTTGTCTTTTTTTTTTTTTAAAGGGGATGAACGCATGATATCAATTTAATTGTTACCCTGTATTTTACACAAAAGCAGCCCCATACATTTTACATTTCGAAGATCACGTCTTTTTCAAATGTACAACTCTCACCAGAAAAATCTATGGAATTTGCAGGGCTCCAATCTGTAACAATCTGCTACTTTGTCCTGTGCCACATCATCACGCAAAAAAATCCAACCTCATGTGTTTGTCACTCAGGAGACTTGCAGCAATTAGCTTCATGCTTTATGAGAAGTCTTTATTGTAGCAAACAAGCCTCCAGACAGGACTACCTATCAACATATTTACAGTGACTTTGTGATTAACATCCATGACAGATTACCATATTCTTGCTTGTAAAAAAATGGTAGAATCATCATCATCTTTAAAATGGTCCTAAGCACTTGATTGTTGATGTGCAAAAGGAATCTTGATGTGCAAGTGAGAAAGAAAGAAGTAGATCTGGAGCAGGCCACCCTTCCCCCTGTTCCATGCTACATGAAGATATTTTCCTGAGACTGACTTCCTACAGATGTGCTCAGGTTTGACCTATTTGCCTGGATGCTTCAACATCAAGTGAGGCGACAGCTTGAAATCAGTGTTGAAGTTGAGTCTTCAACATCGACTTTTTGCAGCGATTTCATGAGTTGCTTTTCAGCTTAACAAGACATCAGGTAATGTACATTTAGAAAACTCTAAAATTAGCTTTTGCTGCTTCTAACACTGCTTTTCAAGAAACGGTGTGTTAACTTTGTATCTCAGTTTCAAGCTGCAGAGAATGACCAGTGCGCCAAACATCTACTTGAAACACAGAGTCCTCTCTGACCTAGCCTACTCTTCAACTGTACAGCATTTGGCCTCCTAACAGATTGGGCAGGTCTTGAAGCACAACAAGGCACCGTATGACAGTGTAGTGGGATACAAAAAAACCTGTATGGAAAATTAATGGAGGTAAAATCAAATAGGAAAGGGAGATCCAAAGAGTCCGTCAAGTCCAAAATTTTATCAATCCACAACTTTCAAAGAGAAGGTAGCAATATTATTCCAGAGACCCATAGGTAACTTTGGAATTTAAGCTAAGTTAAACCCTAATGAGTTAACTAGTACTTGGAGTGGTGCTCTGTACCTATTTCCTTCTTTCTTCTTAAATATTTAAGGACATAATTTTTCTGGGGTCAGCTTCCAGGGGGTATGTCAGAGCAGGAAGCCAGTAATACCCTTTCCTGAAACAACTCTATCTCCTCTCATACAGGTAATTCAAAATTATTATCTGGGTGTCTGCAAGGGCAGGGGGTGCTAATTTCAGCATTTTCAAGATTCTCTTGCTATTATTAAAGAAAGTAAGCTTTGGATACATCTTAAAGAGTTAAAACAATACATAGGCCTTTAGGGGTAACTCTTATCTAAACAGTATTTCAAACACAAAACAACCAGAAATTCAATTAAAGCAATAAAGGTGCAGAGGGTAAGAGTGGTGTTGACAGTACTAGAAAAGTAACTCAAATGTTAGGGCTTCAGATGCATGTGTCTTGTTATATTTTCAGTTGAAGTAAGACTTGCTTACATTTCTATGAAGTCTCCTGAACTGCTTTGCAATTTAGAAGTTGTTTTCCTTCTACCAAGAGATAGTGTAGTCTATTATCTTTTCTTGATTTATACTTGGCATACTGCAAAGTGGAAACAAGACCTCATAGTCAAAATCCTTAGAAATAATCTGTGCTGAAATACCTCGTATTTGCCACAATACCAACCAGTTAGAGTTCTTGGTCCCAAGTTATGTGCCCAAGGAAGCATTGTTGAGGAAAATACACGACCTAGAAGTTGTGTAAAATAAAGATGAATATAGTTCAATTGTAGCTCTGTTTTCACTACTAATAGACTATGACCCATTCTCAGAACCAAAAGTAACTTTTTCTTTTTAAAAAACTGGATTCTAAACTCAAAAGTACTTTAAACATAGATGCCTCTTATACCAGTGCTCTAACCAAATAGCTGCTGGCTATTTATAGATTTGCAACCTTAATAAACTCGGGTGATTTTTTGTTCTAACTTTATTTGCATCAGAAGCCGTGGCTACACAACAAGATTCTGCTTCAAAGAGGACCAATGATATACTCATTTAAATGAGACTCCTTCTGTATTATTCAAGACTTTGTCTTGACCAGATCGCCAATCAGTAAGCTGGGAAGCAGCGCAGGTCTCACACACTTCTCCCAGCATCACTGTACTGTATACAGGCACCATCAGGAACAGAAAATGCTTGGGAATCCATTTGTAAAGCATCACTGACACGTAAATATTATCTGAACATGTACATTGGCAAAAACGTGGTTCAATTTTGTAAGTACAATTTGATGGTGCTAGTTTAAGTGGGATAAAAGCAGCAAATAGAAGCACTTGCATGGTTCAGCCTCTGACCTTATTAATCTAATTCTCAAAGGCAATTAATAGCTTTACAGATGCTTTAGAGAGCCTAGTAATGTCTAGCAGGACATCTTCAGAAGGGAGGAAATTTAGCTGGCAGGGAAGCCTGTCCACTCATGGATCTTCGCCCAGACCTTGAGGAAGTAATACAGTGAATAGAAGATTGTTGCTGATTCCCTTTTAACAAAATGGCTATGAGTAGTGAGCTGTGCCACCACACAGCTGAAATGACTTCATAAACATCATAACAATTTTCAAAAACCTGAGAAAACGCTAGAGATTCCTGGTAGTATGGGTAAATTAATGGGGCTGCAAAGAGAAAACAGGACTGTGAAGTTGCCTGGTCAACTAAGAAGGGGCGAAGAACCAAGGATATATGTTACATTTAAAGCCACCGGGTCCTTTTAAAGAAGGGAAAAAAAGCAGGACATATGAAGCTCTTTATTCCTCATCACCCAAAGAAATGCAGGCATTTACTCATGCGTGAGACGTTCTCAGAAGTCCGACTTTGGTTCTTCCTACGAATAGGCCATGCCCTCCACACTGCTGAGGCCGCAGCCGACCCTCTTCACGCCACGGTCCAGCCAGGAGAAGAGATTAACGCGACGGCCCCGCTCAGACCCGCCCTCACGCCTGCGGGCCACCACGGCCCTAGAGAGCCAGCTCGCGCGGCGCCCGCCCTGCCGCCGCGCCACGTGACGGCCGCGGGGCTAGCGCCGGCGGGCGCCGTTCCACCTGTCAGTGGCTGCCGGGGAGGGGCTGCTTTTACGCGGGCGCCCCGCCTCTCATTTCTCCTCAGCCGCGCAACGGGCCCTTGGCCCTGAGCCTCGCCACGCGCTCGTCCGTTGGCGGGGCGGTGGCGGTCCAACGGCCGCTCCCCTGCGCCTGGAGCGTGCGCTCGCAGCGCGTGGCTACCAAAGGAACACACCGGACACTTGCACCTCTGCTCCCCATGGTGGGTGAATCCAACTGCTGTGCCACAGGGGTCGCCCTCGCTTCGGCCGCTGCCCCCAACTTCGTCGCGAACGTTACCCACTACCCAACCTCTTCCCTCCTGCGGCCCAAGCGTAGAGAGCGCCCAAATCAGCACCGTCCTTGGTCCCCGCTCGGGGAAGCCATTATTTTCCAGTTTTATCAAGACCGCCACGCCCTCCGCCCAAGCCAGGGCAGAGCGGCCGGACACGACTTTCCCTGCTCCGGTGTGGCACAGCCCCCACTCATGAAGCGTTAGTGAGTCCCACTTCCTCAGCGACGTCCACTCCCCCAGGCCGGAGCCCCCGTTACGCAACTCCGCCCGCGAGCGGAGCCCGCCCTCCTCCACCCACCCCCACGCCCGCCGCCCCGAAAACTCTCCCCCCGCCTTCTCGTCCTACGGTTTTTAAAGGCAGAAGCCAAACGTGCTGGCGCCGGGTAGTCGAAAAGCTCCTCTGACTGACGGCCCGTCCGACCTCTCAGAAGCCGTCAATCCCTGAAACTCCCTCCCCTCCTTCAGAGGCTGACCAATGCAGAGAAGCTGACGAGCGAGGCGGGCGTCGAAGGCCAACCAAGCTGGAGCGCAGCAGTGGAAGAGCGCTGTGACTGACGTAAGTCAACAAAGGTCACGTGCGATGCCGCGGAGGCGGCGATTGGCTGGGTGGGCTCGGGCGGGCGGGCGGACAAGGGGAGGGGGGTTCACGGTGGCGGCGTGGGGTTCGCTGTGTGACACAATTACAACAACTTTGGGCAGCCGCTGGGGAAGTTTGTACGGGCGGCAAACACACCCCGCACGGCAGGGCGGGCGGGGCCCCTGTCACCCCGGTTCCTCGCACCCTTCGTCGTCGGGGCGAGTGGTTTCGCGGCGATGTAAACACCGCTCAGCCGCCATCCGCCGCAGCAGCAGCCGCCGCCGCCACCTCCTCCTCCTCCTCCTCCCCCCCCCCCCCCCCCCGAGTCTCCAGCGCTGGGGCTCCCTCCCCCCTCCCTCCTCCTCCGAGCAGCGGGGCTTCCCCCCGCCTCCCTCCCTCTCCCCTCCCTCCCTCCCTCCCCCCCTCCCTGCCGGCTGTTGTTGTTGTAATAAAAGTTGTGGGGTGTGTGTGTGTCGGGCACCCCGCCCCGCCCGGCGCTGGGGGTGTTGGGGGTGCGCGGGGGGGGGTTGCGATCGTGAGTTAATTACGCTGCGTTTCCATGAAATCGTGCGGAGTGTCGCTCGCCGCTGCCGCCGCCTCTGCTGCTCCTTTCGGTGATGAGGAAAAGAAAATGGCGGCGGGGAAAGCGAGCGGCCAGAGCGAGGAGGACTTCGCCAGCTTGACAGCCGAGGAGAGAGAAGCCCTATCCGGCCTCGACAGGTACCTGCTCCCCGCTTCGTCCCGGCCGCCTCTGTGTCCCAGCTCGGCCCGCGCTCCCTTCGTGTCCCCCCTCCCCCTGCCCGCGGCTCCTCGCTCGGGAGTGCGTGTGTGCCCGTGTGCGGGCTCCCGGCCCCGCCGCCGCGCTCTGCCCTTGCCCGCCGGGAGCGAGCCTGCCTGCCTGCCCGTGCTGGGGGCTGACTCTCGCTAACGCTTGTGCCTCTCTCCCCTCCCTCCCGCCCGCTCCCCTTCTGCAGCCGACTCTTCGGATTTCTGAGGCTTCATGAAGATGGCGCCAGAACGAAGGCCTTGCTGTTAAAGGTAAGCTCGAGGGTGGATGTAGAGCGGGGCTTTGCGGGGGGGGGGGATGGGGGGAGGGGAGGGAGCCGGTCCGGCCCAACCGCCCCCTTCCTCCGGTCCCCTGGGTCCACACGGTGAGTGTGCATGCGAGTGTACATCTGGGTGCGAGTGTGTGTGCGTGGGGCACCGCCACATCCGCGGGCGCACGGCCCTGCAGGCGGCAGGGAGCTGCGATTCGCCCCCGCTGCGGTCTCCTCTCCGCGTCGCTGTCGCTTTTGCCCCTTCCCCCCAACATCACCCCCACGTAGTCAGCGCAGGCCCCCGCTCGGGAGGGAGCCGAGCGGGGCCGCGTATGGGAGAAAGGGGGAGCGCGGCCTTGCAGATACTTTGCGAGTGTCCGTCTAGCCCTGGGACGGGAAAGTGCCTGCGCGCCACGGCCGGAGCCTGGGGCCGGGAGCAAACGCCAAGCGGCGCCGCGCGGCGGGGGAGGGGTCGTGCGGGCAGGAGGGAGGGGGAGGAGGACGCGGGGGGGGGCGGGAGCGGGGGGGGGGGAAGGGCGCGCGCGAGGCGCTGGTGACGTTGGCCTCTCCCTGGACCCTCCCTCGTGATTTTCGCCCCGCGCGGCGGTGGCCGGCGGCTGCGCGCGCCCTGCCGGGCGACCGTTGAGCCTCGCGGCGAGGCGAAAGCTGACCCGGAGCTGGGGGGAGCGGGGGGCCCAGCGCGGCCGCGGCGCAGAGCGGCTCCCAGAGCCCGTCGCTGAGTGACTTGTTTACTCTCTGGGCTCGGCTGCCTCCAGCGTGCCAGGTCGCCGCCGAGCGGCTTGACAGGGAGCGGGACGGCGCGCTGGTTGCTGAAGGGTGCCCGGCTTTTTCACAGAGATGATTGTTTCTGTGAAAAGTTGTTGGCCCTGTCATTTAGTTAAGTAATGGCTGCTTCTGTCGGCCCAAGATGGCCGGACAGGGAGGAGAAAGAGAAGGGGGGGGGGGGTAAACACGAAACAAATACTGGGGACGACTATGCACGTAGCCTGTAGCGTGAAGCCTCCGGTGAACGTTGAGGGAAAGTCTCCTCCGTATTGCAAGTTCTTTCTGGGTGCTTTCCTGCTGCAGGCAGGGCGTTTGCAGCGCCAATGTCCTTATCAACCTGTGGCACGTTCTGCTGCCCATCCGTCAGCTATTGACAAAGGCTGTGCCTGCCAGTTGTATGTAAACACTAAAAGCAAAAAAACACGTTTGGGTAACAACAAATTGAACTGCCTGTAAAATACCACATGGTTGAAGCAGGGTACTGTGGTCTTCTGGTTCCTGCTTTCTGACTTGTTCCTGTCAGTAGTGCGTTGCATTTGACACTTTGTTCATCCTATTGTGCTCGTGCTGTGTGCTGGTGTTTTCACATAAAGACACTTTTTTTGTGTGTTGCTGATCTTGGTTGATCAGAAGGCCTACCTAAAGCATGTTAAATTTGGTAGCCTAGGTCCTTACTTGTATTTGGATGTTTATTTCTGGTATGATTGGAAAAGCTCAATGTCAGGACATGGGGAGAGGGGGTAGAGATGGAAGGAAAACCAAGTACACTTTCTTTGTGCTTGTATTTAAAAAAATCCCGTGATTTCCTTTTGATTTTCAGAGTTACTTGTAAAAGTACTTCTTCCAATAAATGAAAAAGGTAGGGGAGCGACATGTCAAACTAGTTAAATAATGTATGTTAACTGTTAGTGGACCAGTATTATTATTATCTGCTCTGTGAACAAGGTTGAGTCTATCCCAAACAGTAGAGAGTCATGTATGGGATAGAGCTTAAGGATGCTAGATAGAAAATGGAAATACCATATGCCATTAGATTGTCTGTAACATAGCATCACTAGGTTGTTTCATTTTTCATACTGTGAAAATAAGTAATGCAGACATCAGTTCAGCATATTAATTGAGTTTTGAGTCGTTTCATGCATGAAATGCATTTTCTTTTTTATGCCAGTTGATTAAAGCTACTGTATATACAGTCTGGGGTGGCTGAAGTTGTGGGGCATTTTGATAGTTTTGAAGTATATTTCTAGAAATACCATTGTACGTTCTCCTACCTTATCATTGTGTGAATCCATGCAGTGAGTACAAATACTTTGCTATTTCATCTTAGTTTTCTGACAGCATTTTGGACATTTATGACTTGCACACTAACTCATGAAGCATGTTCTTTGTGAAACTTGTGTCTGAGAAAAGTGGATTGTTAAGGAAGTTGACAAAAAAATGTAGATGTTACTTTCAAAGATGTTTGAGAGGAATTTGTTAGCTTGAGCTATGTTCAGTTTTGTTTGTCCTTTTTGCTTTCAGGAAAGGTGCATGTGTTTCAATTACTGTCATCGATAAGTAAGAAGCTGTTTTTCAAGGTGTTTGTTACTTCATTCCTTTTCTGCATGTGTGAAGCTTCACACAGTCTAAGCTATGCAGGAAAAAATAGAGTAATCTAGAAAATCACTATAGTACCATGTAATAGTTACTGTGGAAAGCGTAGCTATATATGTGTGGATGTAATTAATAGGTTTTACAGAGATAGTAACAAAATCTTTTCTTTGGTGCATGGAGCAACAACAGCTAACAAAGACATTAGGCTCCATAATTATGAAAGCCTGACTGATTTAAGAATCTACAAGCTAGGGCATTATAAAGTAATATGAGATTTATGTGCAAGTGTAGCAGGTAAGGTAAACCACTGAGTCGTGTTTCCAGAGAAGTCCTTGACAAAGGCAAAAATCTATCTGTGCTCCCCTTGATGTGAGAATAGTACACCCGCTAACCTGTTAAAAGGCAGGCCGTAGCAGCATCTCTTCCGTAAGTGCCTGCTTGACAGTGTTTTACCTGGTTACTTGCGGTTAAGGTGGTGGGAGCAGTGTACACGGATAAAGAGATTGTCGGATAGGGGAAGGTGAGATCCTGTGTTGCAATTATAGAAGGAATTGCTCTGTTGTGCACACATGTACTTGTGTAGCAGCAGGATTCTCTTGTGGGCGTTAAGTTCAGTGCCTTGATACAAGGAGGTACTATCATGTTTTTACTGGGGCTTGCTTGGAAGCAAGCAGTATGTTGGCTTGAACCACTTACAGGCTGACCAGGAGATACCATGAAGCCTTTCCAGTGGGAATTCTGTTTTAGTGAAGCCACACCCTGACACGGCTTAATAAGAAGAAATCTGAGATATCTTTCAGGGGTGGAAGCAGCTTTGTATCTAGGGCTTTTACATAGTTGTGGGTTTTATTCATGGTCTAGGTCTAGACTGCAGTCCCTCTGGTTTAGTAGTTTTCCATTGTAGGATATAGGGTTGTGGTATTGTGAGCTAAACTGAGTCGTCCTGCTGGATGTAGCAAATCAAACGAGCAGATAAGACATCAGATCTATACAGTTTTATGAATTATTAAAGATACAGACTAAAGGTCAGTAATACTGTATTGTTGCTTCATGTATTGGATATGTGATAAGCCAGAAGAAATGAAACTTTCTTGTAATAATGTACATGCTGTTAGTATGTGTGATGGAGTAGAAATTTCTGTTGCCAAAAAATTTATATTGCAGAAAAGGAACTTGAAAATCATGGTTTGCAGCTGTTGCAGTTTTGGGGGATAGAAGAGGGAAATTGAAAGAGTGGTCACCTTTCAGACTGGTGGACATGTTGGAAATCCAATCTAGCCAGCCTTTTATAGGAGGGAGGTGCTCACTGTTATGCTTCTGTACTTGACAATAACATTAATGTGAAGGAGCAAAAAAACCCTCAAAACAAAACCAAACCCCCTGCTGTTACCTTGATCTCTCTTTCTCCCAGGAAGAGGTTCTTGCAGGAGGTGAAGCTTAAAGATTATTTGGGGTGTGTGTGTGAGGAGGATATCCATTGTATTAGAAGTGAATTGTAAACATTTTCTCTTTCTTACTTTTTCTCTCTCTCTCCCCTCTCCCCCTCCCCCTTCTGTAAATGGTATTTCTGCTGCTTAGGCAGAGTTGACTTTCTTTCAGTGGCAAACCTTTTTTTTTTTATAAGCTGTAGTTATTTGGCCTGTATACAGACTTAGGTTGATGTAGCTGGTCTGATGTATTGGGTACAAGAAGCTTGTTAATTCCTCTTCATTGAGATTTTGATATCCTGTAGATAAAATTGGTAATGTGTTTTCATTTAGAAGTACTGATATTGAAGTTGATACAAAGAGAGATTAAATAGTTCCATGCAGTGGGCCAGTTTTGGTCTCTGTTACCTCTTGTGTTTTTGCAATCCTTTTCTAGATGATTTAAAAATGGTATTTCCTTTGTCTAAAGCCTGCATGTGTTGACAAAATTAGCAATGTGCTTGTTTGTGTTTTTGTTAAACACACAAAATAATGTGCACAATGGCAATATTCTTTCATCTTTCTTATAATTATAGGTGTTGCTTGTTGAGGAATAGTTCTGGACAGTGTGAATTAGTATGTATTGACTTTGTCTCTTTAGTGTTGACATTAATGTTAATTTTCTACTAATCTATAATTAAATATCATCAGTTCTAATTATAACAAACTGCCTGAAAAATAATTATGCAGGAAAACATTTTAGCAGATTAGTCTAGGTATAGTACAGTTATTTTTTCAAATAACCTTGGAAACATTTTAGCTTAATTTATTTTCATCAAAACAAAAAATATTGCTTTAAAGTGAATTTTAATGTTTGCCTTATATAATGGCAGTTCTGGAAACTGAGAAACAAGGAATTCGTACCATGAGATGTTTGTAAAGCATTCCAGGAAGTGGGCAGTTTTTCCAACTTCTGTAAAATTATATCTGAGCTATTCCTTCATTTATTTGTTTTTTAAAAATGCATTCTGTATTTGTTATTTGTTCATAGCCTATCATGCTGTCTGTTAATACGGAGCAAGTTGAAGCTGGTTAAAATGTTGTAAATTATCTGATGGGTGGAACTGGTTTTCTAGCCCTTTTGAAGGGGTCTGGAAGTCGAAAGATTTGGATAGTTACTGGATAATTGGGACTGACATGTAATGTTTTTTTTTCAAGTCAGAATTTTTTGGTATGCAGTTGGGCTTTATGTTAATAAGGTAGGGTCTGTTAAGATCCAGTAGCGGTGCAATGGGTTGTACATTCTATAGTTAAATGTTTGTACCATGTTTATACTTGGAAATGACAATTACAGTCTATGTGATATTTATGTATCCTGGTACTTAAATACTTAGTAACAGATAAAGAACAAACACTGCAAACCTCTAAGTACTTGATTTTTTTGTTTAAAAATGAATATTGCATAGTATATTTTGTTTAAATATGAGTTATTTGCCATGTTTCGTTACTTTCAAAAATAGTGTTCAAGGCATATTTCTTTAAAATAGTGGATTTTATTGCTCAAAACATACATCGTTAAATGTTTTGGGTGTTTCTTAAGTTTAAAATGCAGTGTTTGTATTACTCCCCAAAGCAACGAAATTGAAGTTACAAACGTTGCAGTTGTCATTTTAATATTTTAATGAAGAGGAAAGAAAAGACCTCACCATTACAAAAAAATCCTTTCTAGAAGTGTAGTTAAGATTGCAGTTCCCTGTAGTGGGCTGACTGGACTTGATAATTATAGAGGTAAGACTATCTGCAAATGTTGATACCATCTGAAGTAAGTGTTGAAAGCATCATCTAAAAGCTATACCATATGTTTGTTATACTGTTTTAGAAAAGAGTAGATATTTCATACTTGGATAACTGTGAGCGTAGAACCATTTGTTTTCATTACATTAGTAAGATGATACAGAAATTAAGAAGTGTCATGGCAAATGTTTACAGCTATAAAGTGATTTTATACCGATAACATTTGTCGTAAGACTTTCTGTTACCAGAATTATATGCTGTAGTCCACTGTTGTTCTTCATTCCATGGAGAATTAGGCAAATTTGCATTCTGTGGAGAAATTAAGCTTTGGTTTCCAGCCTTATGGATTGATCAGTAAACTGCAGGTTGATCTTTGCTGAGTGAACAAATACTGTTGCTCTTGGTCCTCAGCTGCTATGATTTTTAGGTTAATGGGAAGGATTTTGTCGTATTTTCAAGAGACAAAGAGAAGGAATTGTGTGTACTTGTAGTTTGAGAATACCTAAATAGTTGTGTAAAAACTAGTTACTAGTGAGTAGAACTTGTTAGTTACTAATTAGATCAGCTTGTTCAGAAATGAATTAAACAGGTGGGCTGTGTGTCTGAGGTGAGTACATACTGGAGCTTGGTGGCAGGTTTTAGTATTAGTTCAGATAATTCCAGAAGCTGAGCCGTTATTGTGCTCACTTTGAATACTTCAAAGTGTATGGTTACAACTTCCAATCCTTTAGTTTTGTACCTATCTTGTATTTCACTCATGTAAGTTACTTTTTGTTTCAATCTCCCTTCTTGGTGAGATTGTGCAGCTATGATGTTTATGGTGTAACATTTGAATAATGTATCTTTACAATTAAGAATTAAAGTGACGCTCATTAAACTTCATGTGCCTTTATAGAGACTAGTTGGCTGTCTTTGTTAAAAATGTTAACAATGTTAATATTGTTCACTAGCCGTTTTGAACTAGTTCTGTATGGAGCCCTGCAGAAGGCTTCCAGGATTTGTAGAGGTGTATCTGAGAGGATAATCTTGGTACCTTTTACTGGATGCTTCTCTTAGAAGGAAGGAGAGGATTTAGTCTCATCCAAGTTCATTGGACCAGGGAAGTGCTATAAAACAAGAGAGAATTATTAAGTATGGTTTAAATGTGTTTCTGACTTACAGATAGGTAAGTTAGAGAAATAGCCATAGTAGTTGTAATTCCTCTTGTGAAAATGCTGCCTTCAAGACTGTCTCGTTTCAATACTAGCACGTTAAAAGCTTGTTTTGAAGACTAGTTGTACTGATACTGGCCAAAGGAGTAGAGGCATTTTGATAGTTTGCTTGGGAACCTAATAAAGTTTTTGGACAGTACGTTTTTACAATTAGCCTGGTTGTCAATTTTTGCAGTGTAAAGATAGTATTCTTGATTCTAAATGCTATTCTTTTAACCTGAAGAGTGACAGGAAAGTATTCCTTGCATGAATAAAATACTGCGTTACTAAACGAAAAGCCACTTAGATATGTTTTGGAGTGGAAGAATATTCTTTGTTGGATGGATTCACTTCACAGTATGAGAGGATGCATGGATTACCATCAGAGCTGTTTTGTCAAAATAACTTCCTTTATGGTTCTTGCATTTGCTATGTAGTATTCATGGAAGAAGGTTGTTTAATTAAGATGCAGAATTAAGAGCTCACTTACTGATTTGTAAAGGGAATGACTAAAAGTGTATTATGAATTACAACCAGAACACTGTATGTCTACATATGAATTTCCTTTGTGGTAAGTTGTTAAATTAATTGTTTTGTTAAAATGGCTTTAAGTAATTTCCTTTTCTCACAGTGGTGTTTTGAGGATTATGATTCACTTCTCAAATATAGATTGGTTATTAAAGTTTAAAGGAAATTGAATTGTGAATGTACTTTTCATTAAATTTCTGCTTGCATTTTGAGAATTGAAAAATTCTGAAAAATTTCAGGATATTTTCAGCGTTGGTCAAAAAATCCAGTGCCGTGGCTTTTAAAATACAGCAAATAGGTCTTTTTTTGGTAGTGCTGCATTACTTCTGTTGCATTGGCCATTTCCACTTTCAGTTTAAGCATTGTTTTAATTATCTTGTGATTATAAAACTTAGTTTGCACAGGAATCTAGCGTAGAATAGTAAATTGAAGCTAAGACTTCAGCTTTATGTATTTTACCACTACATAGCAGAATTTTAAGTACTCTATCTGTGCTTCTTATATGTGCTAGTGAAACCATTTTTGCACCTTTGTGATGAATCAGTCTGGAGAACTGTTTCAGATGAAAAATAATGTAGTAAAAAATGGAAGACTCATTAATTTAAATAACTGGCACTGAAGGTTAGTACTAAGACAGAGGTTTTGGATTTTAAAAGAGCAAACTTGCTCAGAGCTCAAGTGGGAGGAATTCCATGGGAACCTTCCATGGAGGATAAAGAAGCCATAGAGTGCTGAGAGTTCTTCAAGAATGCTTTCCTGGAAGCACAAAACCAGTTCATCCCCTTTAAAGGTAAGGGAAGTATGCAGAGTAAGACACCCCTTGGCTTAACTGTGATCTTTTGATTCTGCTCAAAATCTAAAGAGAAGCCTACCAGGGATGGAAAAACAAATTAATACCTGTTGAGAACTATAAGGGTATTGCCAGAGTGTGCAGAAATGCATTTAGAAAAGCAAAATCTGAACTTGGATTGAAATTGGCCAGAGATGCCAAAACTATGACAGAGTTCTTCAAGTAAGTAATCAAGAAACAGAAGGAAAATATTGGCTGGCTGTTAAACAGGAGAGGTGAATTAGTCACCAACACTGGTGAAAACACAGATGTTCTCAACCCATTATTCCCCTCTGTCTTTACCACCACTGTTGGGACCTAGGAGGTTTGGGGAAAAAAAATCCAGATCAATGCAAACACAGACCCACCATCAGTTAAGAGAGAGTTGATATGCAACTGCTACAGGAGCTCAGTCCCTATAAATGGGGTCGTTAAGAGAGCTGGCTGATACTTTGAGACTGCCCTCCATAATCTTTGAGAAATTGTGGAAATGATGGGATGCCACAGAAGACTGGAGGAAGGCTAATACCACCCTCATCTACAAGGATGGCTTAAAGAAGGATCCAGAAAATTATAGGCCTGTCCCTGGGAAATTTATGGAGCACATCCTTCTCGGGGCTATCACAAGTCAAATGAGGCCTTTGACTGGGAAAAGCTAGTATGGATTCACCAAGGGCAAATCATGCTTGACAAATATGATCACTTTCAAATGACAAAATAACCTGCTTGGTTGATGTGGTGTGAGTAGTGGATGTTGTCTATCTGGATTTTTCCAAGACTTTCAATCCAGTACCCTACAGCCTCTTCCTAGAGAAACTCCAGCATTATGATCTAGACGAGTGGTCTCTGCTGTGGATGGCAAACTGGTTGTCAAGGGTGCATTCAGTGGGTGGTGGTGAATAGCTCCTTTTCAAACTGGCAACCTGTCACAAGTGAGGACCAACACCATTTGATGTCTTTATAAATTATCTGGATGATGGAATCAAGTGTACTCTGGTGAAATTTGTTGGTGATACCAGACAGAGTAGGGAAGTACACGCTTCAGAAGGGAAAGCCACCCTGCAGGAAGACATGGTTAGGCTGGAAGAGTGGGCTAAAAACCTGATGAAATTCAACAAGAATAAGTATAAGGCCTTTCATCTGGGAAAATATAATCTAGGAGTGCAGTACAAGCTGGAATCTACCCAGTTGGAGAGCAGTGCTGTGGAAATGGACCTGTGTGTCCTGGTGGATAACAAGCTCAGTATGACTGGACATGCTGCTGCCAACAGGATGCTGGGTTGTATCAACAAGGGTATCATCATCAGAGATGACTTGGTGCTTGTCAGTCAATGCCAGGAATACTGTGTTCAGTTTTGGTCCCTGCAGTACAAGAAAGAGGTTTTAGAGAAGAAACAAGTGTTTATTGGTGCTTTTCTTAATTCAAAGGATAAGTGTAGCTTTTAAATTTTATAATTTCTGGAAAAAAATTTCTACTAAACAGCCATTCAGCTACTTTTGAATAGGAATAGTACATTTTGGTCAATTCCTTGGTTAAGAAACAGGGAAGTTAATTAAAAAAACACTGTGTGTGGAAGCAAAACTAAGCATTAGATGATACGAGGGATGCATGTCTGAGCTGCTTCTGGCATTCTAATGAAAATTCTCAAATATACCTTTACCATAGGAGCACATATTAATTTAATTTGCAAGTTTCTGTAGCAGAGGGCTTTCTTAACTGTAGTTACTATGTGGAGGAAATTATAGTTGAAATGGCTTTAATGACTCTTCTGTTCATATGTGGGGAGGAGTTAGAGGTATTTATGCTTATTGCAAAATTTGTTTTTGTTGCCAAAGTAAGATGAGATCACAGAGACTATTAGAGTCCATGTTAACTAATTAGCAAGACAGGTCTCATTTTCAACCTTGAAAGGACTCGATTAACTTACAAGTTTACATGTTAAAAAATTTATCAGTTTTGACAGTTTTCTAGGATTAGTTATATATTGTCCATCTTTGTTCTCTTGGTGGGATTTTTTTCTATGTGTTGTTTCAATAAAAGGCATTTAAAAATTTAGTTGATAAGAATAATTTAGTTGATAAGAATAATTTTAGTTGATAAGAATAATTTTAAAAAAATATTGATGGTTCAGTGGAATCTGGAAAGGAGAAAGGTGTGCGTTAAAAAAACGGAAAGCACAGCAAAAGCTGTATTGTAGTATGGAAGGCTGTTGTAGGGAAGGTGGATGTATTTGGGACAGTTTGAAGGATTGTGGAAGTTTGCATAAGGATTTGTTAGATAATGGTGTGTGGTATGGATATGATTGTTGTGGGACTGTGATGCACAGTCTTGAAGATTGTCATCTTTTAATCTGGAAATGTAGGTGTTCCCCAAACTGAATGAGGACAGAGTTGAATTATCTCGACCTATTCCCTGTCAGTAAAAATGCTGTCATCTTAAGTTGTATTTTTCTTTGCTAGTTGGTTTTGTTCCCCTGTGGCAGCTTATTTTCTTGCTTTTGAATGGTAGGATGTTTTCCTGTAATGCTTGTGGCCAAAAAGCTGAGAACAATGATGACTCCATTATATCCAGTGAGAAAGGAGTCTTTTGTATTACTTACTTTTAATTGCTAATTAAACTAAGTCTTTGGTAGTTTGAAAGAATGGAATAGTTTATGTCCTCCACTTCAGACCAGTTTTTGCCACTTGACTATGGAGAATGATGGAAGGTGTGATTTTTATTATGATTTCTAGATAAAAGTGATCTTCCTGAAAAAGTGATAATGGGTAAGAACACTCTTTGTTTTGCGTAAGAAGTTCTCAGGATTCAGGGAACCTGTGATGCCTTTGAAACTGAGGGGCAGCTTAGGACTGTGCTGCTTGAGAAGGCCTGGGAGACACTGCCCCGTCCCAGACTCTCTATGGATTTTGCCAGACTGCTCTGCTTTAGTTTCTGTATTCAGTAATTAAAGGTATTGTAGATTGTCCAGACAAGCAGCAGGGATCTTCTAAAGAAAGCCTGCTGATATTCAGAGTATTGTGATTTGTTCTTGATTTTAATTTTTTTTCCTTAAGCAGTAAAATAAGAGTGAAGCTTCTTTAATAGTGCAGCACTAGTTCTAGCATTAGAACACATTGATTTTAAAAATCCTTAGCACAGGTGGGAATGAATTTTCTAACATTGGGAAACTCCACAGGAGGAGTGGGTAAGCAGACATGCAGATTTGACATCTGAAAACAGGAAAACAAGTTCCAACTCGGGCTGTTTCACAAGATTTTCCCCAGGGCTCTCTCACTTCCACAACTGGACCTCAAAAATGGAACAGACTGATTCAAAGCAATTCATTAATGTATAGCTTGAGGTTTGTATAGCTTGAGGTTTGTCAGGCTTCAGACAGCTGGAAAGGAGAAGGAAGACGCATCTGTTCCGGTGACTTGGTTTTCATGGATTTGCTTTAGTTTGAGAACCTTTCCAGATTTTCTTCATATCATTGCTGAAATCGATTAACTCCTGTTATTATAAGCAAGTTACCTGTTTCATTGACCTAGTTTGTTAGTGATCCACTCTTCTAAGTGATAAAATATTGCTGAAGAGTAGTAGCTATCATATTAATACCTGGGTTTAAGAATGAGTGCATTGTCAAACTCAGCCTCTTTGTTCTTACGCTCACACTTGGATCTCAGTTGGACAGTAGTCTCTGCTGCTGTAACTCTGCTGGCATTTTCTCTACTTCAGCAATGCCTGCACAGTGTATACTGACAGAAGTTATTCTGTTAGCATTATTGCACTATTGTGTGCAGTATTAGAAACAAAACCTGTTAGTGCTATCCACTGTTACCCTACTTGGAGGTTTGAATCAAGGTGTATGTTGGGTTTTGTTTTGTTTTGTTTTTCTTTTCCCCTAGTATATGAGCAGACGGCATGTGGTAAAGCTGATTTTGGTAGAACAGCAATGCTGTCTGTTCTGGGGCCTTCATGTGCTGTTGTGATACTGCTTGTATTAATTTCAGCTTTCAGTATCTTCCATGTTTTCTAAAGAGTAAAAAAAGTCTGATTGGCCTTAAACCTTGTTGCAAGTAATGTAATTTAGAGACTGGGTCAATGTGATCTTTCTATTTATCTCAAATGACCAGACAAACTTTGTAATGTTGTACTGTACCATGATTACACAGGATTCAACTATGATTAGGATGGAGTATACTCTAGATGAAGACTATTCTAAAGCGGTATCTTAAGGAAAGAAACATTTCTTTTAGAGCTCTTGCTTTCAGTCCTTAATAAAAGGTATATTACAAGTTATGTAAGTTCTTCACTCTGTTGCAACAAACTGTTGTATCAGCTTACATTTCAATTATTTTAATTATAAGCTACCTTCCCCCTCCCCCCCCTTTGTTTGAAACATGGTTGGGACAGAACATTGGAAAATATACTTTGTGGATCTGAACTGCAGGAGGAATGACTAGTGTAACTTAGCAGGTAGAAGAACTTCATTAAACAACAGATATGTTTGTAAGATGATGAAACATTTATGTAACTTCATATTGCACATTAAATTGACAATTCCTTTAGGTAGGAAAAAAAAATCACATTTTGCTTAGAAACTAAAGAACAGACACTAAATGAGTAGTGTAGGTACCATGATCTTGCCTCTCCTTCCAAAGTCACATAAGGGAATTAAATTGCTACTTCTGAATAATTTTGGCTCTTAGTCTAAAGGTGTATTTCTCCTTGAAATGCACTCTAAAAATGAAATGTTACAATTTTCTTCCTTGCATATATAAAAATTTTGGCATTTGTTTATCACTTTGTTTGGACCTCTTCCTTTGCACGTAGAGCTCAAAGGAGGATTCCCATAGCATTGGAGAATGAATACTTGAGAGACTCTATTGCACAGCACTTGTACAGTGGATTGAGCTGAAATGAGATGTGATTTCCATTGCTAAGTTGCATTTACTGCAGAAAACTGCCCATGAAGTTGGACTTAAATATCTGTATGAAGAATTAGATTTGTCTTAATTTGTGTTTTCTTTGGCCATCATATGCTATAAACGTAGATCTGAACCACCACAAAGGCTTTGTGTAGAGATGGTTATCCAGAACTTTCTCCATTGAGTTGAATTTAACTGAGAGTTTGCCTGTAAACCTTGGAAGGAGTTTTATTTTTACTTCCTGGAACGTGTGTGTCATTGAAATGGAAGGAGGGAAGAAAGAACAGATGGATAATTGTGGACTGTGAGTAGTGGGAAGACTGCTAACCCAGGAAAAAATAGCCAAATAGTGTTTCTGGAGGTGTCTCCACAAGCTAGAGAAGACAGCCCAGGTATGCAGTGGGCTTGCAGTTAGTGTGTACCTTGGGCCACCTACTTAAATCAGGAAGTTACATTTTTACCTCCTCACATTTAAAACTACTGTAACCAGTGGAAGTAGGGTCTCCCAGGATTTTGAAAAGCAGCCCACTTTGGGGGCTGCCATTAATTGTGCAGTCTAAATACAGGCCTCAAAAACGAAAGGTTTTGCTTCCATCAGGCTGTGTATTAGGTAGAAGAAAGATGACCACAGGGTGGAGAAGGCTTGCAATGCTAAACTTGTACATGTTACAGTAGCATTACCTTTTTTGGTCTCAGATGACACTAAATTCAAAACTTCCTGTTGTAGCAGAGCAGTATGTCATACTTATCTTACCTGCAAGCTCATGTCGGAAACAAATGGACCGGTTAGTTGCATCTGGCACATGCAGTGGTTGTAAATAAGTCCTGGAAATGAGAGAGAAGCCCACCTTTTTGGAGGGAGTTTTGAAGGCACACCCTGTAAGTCCCTTTAAACTATAGCAGAGTTTTCAGGAGTGGGGAGGGCTAGTGATGGCTTTGCTATATGCAGACCCCCCTGGAATAGTATAACAATCTGAGTGGTTGTAAGAGGATTATATTTTTTGCCCTTTCTCCCCTTCAAACTCAGTGTAACAGTAGAAAATTTTTGATTTATGTAGTGGACTTTGTTCTGTGGTATCTTATGTCCTTTTAGACTGGTTTAGCAAGACTTGTAAAACCAGGGAATGATATTGTGCTTATGTATGTAATTTTAACCCTGAATTCCATGAATGACACTCCCTCTTTTCAGATCCTCAAGGTGCATATGCACATTTTGGTACTGTCTGCAACTGAGGAGAAGCTGCCTGTGGCCTTCCTGTGGTTCAGTTCTTGGGCTACTTTGCAGAAGACTCAGCTCCACTTTTTTCCAAGTGTGGTTTTTTTTTTTTTTTTTTTTTTTTCCCCATATTCAATGATCTCCTTCACTACACCAACTCTGAAATTTGTCTGCCATCCTTGTCTCATGCATAACTGTCTTACGGTCATAGTGGTTTACACGTCCCTGAGCCTTCCTCCTGCCTGTACGAGACAGTGCTAAATTGTAGTTGTTTTCTTGAGGCACAGAAGTGTTCTTTAATTTTAGCTGTTCAGTCTGGAGAAGAGAAGGCTCCGAGGTGACCTAATTGTGGCCTTCCAGTATCTGAAGGGGGCCTACAGGAAGGCTGGGGAGGGACTTCTCAGGATCTCAGGTAGTGATAGGACTAGGGGGAATGGAATGAAGCTGGAAATGGGGAGATTCAGGCTGGATGTGAGGAAGACGTTCTTCACCATGAGAGTGGTGAAGCCATGGAATGGGTTGTCCAGGGAGGTGGTTGAGGCCCCGTCCCTGGAGGTGTTTAAGCCCAGGCTAGATGAGGCTCTGGTCAGCCTGATCTAGTGCGGGTGTCCCTGCCCATGGCAGGGGGTTGAAACTAGATGATCCTTGTGGTCCCTTCCAACCCTGACTGATTCTGTGATTCTATGATTCTAATTTGATCCTGTTAGCACTCAGGCTCACATTTCTCAAGGGAAGGTCTATGTTGTAATGCTACTTACATACAACAATTTTGCTTAATACCTTGATAGTAAAGTGCAGCTACCCATGATGCAGCTGGAGTACTAAGAGCTGCTGCCCAGTGATTGCCCTCAGATCTTGGTGGACAGAACTGCAGTTACATGTATTTCCTGTTTTCAGGATGTTATTTAGTTGCTCTAAGCCTTCTGGAAGGCCTCACAGAAGATTCTACTTGCTAACAAACTGTGTTACATTTTATTGACAAAGATATTTTCACTTAATACTTTTATGCTTAGCATGTGACTGAAGACCTGCTTCACCATCTTAGAGCTCTAGTTTCTATTTAAAAGGCCTATTACATTTTGAGATAAACTTTACAAAAATAGTGATTCACTATAGTCATGTAGGTACAGCTTTAGACAATGCTTTTTGATAGTGAAAGTAAGTAGTAGCGTTAGGATATCGACACTGAAAATAATGCTTTTCAAATTTCAGATTACCATTTCACAGTATCACAGTATTACTAAGGTTGGAAGAGACCTCGAAGATCATCGAGTCCAACCTGTAACCACAGACCTCACAACTAGACCATGGCACCAAGTGCCACATCCAGTCCCCTCTTGAACACCTCCAGGGACGGCGACTCTACCACCTCCCCGGGCAGCCCATTGCAATGGCGAATGACTCTCTTGGTGAAGGACTTTCTCCTCACCTCGAGCCTAAACTTCCCTGGCGCAGCTTGAGACTGTGTCCCCTTGTTCTGGTGCTGGCTGCCTGGGAGAAGAGGCCAACCCCTTCCTGGCTACAGCCACCTTTCAGGTAGTTGTAGAGAGCAATGAGGTCGCCCCTGAGCCTCCTCTTCTCCAGGCTAAACAACCCCAGCTCCCTCAGCCTCTCCTCACAGGGCTTGTGCTCAAGGCCTCTCACCAGCCTTGTTGCCCTTCTCTGGACACG
This sequence comes from Picus viridis, assembly GCA_033816785.1. Lineage (NCBI taxonomy): Eukaryota > Metazoa > Chordata > Aves > Piciformes > Picidae > Picus > Picus viridis. Next base: position 19,461,684 of record CM066570.1, on the reverse strand, counting down.
TTCAAGTGTCTCGATGTCCTTCTTAAACTGAGGGCCCCAGAACTGGACACAGGACTCAAGGTGTGGCCTAACCAAAGCAGAGTACAGGGGCACAATGACCTCCCTGCTCCTGCTGGCCACACCATTCCTAATGCAGGCCAGGATGCCATTGGCCTTCTTGGCCACCTGGGCACACTGCTGGCTCATGTTCAGGCAGCTGTCGATCAGCATTTAGACTTGGGTTGATGAAAATGCTAAGTTATTTGATTCCTCAGTCCTGAATGAAAGCGACAGGAAAGTCCAATGGTAATGTTGCATTTGACTGGATCTGTTTCTTCTGTCATTTGCTTCTGATTTTGTTGATAACATTTCAGTTTCAAAGAGCGAAAACTGGCATTCATGCACTTTGAAAGTTAAGAACATTTGAAAAAACAGGTGACAGTGGATTTTTATATGTATTTTGAGAAAAAGTTTGAGTTAGAAGCCTGCCAGGTAGGTAAATGACACAGCAGAAAGCAAATTGCATGCTCCTACCCATTTGAAAGTGGGTGGGTGGAATATCTTAAGAAGAAAAAAAAAACCACCCAAAACAAAACTGTGAACAATTGCTTGGAACATACTGCTTTCAAATAACTTTGTGAGACAGTATGGTTATAAAACTTTTGTAAGTACCCTTTCTAGTGTAACCTTCATGATTCCTGAACACCTGCTTTTGTTGTAGGGTATTATTGATAGCCATTGAGGTTGGAGAGCTGTTCATTCTTTTGGTGTTATCCTATGGGTAGCAATGAATGTTTGACACGTGACATTAAAAGCTATTTAAAAAGTGTTATCCAGTCCCATTTCTGTTGCTGTTTTGATGGGAGGGGATGGGGTAAAGTTGGTTTTTGTTTGTTGCCTCTTGAAGTGGTTTGTTAACAGGAATTTACCAACAACTGTGGTTTTTTTTTTTTTTTTTTTTTTTTTTTTTTTTTTTTGTTTGTTTCAAAGCCACTTAAATTTTTTTACATAAAGTTTTGGAGGCACCTTACAGAACATGTAATGCTACTGTCTTTCTTTGAATATTACTCTTTTACTATTATTTTTCTTTTCTGGGCAGTTGCTAAACAAAACCTTTTCTTAGGATAAAATTATTTTACAAGTGAGTTTGGAAAAGCAGTTACCTTTACATAAATAAATATACATTTTATATATATTTATAATATTTATATATTTATAATATATATAATTTATATATAAATATTTACCTTTATATAAATAAGTGCTAATTTCTTCATCCAATGAGATAGGATAGGAAGCCTCATTTCTTGTAGTAGGTGATAATGACATACCTGCAGTGTTAGTACCTGTCAGAGTAATGCTGAAATTAAAGCCAAAATAGAATATGAAAGACCATAATAGGTGAGCTTGGTTCTTAATAAATGAAATCTGCCAAAAATTTGCCTGCCTTCATTAATTAAAATTAAAAATTGAGATACTCTAGAGAGAATGCAAGACTGAATCCCACCCATATTTATGTTGTTGAAGCTGATGAGGTTTCAAGTATTGTCTGTGGGTTTTGGGTCTGTTGCTGTATTTCCTACTTAAAGACAGTGTGTTTCCCTCCTGTCTGTCCCGCAGGGATGTGGTAGCTCAAAAGTTTAAGAGGTTAATTCAATCTTTTTTTCACAATCTTTCCAAAATACTTTTATCCAAATTGCTGCAAGGACATAAGCCCCTTTCTTCACAGTTCAGCTCTTCACAGGATGTTAGGGGTTGGAAATCTTGAGTCTAACCACTCTGCCAGCGCAGGACCATATAGTCTAGCAGGGGTTGCACAGGAGTACATCCAGACAGGCTCTGAAAGTCTCGGGAGAAGGAGACTCCACAGTCTCCCTGGGGAGCCTGTTCTGGTCTTTAGTCGTGTTGAGGTGGATCTTCCTATGCTGTAGTTTACATCCCTTGCCTCTTGTCCTATCACAGGTTGCAACTGAAGAGACTCTTGGCGCTAAGTAATTGGTATTGGTCTGTAGCACTCCAATAGAAACTGCTTTCAGAAGTCCTGAGCAGAGGGATTTTTTTTTTTTTTTTTAAGAGAAAACACAGAAGGATATGTAGGTTTGTATGAGAGCTTCCAGCTGGTTTTGTGGCCTGTCCCTCCATGTTGCAGGTGGTAACGTTATGGATACATGTAATGTCATAACATTCACGAAATCACCCATCTTAAAAGTGTTAGAGAAGAATACTTAAAAATACCCTTTTGCCTCTGCAGTTTCTATTTAAATGCTGTGCAAGGCCATAATTTTCTGATTTTTCAAAGCCTTCTAAAATTTTTTATTCTAAATTTGTACACATTTGTTTGTGTGTCAACACTGTTAAGCTGAAATAACTCTTTCTGTGGTGTTTGTCCTGTTGGTACGTGTTGAAAATAATCATACTACATTTTGATTTGCTAAGGTAAATAATTTGATCTGTTTAGACTTCCTTTTGCAAGAGAGACTCTACTTTACTTTAATCCCTGCAGTTCTCTTCTGAGTTTATATCTATGTATCTTTTCTGAACACAGGAATATGGTATAGAACACTGTAGATCGAATCTGCTGAGATGCTATTAATATTTCTGCTTTTAGAACAGGTTGTCTCCTGTCTCTTCTACTGCAAGAGCTTGGGAGCATCGACTGAAATTACCAGGGAGCAAATTCAGAATAAATTGAAGATGATTCCTTGGAGTTAAATCTGTGGAATGGCTTACTGCTGAATATTGTTAATGTTAAATGGGCTGTCATGGTTTTAAAAAGTGGTGGGGCAAATTAATGAAAGGAAAATCCATTAAGAGTTAAGAGCAGTAATACCACCTGTGCCCAGGAAGTTCCTAAACCTAAATTGCTGCAGCCTGGAAAAGTCTTAGGAAAAAAAAAAAGCTAACCTTATTCTTCTGCTTACTTTTCAACACTATGATTTCATGTAAAAGCTGTGCTAATCTTTTGTTACTGCTATTTTAGTTTTTGCTGTTGAAGGAAATAGGAAGATAAGATGTTGCACTAAACTGAGTGGTGGTCTGATTTACCACAGGCTTCTTTATTTTTGTTGGAAATTTATCCTCTGTTGAACTCCAGAATTGTGTATATGCTGTTTTTCTATCTGCCTTATGTTGGTAGCATATACTTGATTTGTTGCCTCATAAGCAAATAATTAATGTGTCTGAGGGTTTTTTATTGTTTTGTTTTGTTTGTTTGTTTTCTGACTGGTTTTAGTAAGCCTGTTGCAGAGTTCAGAATCTTACCTGGTTGTATAACGTTTTACTGCTGCGTGCCTCCTAGATTACCTTTTGAAAAATCCATCTGTGACATGCTGATGGGTGTGTTTTCAAGAAGTAATATCCTTACCTCATTTGTAGTTGATAGGCCTAAAATAATACTGTAAATTCAGTCCAAAGGCCAATATCTTATTGCTGCAAATTACAGAGATAATGATAGGCTCCCACCAGTAAGTGTACTTAATATTACAGCAATTCACCTTTTATGTTGAATGTCTTAAATAACTATGAAAATGAATTTTAGTTAGAGTTTCATCTGGCTCATAGTAAAAATGAGAGTATGTTGAACTGTTTGTGAAATGTGCAGGAAACCTTGATCCAGAGACTCAAGTCTCAATCCATTACTACACAGGAGTGAATTTAGACAGATTTATTTATGCCTGTTGTACACTGTGTAGTGTAACTATACTGCTAAGTGTTATGGTGATAAGGAGAATGGAGTTGAGTTTCTGTTCCTTTAAGTCTGCCTGAGTGTGGGAAAGACTAGCATAACATTGGCAGCCAAGTCTTTACATCTGGTGAGGCAGGGAAATAAAATTTAACAAGAGCTGCAAACTTGTATTTTAATATTCCACAAAGACTCAGTTTTTCAAGTTACCTCACCATAAAAGAAGTTTCAAACCTATTTTGAGTATACTGTATTTTTTCTTAGAATAAATTGAGGGTCAGGTCTGTGTGGTTTTGTCCTATTAGCCTGCAAATAGACTTACAAAAAACTAAATTTTAGGCCAACAAGTTGTAATGCTTAGTTCAAGTGCGCCCTGCCTCTGCTCTGATTCTAGGACTCCTTGTCATTCACTTGGCTTACTCGCATGCTTCCTGGTTTTCTGCAGGGCTGGGCCTTCCTGTCTTCAGATGTAAAAGAATCCACTTACGGAGCATTTCCACCTGCTTAGCATGTGGAGAAGAAGGAACTAGGTGATAGTTCCTTCCAACCCAAACTACTGTATGATTCTAAGGGACAACAGATAAGAGAGGAAGCCTCCCAGTCTCCTGTGCACATGATATCTCCCCAGTCAGCATTCCCTGTCCATGGCTGCTGGCTGGGGGAGCTTGTTCACCGATAGCTGTTTGGTGCTAATTGGCCAAGAAGCTGGAAGCAGTTGCAGCCTTTCCATTTACTGAGCTGCGGCACTGACCTTTTTACTTAGGAGATTTTTCCTGTGAGCTTCACCAGTCTCATGAGATACCAGTTCTCCATCCTTGGCATAAAGACAACATAAAGAATCTCTCCTGCATGCACAAGTGTTACTCGCATTTCCAAGCTTAAGCATGAAGCTTAACACCTCATGTTGCTGGTGCTTGACAGGCCACAGTTGGTCCAGAATGACAGGTTTTGCCTTTTTTTTTTTTTTCTTTAAATATATATATATAAATCTGATACGGCAGAAAGCAGTGAAAAGGAACTTTCTGTACTACAGTTGTGTGATGGGTTGGAAGTTCCCCCCAACATGAAATTGCCAGACCAGCTCAGTTGGAAGCAAATGAAGCTGTATTTACAAGTAAAACTATCTAAAATGAAATGCAAGGAATAGCTACAAAATATACAGTAGTTACAATATTTACAGGTATTTATGATTTATAAACAGCACAAGAACCCTCTTGGACAAACCAGGGGACTAATAATAGCTTCCTTACTCCCTGCTCCCTATCCCCCTGTACACAATAGAGGAAAGATCAGAGAGTTTGCCAGTACTTAGCCACAACAAAGTAATTCAACCAAGGTCAGCAAAAAACATCAGAAGAACCAGCCACAGCGGAGGAAGCAGAAAAAGTTACTATACACAACTTGTCTGTTACCTGTCCAATGGGATTATTTAGAATTTACCATTATTTTCCTTTTTACATCTAATGGCGATTTATTGACATTCTACTACTTTCAGTTCTAGATCTGTGGAAAATTTTCCAGGCACAGCCTGAAACTACCACTTTAGAAGGATATTTGATGATGTTTGCCACTCTAAACAATGTAGGAATTTATCCTTCACCTAAAGGCCTGAGTCATTTACAGCTTCATTTGAAGAGTCAGATGCTTTGCTTAAAACACCTCATCTGTTGAGTGACTGAATCCTGTGTAGTAAAGCATGCTCATCAAAAGGAAAAGCTTCTCAACAAATGTCTGAAATGCACATCATTCTGTTATTTCTATCATTATTTCATTTTAAATGCAAACCCTACAGTGATTTACCATAAGGAGATATTTAAAGGTGTATGAATCACAGACACAAGCTAGTTAGTGAATGGTGCCAATAGCTCTTGAACTTCCTGATGTCAAATGCTGTACTGCACATCTGTTCTTTTGGAATGCTTTGTTGCATTTCAGATCTGTGCTGATGGAGTTTGCAGCTCCGTGGGTTTATGAAATGTTTGCTAATAATTTGGTTATTCAGAGTATTTTGTTATCTCTCTGATTCTGAGAGACAAGCAGTGGTTTTAATGCTAGTCACTCTGAAAGGTACTGTAGGTGCAGTAATGCCAGGTTAAAGATTTGAGTTTTGTACTCAATTCCACTTACATGGTGCATTCTTTGATTTTTTGTATACAATACAATAAACCAGATTGGAAGAGACCTTCAAGATTGTTGCGTCCAACCTATCAACCAATCCAACCCACCCAAACAACTAGATCATGTCACCAATCAGCCCATCAAGTCTCCTCCTGAACACCTCCAGTGACAGTGACTCCACCACCTCCCTGGGCAGACCATTCCAATGGGCAATCACTCTCTCTGTATAGAACTTCCTCCTAACATCCAGTCTAAACCTCCCCTGGTGCAGCTTGAGACTGTGTCCTCTTGTTCTGGTGCTGGCTGCCTGGGAGAAGAGACCAACCTCTGCCTGTCTACAACCTCCCTTCAGATAGTTGTAGAGAGCAATAAGGTCACCCCTCAGTCTCCTCCTCTCCAGGCTAAGCAACCCCAGCTCCCTCAGCCTCTCTTCATAGGGCTTGTGTTCCAAACCCCTCACCAACCTTGTTGCCCTTCTCTGGACACGTTCCAGCACGTCAACATCCTTCCTAAACTGAGGGGCCCAGAACTGGACACAGGACTCAAGGTGTGGCCTAACCAGTGCAGTGTACAGGGGCAGAATGACCTCCCTGCTCCTGCTGGCCACACTGTTCCTGATGCAGGCCAGGATGCCATTGGCCCTCTTGGCTGCTTGGGCACACTGCAGGCTCATGTTCAGCCTCCCATCAACCAGCACCCCCAGGTCCCTCTCTGCCTGGCCTCTCTCCAGCCACTCTGACCCCAGCCTGTAGCACTGCATGGGGTTGCTGTGGCCAGGGTGCAGAACCTGGCACTTGGATGTGTTAAATCTCATGCCCTTGGACTCTGCCCATCTGTCCAGCCTGTCGAGGTCCCTCTGCAAAGCCTCTCTGCCCTCCAGCAGATCAACTGCTGCCCCCAGCTTGGTGTCGTCCGCAAATTTACTGATGATGAACTCGATGCCCTCATCCAGATCATCAATACAAACAGACTAAGTAGTAAATAAATGGCCATTAGCCATTTTCTCTGAACCTTGGGACTGGCAAACGTAATCAACATCATACTTGGTTTTGAGGCAGTTCTGTGATGAACTCTTCAAACCATGATTAATTATAGAATTTCAAGATGAGGATGCTGTTGGTTCCCCTCCCTCCCCAGTTTTTTCATAGTTTTTAGCCTATGCTGTTGAAATTGAAATGTGATGCAAGTGTAACTTTTAAAAAATCTAATTAGAGTAACATACTAAGGAGTTGGGCATGACTGGTTGTAGAAGCCTGTGTTCCTGAGCACTCTTCTGTAGATGGTTTGAATTGATGGTTTCTTGTCCACAAGTATTGGTGTATTGCGCATTAAGTGGTTGGAGTACATGGTAACTGAAGGTTAGCTCCAACAGAATTTGGTATTGTACCTTTTAGAGCTGGGCATGATAGAAAAGAGTATTTGCAAATCCTTCTATTGGAAAGAATAGCAGCATGATAGAATTGAGAAAAGCTCATTGTTCAGGCTGTGTTTGTTAGTGTCCGAGACAAATGGTGGTGTGGACTCAAACTCTTCAATATCTTCCTCTAATGGATTGTGTTGTTCTTTATCCAGTTCTTTGTCTTATATCACAAAATTCACCTTGTTTACTCCAGGTGAAACTGAGTTTTTTATGTGGAAGCTTAATCTCTGTCATTCTGCCTCTGCCCTGCTGTGACTAATCATTGTGACTTTTGACTTAAAAGTGAGTGGACTCTGGAGCCTGATGTTGAAGGCACTTGCTATGAGTATGAACAACTCAGATTTAAAACTTTGTTTCAAATTGGGCTTCTTTGTTTCAAATTAGGCATTTTATCCTAGATAAAACCATCTAATAGGGATATTCAGTGTTTGTTGGTGAATTTTTTTTGTGCATTTTTCTATTTGTCACCTCCCCCCTGTTGAATTGGTTTCTGATTTGCTGTTATTTACTAGGAGATGTGTCCTTTGAAATATGCTCTGCTCTCTAGAGCTCTCTAAAATACATATAGAGAGACACAGAGAAGTGACATTGTTTGATAGATGCATGTTTTTCTGCTTGGTCTTTGTTGTTGTCCATTTCAGTATTGGAGGCCAAACTGAATAGGGCTTAGGAAGCATTATTTGAAAAGGTTGTCTTCTATCCAGCTCCCTGGGGATGTTAATGAAAACAGTCTGTGTTGACAACCTGAGTAGCTATTTACCCTGCAGCTACAGGACTCTTAAGGATGTGTTGCCTTTGAAAATTCAGTGCAAAGTTGTACTTATAAGAAGACACTCTTGGGCAGTTCCTTAGCAATGTTCGAGTGAATCATCTGTATCATTATTTTACTTGGTGTTTAGCGCATATTATGATGCAAATGCACACTAGTAGCTAGTACAGTTCAGACTTGAACTTTGTAGAGCATAAGTATCAGCTCTGAAATCTCTGTGAATGTACTACAAACACCTGTTATTGCTACATACTACAAGCAGACATAATTTTCCTGACATAAAGTACACCAGCTCTTCCATTCAGAAGTGATACTGATCATTAGTTGTGTGACTACATCCAGAGGACTGTGTTCCTTTTATTTCTTCATTGCAATTTCTTTTTGTTCTGACTGTTGTATGAGGTAGGAAAGGTGAGGGATAAGGCTGTGTTTGCAGGCATTAGCAGAGAAGAGCTATACCTTTTGATGACAACTACTGTGGTGCTTTTCAAGGTGTTTACTGAGCATAAATTTCTCCAAAACTTTTTTCTTTCTTCTATTCAAGCTGATTTTCATACAGTGTTGCTCACTTTTGTACAGGAGTGGCATTCCCATTGTCTAAGCATAATTAAGCAGCCACAAGAGGGGTTTATATGAATGACATTGGAAAAAAGAGCGTGATACGTGGCACGATACCTGTATGTGAGATTTCGGGAATGTGGTGGAAAGTCTTTGTGAGGCAGTCTTGCCTGGTGTACTTGCTGTGCTAAACTTACAAGTATCAGTGTTCTGAGATTGTTTGAAATAATGGTATTTCAGTGTTTGAAAGCAAGTTCCTTTTTTTTTTTGTTGTTTGTTTTTAATCCTAATTGTTTTGATGTAACTTTACTAGCTTTGTCTTCTGTGGTGCTGAAAACTCTGTAGTTCCCACCATATTAGCATTTTTTTTTACACTTTCTTTATAAATAGCTCCTGACTTACTTTATCTCCATTCTTCTAAAAAAATCTTCTTTTCCTTATTTTCAGACTAAGCTACCAACAATATTCATTTCTGAAAACTGAGCCACCTCTGATGCTTGAACACTTTTGGAACTCAGGTTTAGACAGCAGGTTTAGCAAAGCAATTTGTGGTAGTTTTAATATTATAGTTCCTTTTCTGTATCACCTTGTATTCAAAAAACAGGGTGAAAAAATAGTTGGTTAGTCTGAAACGAAGTGTTTTCACAAATACATGTTTATTGTATTAGTTTTTGTAGAAATTCTTATGCATATGTATGTACAATGTTCTCCGTTTAATACTTGTATTCCTCCCCCCATGCTTCTTTATTCCTTGCTTCATTGTTGTCTCTATACTCGGTAGACTGGTAGTGCCACATTTCCTAAGACTTGTGTCCTGAACAGTTACTCAGATTTAAACTTCCTTTTTTTTTTCCCCCCTCTTTGGATGAAACAGGCATCTCCTCATGCACACTGTGTTTTTAATTGGTCTTTTTGTGTATGTTGATACTAGCTATAGTTCCAAAATTACCTGCTTAATGAATTTGAAAGTGTCTATTTATTTGATGTCGGATTATCTTACTAAAACATACATGAAAATCTGTGGCCTCCTAAATACAACTGGTTGAACATTAAAAAAAAAAAAAAAAGAGTTTATCTATCAAAGTAAACTGTCTAAATGTTCTGAAGTATGACATGCTTGCCACTCAGTTGTGATGTTCTGTGTTGGTTTAATTAAGACTTGCTAGAATGAAACCAGATTTAGTAAATCTTAGCATATGGTGAACCACTCATTAACTGTAGAACAATTACTAAATTAAGGTACTGCAGTTCTACCTGGAACAGAATTGCTATAGTAAAAATAATACAAGAATTTAAAAATTATTTTATCAGAGAAAAACCAGGCATTTCAATTATCTATGAAAAATCTCCTGCTACTATAGTTAAAAATAAGGGTTTTTTTACAAACAAACATGCAGGATTTGGAATTACGACATTTCATACAAAATTTGTCACATCCTGAGTCTTCAGATTATGGTATGTTTTCAGGGACAGAACATTCTATTTACTGAAAGTTTAGAATTTGTTTTAATTTTCTGTATGATGTAGGTGTATCTGTACATACATATCTATATTTATAATTATATGCTACTGTATTTAAAAGAAGTAATGTGAAGGGTTGCATCCTAAAGGTGATGTCAGAATTAATGCAGAGTGATTCACTACATTAACTCCAGTCAACAAATTTTTCATTAAAATGCAATTGGTTATGGACAATGTTGGCTGCAACTGACTAAGCTTCCTGTATTTTTCCTTTGAGAAGCCTATACTATTGAGTTTACATCTGTGTGGCAGAAAACGCTTGTAAATAATGTCTTATAGTTGATAATAGATGTTCTTTATTCAATGGTAGCACGTTGTTTGTTTTTTCATTTGTTTTTTTTCCCCCACCACTAAAACGTGACTTTTCCCCATTGATCATTGCTATGCTTATTTTCTGTTTTGTATTCCATTCTGCAATTCTGGGCTGTTTCTGAAGTAGCATCGTCCCTTATTCTTCAATGATTGTTGGCCTCAGGAAGAATTATTTCTAAGTTACCGCTGCCTTTTCCACTTCTCCATTTGGTTGTAGCATTTGTTTTGTTGATACTAATTCTCTGCAGTAGGTTTCTAAATTGTCATTAAAAAAAAATTACTTTGTTTATTGTTTGTATCTTATGGTAGTATGTGCTTCTGTTACTCTAGTCTCTAGATCGTTTTTGATTTGTGCTATTTACCTTTCCATTAGTTTTTGTGTTAATTTTCACTTGTAAACTTAACAGTGTTGATCTTCTTTCTGATGGCTGCTTCGTCTCTTCTAATTGTAGGTTATAGCCAAGATGTAACAAATGCTCTTTTCAAATGATGGCTGTGATAGCTAAGTCCTAGACCGCAGCAGTGTCTTACAAAGAAAATGAATCATGATTGTTATCATTGGTGTGTGTGTATCTAATGTCTGCTACTGCTGTTCTGCTTGCACTGTTTGTTCCAGTGTCCTGTTTTTTTGAAGCAGAATCATTGGAAAATAAACTGTGAAAAACTGATTATATGTTTCTTGCGAAATGCATGAAGAGGATCAGTTTACATTGTTTTGTACTATATATCATCCCTGAAATGGGTTAGGACTTTGATCTTAAATATTGTAAGCAGATTAACTTTCCAACATACCAATACGCTATAGAATTTTGCAAGCGTAGCGTTACAGTTCATGGTTTTCCTTTTTGAGTCTGAAGTTTGTTTCTAGCATGCTGTACTTTTAACAATTTTATTGAGGCTTTTATAGAATGTAGTCCATATATATGAGATAAAAGGAGACTAAACTTGTGCGAAGTTGAGAGAGAATACTTTTTTAACACAGTATGAGCTTCACAAAGAGAGAGAACATATAAAGAAGCTTTGAAAGCTGTAGTGGGAATTGATATTCAGTAAGAAAATAAGGGAAGTTAAGAGTATTGTGCCATCCATGCATAATATGAGAGCCTTTAGTGGAGGATCTGCTGAATTAATATAGGTTATCTTCAATCAAATATGAATTTTATGCTTTTCTCTGATGAAGTAAATGATGTGTTCCTTTGAGTCAGCTACAGCGCAGGAGGGGTAGTGATTGTTGAGCTAGTCATTGATGGGGGAGAAATAGTTTTAAGTTCTGAAGAATTCAGACTTGTCTTTTTTTTTTTTTTTTTTCCTTGCTTAGTTGACAAAAGCCTTGTTCATACTTCTGTTGTTGCAGAGGAAGACCTAGAACTGGTGGTAGCCATTATTGTTACTAGAAAATCATGGGTCTGTTTGGATGAATTGTAGCATCGAGAAAGGAATGGAAGATAAGCCTTTCAGTATATTCCCCTCTTCTGCTGCTGAGGTAGCACGTACATAAACTTCTGTAGATATTCCTCGGATTGACTGGTAGTAGATAGTGTTATCATCACTTCAGTGTCCAGTACTGTCTGTGTAATTACTTTCTTTTCCAGAAGTGTAAAACATTCCTGAAGAGCTAATTAACATTCAGTTTCTAAGGATTAGTGCAGTTTGTATTTCATTTGTGAAGAGTCCACTGTTGTCTCGCTTCACATTTTTACTAATGGATATTTTTTATGCCTCCAGTTCTTACAACCTGCTCAAAAATTCAGGTTATTGCTTTCTAGAGAAAAAAGAAGAGAAAAGGAACTGTTTGTTTCTTCCCCCTCCCTCATGCAAGGCTTATCTAAATATAGAATAGTATTTTCTATTGTGAACTTTAAGATTCTAAGAACATCCCGAGGCTTTGAATTTGTCATTTTATACTATGTTGTCTGCGTTAAAACACCATCTTTTTCTTGAACAGTTAATTTATGAGCCAGTAAAATAGAAATAATTTCTTTCACTGGTCATTACTGCCTAGCTGTTCTCAGGCTAACAAGTTATATTGCTCCTTACTTGGTTTTCTGTAGTTGTCACTTTTTTTTTCCTATGTTTTAAGCAAAAATTTGCTGACTCAGTGCACTCCTCTGGAGAAGAGAAGGCTCAGAGGAGACCTTATTGCTGTCTACAAGTACCTGAAGGGAGGTTGTAGCCAGGTGGGGGTTGGTTTCTTCTCCCAGGCAACCAGCACCAGAACAAGGGGACATAGTCTCAAGCTGTGCCAGGCAAGGTTTGGATGTTAGGAAGAAGCTGTTCAGAGAAAGAGTGACTGGCCATTGGAATGGGCTACCCAGGGAGGTGGTGGAGTCACCACCACTGGAGGTGTTTAGGAGGAGACTGAATGGGGTGCTTGGTGCCATGGTTTAGTTGATTGGATAGTGTTGGGTGATAGGTTGGATTTGGTGATCTCGTAGGTCTTATCCAACCTGGTCTATTCTATTCTATTCTATTCTATTCCCATTAATAGGTTAAAAATTAATAATTAACATTTTGTCATGTTTGCCTGTTTAGTCCCACTATTTTCATCTCAGTCAATCATGCTTGTCATGGGTGAGAGAGGACATGATTGCATCATCTATTCAGAGAACATGTATTGATTTTTTAATTATTTTTTTTTTTTCAGTCACACTAATTTTTGCTGTAAAATATAAATAGTTGCAGTCAGTGATAATGGTAAACTGTTTTTCTTCATATTAGCTGAAGTAAAAATAACATTGTGCTTCCATGCTTCCTTCTCCTTTTATGCAGTAGAGCTGTAATGTGTAGCAGTGACTTCAGTATATGGTATCTAGAATTCTGGTTTCATGTTTGAGTGTGTGAAGTGGCTTTTTTGGTTATAGTTTATTCCCACCTCTAGGGTCTTCTCTTCATGAAAAGACATCATGATAATAATAGCCAAAACTGACGTTTGCTTTGTGGTTTGCTTTGGGTTTGTTTGGGAGGCAGGTGAATGTGGGACAGTTTTCTTCCTGCTTTATGGTTTAGTTTGGGTTTATTTGGGAGGGAGGTGGTTGGAGGACAATGTTTTTCTAGCAACAGAAGGGAAAAATACTCTATTTCCTTTACCTTTGGAATAATAAGTAGTGAACATGCAGGGATTTGGTAGTGCATTTTGAAGGTGATAATGGAATTATTTTTTCATTTTATGAACACATATAAATATTTTGCTAGCTATAAAAAATCTACTAAGCCTTTTTCTTCTTTGCTATGTGCTCTAAGAATTGGTGATTGACTTTGTGAAATCAGAATGCCCTCAATTGTGAACTGTGATGTCATAAGAGAGGTTTTGTAATCATCATGCCAGAAGTGTTGACAATAGTATATTACTTCAGTTTGTGTTTAATTAAGCAGGTGGTGAATAAGTATTAGTGATTTTATTTTATTTTTTCATATCATATAAACCAGCCTCTTTACCTGCAGCCATTGCTGTATTGGTTTCCTGCTTTTTCTGTGGTTGCCACACTCACTGTGAAGCAGCTGTGGGTGATTATTTTGTCCAGTTCCTAAATTCCTCAGGTTTTCCTTTTATCTTCATGCAGCCTTGAACAAAGGGAAAGAAGTGTATGATGTTCTGTAGCAGTCTTCCTTTTCATTTCAGGATTTTTCTCTTGTTAATTTGTCAATACAAGGCTGGCTCCATTGAGTGCACTTACAAATCCATACAATGTGGAAAAATAACTACTTAAAAACCTGCAGAATTTTGAACTTTCTTAGAATTCTTAGTGTCTCAGCATGATAAAAATTCATTGCACAAGTGGTGCCATAGTTGGCCTTTACTGTTACAGATCCATTGAAATGAGATCTTTGGATCATTCCTTCAAAGAAACCATATACAAGTGTGTCATTATGACCTCACTCTTCAAAATAATTTGCATCTGTTCATTCCGCTATGAAACAAATTCTTATCTATGCAGAAAAATATTTGTTCTTTTCTAAAGATCCTTGTGGAGGGGTTTGATGGGGAAGAAAATCTCATGACCAAATCCAGAAAAGGATAAGTCAGTTTGTCTAGATGAATGTGCTCTTGCTTCTAGGAAGAACAAGAGCCATGTACTGATCTACCCGCTCATTCTCCAAAGACTAGGAGGTTGACTTTGGTGTTCCTAGGGAACAAAGCTTGGTCTTAGTTTCTGTTTCATTTTGTTAGAATGTACTAGAAGAGTTTTTAACTTTCACAGTTGAAGTTTTCATGAATAAAATTTTTTTCCTGGTGTTGGGAATAGCTTAGAGGTTAACTGAGAGAAAGTTATTGAAGGTGTAGATGAATTGCTCTTAAAGAAACAGTTGACTGTTACTTAAAGGGCTAGTTCTGTGTTGCAGCTCTGTTCTACACCTTGCCTTGTGCTGATGTTAATAAGATGGCTCAGTGGTGTCTTCAAAGTGTATTTCTAAGGCAATTTCTTGTGATACATCTTTCAATGACAGTTTAGTTCTAGAATCATAGAATAGGTTGGGTTGGAGAGGACCTTTAAATATCATCTAGTCCAACTTAAAAAGACACTGGGAAATGTTAAGGGTTTTCAGATGCTTAGTTGTTTAAGTGCATGTGATTTATAATTCCTTTTTAAATACTTGTTAAGTTCCCTTTTAAATAACTTGTCCATCTAATTCAGGATGTAAGCTTCCCTAGTTTCCTCTCCAACCATTTTGTAAGCTGCTTGTTGTGGCAGCAGTTTCTATATACTCTTGAACAGTGACTGAATTGTAGGGGACAAAACATTAATTAATGTAAATGTCATAGAAAGAATATTCTCTTGAGTAGGTGAGACAGGTGTTGCATATAATCAGAAAATGGGAGGCCTATCTGCAAATTAATCTGTGACAGTAACATTAGGAGCACCAGCAAGAACCGTGTTACAATTTGTGCAAATCCAGAGAACAGACCAAATAATGGGAAGATGAAATAAGGCACAAACCACAAGATTTTGCATTAAAACATTTTCAGGTGGGAATAGGTTCAGCTGATGAGCCCAGGCGTTGAGAACTGGTTCATATACACATAGATAGTAATTTTACAAAATTCACTTTGGACTAGTGTTTTTTGCTTTCTGATTCCAGGAATCTTTAGATTGTGAGTTGGCTGACTCCAAGATGTATTCATAGTTGTGGGAATAAAGTCAAAGTATTAGTAGCTTTGATTAACTGTCAACAGAATCCCAGTCCTTCTAGTGCAGTTCATTGATGCAAAACTTGTGTCATGAATGAGAAATTCTGCAGCAGTTACTTGATGTAGAGTCACAATTTAATGTGTTCAGAATGTGGCCACATAGCTAGTTTGAAATAATGTGATTTAAGTGTGTTTATTAAATAATTTAAATAGCATACATGCAACTAATAGGTTTGACATAGATACTACTTGTTTTTGCTGCAATATTGCTTTGTTTTTATCCATCAGAACTTTATTTCTGAAAACAGCCATAAAATAAGGCTACTAGGACTTGAAAATAGGTGAAAGGGTTTGTAATACATCTCAAGCTTGTGATGCAAGCTTGAATCCACTCATGGTTGCATACATGGCTTTGTATCCGTTGAGTACTGCAATCTTATTATGCCTTACTGTTAAAAAAAATTACAGCTAGAATAGAAAGGTAAAACCCAGGAGGTTAAGATACAGATTGGATCAATAATTTGGATTCTTAGCAGGTGTTTTTAGACTCTTAACATTTCATTATGTTGTTGCCATTTCTCATTTCGATGATTAATACAGAGAGTAATACACAAATAGGGGCAAGACGACTAGTATAGTATTTGGACTTAAGTAATACAGGATAGATTGAAGTTTTTTTCCCCTTTTGAGTTTCCAGTTCTAATAAAATATTTAAGTCAATGCAGCTCATCATTTTGGATGAAGTATTAAGGTCTCTGATTATGTAATACATTAAAACCAAGCAGTTCATAATTGCATCCAAATTTGAAACATAGTCAAACCATAAAAAGAATCAGATCTTTGGAAATGCATGCTAAGGTATATAAGTTGCCTAAGTAAGCATGTTGAAGTAATGTATTCTTCAGTTTAGCAAAAACTAGTGAAATAACTGGGAGAACAATATGTGAATCATTTGGAGAAGAAAAAAAAACAACCAGCCAACCAACAAACCACACAGAACGAGAATTAGAAAATAAAACTAGAGAGGTTTCTTTCTTGTAGATTAGAAAGAATAAATAAAATCAATCCTTTTGTGTTCTTCTGATTTTTAAAATTTAAAACATACGCAGTAGAGGTTTATTTTATGTTTTGGATATGGAATGTTTCTGAAGTCGGCAATAAATCGGAGAAAACTTCTATTGTTCATTTGGTGTCATTTTGCATTAAATTAGTGAATTTCCAAACCTGTTCAGGCTTTAAATACTTCTTTTCTTCTTTTAAAGGTAATACTTACTGTGTTTATGAGAGTGTTTGTAGACTTGCCTTGCAGAATAACAAGAAACTATGTTATTTCTTGGAAAATATATGGAAAAAATGTATTTTCTGCTTCAGTTAAGTACAGACTTTTGAAAACTTTGTATCTCTTTTTCCCAGGCTGTTCGCTGCTATGAATCGCTAATTTTGAAAGCTGAAGGAAAGGTCGAGTCTGATTTCTTTTGTCAGTTAGGTCACTTCAACCTCTTATTGGAAGATTATCCAAAAGGTAAGGTGTTTTTTAGTACTTGTGATAAATGTCATTGGGGGATTGTCATTTGACATATGTGAAACAATAAAATTAGAAATATCTGCGTAACTCATTGCTTTCTCAGTTTGTGCTGTGTTTCAAAGCCCGTAACAGACTAAGACTGAAAAAGTTTATGAAAAACAGTTATATTCTAACTTCCTGTTCACATACAAATAAGAAGTGTCTTTTGATTACGCTGTAATACCATACTGATTACTTCATTTTTCTGGTTCATTATTGCATGACTGTATGAGCAGTTGAACCCATGTCTCTAAAGGTTTCTTGTGAAGGGTAGGAGTCAAATGCATAGGACAAGAGCCTAGTGCTAGCCTGTCCTAGTGCTTTCGTGTATGTCCACAGTCTTAACAGGTAAGGCTAGGCTGAAAGTGTTAATTTAAAAACAAAAGTCTTCATAAAAGTTTGTTTCAAGTTCTGTTTAAATGCTGAATGGCAGGATGGTTGTATGGGTTTGAGAGGAGTGGGTAGGTGTGGGTTTGATTTTTATTTTTACATCTCTGCTTAATAAGTCTTTGAAATGACTTAAAATTTTTTTGCCATCATTGCAGCCAGTGAACATAGAACCTTATATACATTTGTGCTTTGTTGCTTGGTAGAATGCTTTTTTGATAATGATTCCCAAAGATTCTCTGCTGGGTTGCTGACTGAGATATAGGGCTAAATCTTCAGCCTGTGCTGTTTCCACTTCATATCACACTGAGTGTCAGGCAGAGTGTCTGATAGCCGCCTCCCTTACAGTGATTGTGGGAGGTATGGATGAGTAGAAAGCCTGTTTGGATCTTGCTTGAGCTAGCTAATAGGAACAGACGAGAATTAATTTTTTTCAGGGGATGTCTTTCTCGTTGTTGCTTTTAGCTTTAATATGAATGGAGTTCTATTCAACTTAGTGTAAGGAAACAAATGCTACCACCCTGAGAATGTCTACTCCCACTGCACATCTTTTTCCAAACACAAAAAGCACTGGTTTGCAGTTACCTTGGGATGTAAAAATAGGAAAATTAATTGTAACTGATAGTAGTTCTAAAGCGCTGCTTAGTGTTTCAGGATAGCTGTGGATTGTTTCAAAAGTTTGTCTGTGTTTCCACCTGTTCACTATGTTTGATATACAGGGTTCCTGGAACCTTCATTTTGAAGGTTGCAAACATTTAGATTTGATATTACTAGGGAGGAATTAGTGATTATCTAAATTCATCATGGAAATTCGTGAGGCTTTGAGTGATTGAAGCATCTATCCCTTTCTGTTGAATATATGGGAGGCTTAGGAACCTTAGTACACACAGCTTGTACCGACACCTTAGGAACACTCAACTTACACCTACATCCCATCCGACTGATGTAACATAACCACTAGTGTTGGCAGTTCCACAGGCATGGGAAAAACTGAAGGGAATGTGACAATATACTGGCTGTAGAATTTACTGAAGAATAGCCTGATCCTGGTTTTATTTTGTTTTATTTGAAGAAATTTTAACCACCCACTCTGCAAACAGCTTGCACTGCTGTTTCTGATTAGCCTAATACAACTTGGTATGATGTGAGTGCAGCATGGCTCACTGAATATATTTTACTTGGCAAGGCAGAGCAGGATTGTGGGCTGAACTGCATTAACTTTGCTGTTGAGTTGATAACAGTGAAGAGTGACAGCACTAGGTGTTGCTATGGATCAGAGGTGAGGTTTCCTGATGGGGAGTCTGCTTTACACTGTGCCTATGGTTTTAAGAACAAGCATAAAAGTACAAATAATGTTTGAAAATACCAGTTCTCCAGAACTGTAATAAAACATGAGCCAGATCTATGTAGGAAGAAATATTTAAGTATTAAAAATGCAGAAATTGAATTAAAATAGGTACAAAATGTCCGTTTAAAGGCGTATTTCAATCATGAAATATCTCAGAAGTGAAAAAGCCTTGCTAGTAGTGAGACATTAAAAAAAAAGGGTATCTGTATTTTCGAAGAAATGGGGTAGTAGGTGAAAATAATGTTAGAAGAATTTAAACTGATCAGAAAAAGGAAGTTAAAGGGCTTTTTTTATTGAGGGACACATGTTCTTGTTCACAACAGTGGTTGAACTCCAGCACCAAAGACTGTAAAAGTATTATACACAATGCAAAAAAGTAGTAAGTATTGTTGAAAGAAGTAGAATGCTAGTAGAATGCTATTACAGTCTATAAACTCTTTAATTATCATACTTACTAAGTAGAATTTTAAATGCTTGAGAACTGAAAAGTAAAGGGAGTTCAGAAATACTTTGATCTTGCTGAGGTGCATTTTATCCAGTTTTTAAGTCCTGAAGTTTCAGAGGGGTAAAATGCTGAAGTGGTATGGTCCTTCAGAACCATTGATCTGTCTAGTCTGAACTTAGTCTTGGATAAAGTTGTGCAGCAGTTAATGTATTTAATGAAGTGAATGTAATTAATATCACAAGATAGTAACATGACTAATGCTGAACAACTTTTTTCCCTTGGAAGCGTATTTTTAGTTCAATTAAATATCTTTAATAAATGTGTATATCTTTGTATGTAATGTAGAAAGGTGTGCCTTTATTAAAGTCAAATATGATAGTGCTCTTTGCTTAAAAGCCTTTGCAATAGAGTTTGTGCAAAGTAAAACAAAATTGTCAGTTGATTTCAGAAGTCCAGTCCATGATAAAGATGAAGCAATGCTTGGTTGATACAGATCTGTTAAATTCCATGTGTATGGCTTTGATCTGTATTGTGTTACTTTTTTTCTCTGTTTTTCACAAATAGGTTGACCAATGTGCATAACTCAGTTGTGTGCATTTGTTGTGCATAAGTATTTCATGTAGCTAATATCTTCTTACTTACAGTCTTTTTTACCATATTTGTAATTTCTTCACAAGAATTAGGAATCATACCTCAGAAAATTGGGACCTTGAGAAAGATTTGTGTCAGGTTACTGCATGTCTTTATTGGAACTAAGCAGCCAGGTTCTTTGCTTGCTGCATGTATGGCAGGGGACAGACTACCTTTTAAACGTCATATAAGTTGATGGCTGATGCCTTGCAGAAGTCAAAATACATCAAGCATATATATCTAGCATATTTGCCTCAAAGTGGGAAAAGGTCCCTTCCAACCTCTAACATTCTGTGATTTTTGTGTACCTACTACAGGAGCTAGCAGGGCTGATTAGAAAGAGCTGTAGACAAGATTTGAAGGGGGCAGAGCACAAAACCAAGCTTGCTAGAAATAAGTCCACACGTGGCAGCACTCCATATTTGAAGGATGGTGTGGTAGTGAGGTTTGTTGGTCTGCCGTATCAGTGGAGGCAGGGAATGGAGACCCATGTGGCAGCTAAGAGGTGTCACTGGTTAGTTAGCAGCCATAGAAGCACTTGTAAACAGACAGCTGGGAATTAGCACTTCTTCCTCCAAAAAGGCACCAAGAGCTTTAGAACAACCAAAGTGCATCTACACTAATGCACATAGCATGGGAGACAAACAGGAGCTAGAAGGTGTGGTGTGTCAGGAATACACCATGATATAGTGACCATCACAGAAACGTGGTGGGATGTCTCACACAGCTAGAGTGCCATAATCAATGGCTATAAACTCTTCAGAAGGGATAGGCAAAGAAGGAGAGAGGTTGTGGTTGCCCTCTATGTTGGGGAGTGTTTTGATTGTATTGAGATTAATGATGGTAATGATAGGGTCAAGTGTTTATGGGTAAGAATCAGGGAAGACCAACAAGGCAGGTACCATGGTAGGAGTCTGTTATAGACAACAGCCAGGGTGAAGAGAGAGAAAATATTCTTTAGGCACTGGGGAGAAGTCTCACAATCACTAGACCTTGTTCTTGTGGGGAAGATTAACTTCCTAGCATCTGCTGGCAATCTAATTCAGCAGAGAGAGAGCAGTCCTGGAGGATCACAGAGTGTGTGGAAGATAACATCCTGACACAGCTGCTGAGGAGCCAACCAGAGAAGACATCCTGCTGGACCTGATTTTTGTGAACAGGCTTGTGGATGAATGTAATGATTGGGGTGTCCATCTTGGCCACAACAATCACAGAAGTATAGGGTTCTCAGTTGTTAGGGAAGTAAAGAGTGGGGTCAACAGAACTGCCACCTGGGACTAGTGGGCAGATTTTTGTTTGTTTCAGAGACTGGGCTCATTTTTGGAGCTAGTCTTGTTTAAAGTCTTTATCAATGATCTGGATGAAGGGATTGAGTCCATGCTCAGTAAGTTTGCAGCTAACACCAAATGTAATGGAAGCACTGAACTGCTCAAAGGTAGGAAGGCTCTGCAGAGGGATTTGGACAGGCTGAATCAATGGGCTGAGGTCAGTTGTATGGGGTTCAACAAGGGTAAGTGCTGGGCCAGGGCCAGCACTTGGGTTCTGGCCTGTATCAGAAATAATGTGTCCATTGAGGCCCCACCTTGAATACTGTGTTCAGTTTTGGGCACCTCACTACAAGAAGGAGGGACACTGAATGCAAAAGCTTGTCCAGAGAGGGGCAGTGAAACTGGTAAAGGGCCTGGAGAACAAGTCTTACAAGGAACAGTGGAGGGAACTGGGATTTTTTTTAGCCTGGAGGAGAGGAGGCTGATGGGAAGCCTCATTGCTCTCTACAGTTACCCGAAAGGAGGTTATAGTGAGATGGGGGTGTCTTTTCTTCTAGTATCAAGTGATAGAACCAGAGGAAATGGCCTCAAACCGTGTCAAGGGAAGCTTAGATTGGATATTAGGAAGAATTTCTTTCCTGCAAGAGTGGTTATGCATTGGAATAAGCTGCCTAGGGAGGTGGTGGAGTCACCATCCCTGCAGGCGTTAAAAAACAAAAATGTGTGGACAGGACACTTCAGGACATGGTTTAAGGGCCATGGTGGTGTTTAGTCAATGGTTAAACTCAATGATCTTAGAGGTCTTTTCCAACCAAAGCAATTCTGTGACATTATGAATTATATTTTAAAATGAAGCCTTAAAAAAAATATTGTAGTACTTTCTCTTGAAGTGCATTATTTTTCTTTCACTTGTAGCTACTGAAGTCTATATTTAGTACGTTTTGGGTGTGGGGTTTGTTTTGTTTGGGGGGGTGATTTCCATTCCCCTCCCCTTTCTTTTTTTTTTTTTTTTTTTTATTAGAAAATAGTTACTCATTCCCAACAAAAGTTGTGAGTTTATATCAGAAATTACCGGATGAGGTTCATTCTTCTCTTCATTATATCTGAGGTTAGACTAGAGTATCACAATGTTTTTTGTTGACCTTTAAAATATCTTAAGATGCAGCTTGTAGTTTTCCCAAAATGTACTATATTTGAATAGCTGTTGTAAGCTAAAAGGTTTTCTCTGCAGCCGTGAAATTGAATTGTCTTGTTAATTGCACTCTGGTATTGTTAGGAGAAGGTCCTAGACAAGGTATCAGCCTCTTAGTGGGTTTGGAATGTTTTATTCAGCTGATTATAACTAAGGCAATTTGATTCAGTACAAGGTGCTTTCTGAGCCCCAATTTCATCCTCTTGGTACTTTCTAGTCAGACTTTGGCTTCAGTATTTCTCAACATGACAGTATTTGCTCCTCTTCGTCAAAACTATTCTGTTTCCTCAGTATCATTTTCTTAACTCAAATCTGTAGGATTTTTTTTTTTTTTTACTCCAAATGAGAGAGCTATTCCTCAGCTGTTTGTTTCAGAGGTTCCCAAATCCATTGCTGTTCCCTGGGTGTGTCTTTTGTGGCATCCCCCATCTGCTTGTTGCTGCTCTCTGCTTTGTGCTGGCACAGCTGAATGTGCAGCTGTGTGGGGAACTGATCCAACTGAAAAATAACCCAGCAGAAAAAAGTGACGCAATTGCTCCAGAATGTGAAACCTCAGCCTCACATTTTGCCAGAGGAGGTTGATGAGTTGTCAAGTAGGCTTTTGGATGCTGACAACCTTATGAATCCACCTGGGACTCCATGATGCATACCTGTGAACTTTGTTTGCTACTGCATTCCTTGGGAGGGCTGGGATTTTACCCAAGTTACTGTACTGTTAGCCTTGGAGGAAACTGATGCTACATCAGTAGCTGGAGATTTTTAAAATTGCTTTTTGCCATTACTCTAGTTTCTATAAGGAGCACGGAATATAGACAGTGATTTTTAAGGTCGGGGTTCTAGTTGATTGCTGTTCAGTGAGCTCATGGCTCTGACATCATCTGTGTAATCCTTAGCAATCTTTTTATCTGTTTTCTTGGAGGGTCATCTATACTGGCTGTGTTCCAGCCTGTGACTTGGAGGACAGTTGCACAAGTGGAGACACTTGTATTATTTGCCTTGTTGAAATCCTTTAAGTGAAATTCCTGGAAGTAATGGAATTCATGAATGATTTGGGAAAAACATGCAATTTTTTACATCACAGTTACTAAAACCCAGTTAATACTGCACTAAAATAATTCTTCATGTTGTACCCAAGTGGTGATCACAGTTCTTATATATTGTCAGAACAGTTTTAATATTACTTACTTTGTTCATCAACAGTGATTGCATTTTCAAAAGCATTACTATAAAAATATTTAAAGTAATTTAGAAGATAGTCTTAATTAGTCCCAGGGCATTTGTTAGCAGTTGTTAGGCTAAAATATAAAAGAAAACTGAAAAAAAATACAGAGCATTTTTAATGAGATGCTCATTTACTAAGATACAGCCTAAACCCCAAATTCAAACACTTTATGACTGTTCAAGTGTAAAGTTGTTTGGTTACAAGAGCAGCTCCCAAATTAAACAACGTGCTTGTGTTCCTTTCTACTTGGAATTCCAGTTCAGTAGAGAATTCTTCCTGTAGTGGTTAATGTCTTCGTCTCTTAAGACTTTGAAGGAGATTGCTGGCATTAGGAGGCATTAAGTAGCAAAGCAATCTGATTTGTATGTTTCAAGTAAGTGTGATATTTAGGTGCACTTTTATTTTTTCTTTGTTGTTTTTAATTGCTAATAACTGGCATAAATTGGGTTGCTTCTATTTCGAGCTGTTTATTTTCTCTTCAGGAAATAAATTTTGAGTGATTTGATTTCAGGTGGTTCAAATCATTATGTGTAGTTCCTAGAAAGAAGAATATTATCTTAAACTTAGAATATTAAAATGCTCTTAATAAAGAGTGTGTGTGTAGGGGTGGGATTTAGCAGTAGAAGATTGGGTTTGTATAATATAACTAAACTATGCTTTTTAAACTGGTTGTTGGAAAATACTCATTTTTGGGCAGTCTTCTAAATAAATACTTGTCAAAAGTAATTTTGCAGAATATTCTCTGTGAAGGGTTTTTGAGCTTTATGTGATTCCATTGCATTTTTTCACTGATCTCCTCAATATTTTAAGACCTTTCATAGAGTTTATCTAAAGGCTTTCTGTACAATAAACTTCTTGTCAAACCCGTGTATAGCTTACGCATTTAATACCTCTTAGTCTTCTGTGTAGCTCATAGTTGGACATGATCATGGAACAGTGGGCTTCTCACCACATTGCTATTGCATTATATTGCCTCTTTAGTGCTTGACAGCCCTTTCAGTGGAATTTTTTTTTTCTTGATGTCCAACCTAAACTTCCCCTGGCACAATTTAAGGCTGTTTTCTCTTGTCCTATTGCTGGTTCCTTGGGAGAAGAGATTAATGCCCACCTTGCTCCATCCTCCTTTAAGGTAGTTGCAGAGGCGATAAGGTCTCCCATCAGCTTTGTCTGCTCCAGGCTAAACAACCCAAGTTCCCTCAGCTGCTCTTTGTAAGACTTGTTCTTCAGGCTGTTCACTAGCTTTGCTGCCTTTCTCTGGACATGCTTTTGCACCTCAATGTCCCTCTTGTATTGTATTTCCTCACCTTTTGATGTTGGTAATTTTATGGCCCAGCAATGTTCATCTTGCTAGGCTAAAACACTATTGTGGATAAAGCTTTCACTTTTTAATAAACTGTTTACATAACTTGTGTGTGTCTCCTAGGTGTTTTTTCCTGGAAGCATTGTCAGATTTAAAGCAATGCATGTTCTGTTTATTTGCCTCCCTTCTGCAGTTCTTCAGCTAATTTTACTACTCGTTTTCACATCAGATAAGAAATATTAGTGTTTAAAAATGGTAACATGGTAGTTTTCTTAAACAGGTTTTTTTTTAAATGATTTACGGAGAAGAATATGGACACTTCAGTTGTTTTAAAGTTATGTTTTCAGGAGTATATAATCAAATTATTGCTTGCTCTTTTTTTAAATTCCACAAGTCAAAAATTTGTTAGTCTTATTTGGCCTTGCAGGATGCCACTAGATGGTGTTAGCATCTAGTCTCCTTTTTCCTTAATCAGGCACGAAAATACTCAAAGTGCTGTGTTTGCATCGCTTGTGAAGCCATAATAACATTTTCAGGTATCATAAAGTAGATTTGTTAGAGTAGATCATAAAAGCTATCATTCTGTGAGTTTTGTGCATGATTTGTAATTAGATCTGCTAAAAGTGACAGGTGGATGCTATTCAGTCTAGACATTTTGTTCCTCACTTTCACTCTGTTTGTTTGAGGTTATCTGTTTTGATTCTGGATATGAAGAGAGATTGTCTGTTATATCACAACTGTGTATTTTATAAAGTTTTTTCATTTTTTTATGTAATTGAAAAAAACCCCAACATTCTGAAGCCACATACATTGTAATAATGTAAAATCTATTTTTTTATTCTCTAAGTGAAATCAAGGAATCTCAGACAGAGATAGATAAGAAACCACTTGTGTCCTGATTCTGAGATGTCCTTTCACCCTCGTTGTAGTAATAGAGGAAGGTAGACTCTTAGAAAGGAAATATTAAGGGCTGTCAGTACTGAAGTAACTGTAGCTAGTGTAAGGTTGATAGCTGGGCAGCTGTAAAACCTGTAAGAAGAACAAACTAGTAGACTATGACTGCATGAACTCATTTGAGGGTCAGCTCTGCACTAGCTGGTAGAGGTTGGAAAACACATAGCAATGCAAGCCTGTGCTAAGGAGTGGGTTTTTTGTTGTTGTTCACTGCTTCAATTCTTTAAGTGGAAAGATGATGTTTTTCTTTTCAGGGCTGTTTTAGGTAAACACTCTCTTGTTCTCACAAAGCAATATACCTGGTGGTGATTGATCTGAAAAGCTACATATACCTTTGGGGGCACGTACCACCATCACTCCATACCCCATTGGCCCTATTCAGGGTAGAATGGTAAATGCTGTGTCTCCCATTCAGTAGGTTTTAGGGTTTTCAAGAGTCACATAAGGCTTAGCTGTTGGAAAAATAATGTAAATTACTAAGTTTTGGAGAGACCTGTTAATAGAGTGTAAACTGATACAGTAAGTAATGAAATACTGGGTAGAAAGATAGGTAACTATGAGCACCTTTTTTACCAATTCTTTGTTGACATCTAAATTGTCTGAATGTGGTCTCTAGCTTTGTGCTTTTAAGAGAGTTTACTGTGGTTGAATGGATCATTATATGAATGTAATTGAGGGTGAAGCAGGAAGCATCATCCTACTTACTGTTGACTCTCAGTTCTGTTCCGAGTCCAAAAATGCATCTTCTAGATTCTCAGGAGCATTCTGTATGCTGAAAAGAAAGAACTTTGTGTATTCCACCTCCAGCAATTCCATGTGTTTAAGAATTTCAGTGACAAACTTCTAAATTGGAAAAGTTCAGTAAGAAGTTCCTAATCAGAAGATCATCAGTGAATTCTGCTGTGCCTAATGGTGATTTCAAACTAGTCATGTAAAGAAGGACATCTTAACTGAAGCAGAGTAATTAATTCACTTTTTGTATCCCTATGTTAAAAGATGAACAATAGTTTATAGAATGTTTTTTTCTGACAAAAATTGTCTAACCTTGGAATGGCCAATCTTGGATGAAAAGTAAAGTTGCAAATTTGGTTGTTTTTTAATACTACTGATGTGATGCATGGCACAAGTTACTTTCTTTTCACTTTTTAATAAACCAGGTAATATCATTCTATAATTAGAATCTCAATATTATGTTTCAGATAGGGACTTGCATACAATTTTTGTTGCTCAGTATTAAGGGCTAGTGCTTGGCTGGCCATTAGATACATGAGAGATGCTCTTTATGAACTCCTCTCCTTCCACAGAGTGGAAGACAAAGAGAATAGAGACTTACACAGGGGAAAACTAAAACAGCTTGAAGAAAAAGAGTAACAATAAAAGGAAATATATGCAAATATATACAAAACCAATCAATCCCAACCCCTCTGATGCCAATTAAATCACTGATTGTCACCACTGATGCTGTGGGCAGGCACTAGGGAAGTGGCAGACTGGACTTGATTTCAGACAGAAATAAGATCACGAGCTGGATTCTGGCATTTAGATTCAGAAACACATATATTGGAATTGAAGGTGGAAAGGACAGAGTCTTTCTTGAATGCTGGCCACTTAAGAAGAAAGTTTAACCCATATGATGTCTCAGATCTGCAGTGAATATGACACACATAGAAATGAATACTTCAATCATTGATCAGTTAGAGGTTACCTGTCCTGACTGCTCTCCCTACAGATGCAGTCCTAGTGATCTGATACTCGAGATCTGGCAGTGGCATTTGTCTCCATAGGAGCAAGTATAAGCAAGAACCTTTCTGCATCACAATCCTTCGTAATAACTACGAACATCCGGTGGTACCACCTCTGGAAGTACACACTGTCTGCAAAACCAGGCCATTAATTTCAGGCAGTGCAGTCATTTAGAAGAGACTGAGTTGAGAAGGAAAATCACTGAAGAGAATCAGTTCTGTTCTAACTCAAACTGGGACACTCATCTGATTTGCTTGATCTTTTTATTCTTAATCTGGAATAAAACCTCTAATTGGAGGGATTTAAAACTAAATTTAAGGGAGAGGTTGCTTGTAGTTCCATAATACACTTCTTAGATAAGATGCTCTATTTCTATACCATGAAACTCAGGATAAATACCTACTCACTGTTGACTTGTTTAAAGAGTAGACTATGGTAGAGTTCACATTTATTGTTCACGTTTTAGTGCTTTAAAACTAGTAGGTTGGTTTACTTTTTTTTTTAAGTCTTGTTTTTGTAATTTGATTTGTAGTCTCTTGTATGCAAGATTCTTCTTGGGGCTATGCTTGATTAGGGATGCTTTGTTTGGGCTCTGGCAAAAAAATGCTCTTGAATTCCTTTTTGCCTCCTGTTTTTCTGCCTGTTCCTTCAATCTTCAGGCAGAGCTTGAGTGCTCAGGTAGCAGATGTTTAATCTAGTTGTGAAAGGGGCTGAAATAAACTTTCACAAGTAACTAACTGTAAGTTTAGCATTCAGTAAACATTGAAATGGTGCATCAGTAACAGTTTCTAGCTGTTGAGGAAAGGGATGTTGAGCTCCTCCCTAAGGAATCCCTCCAGGATTTTCAACACAACACTAAGAATTTTAGCATTTAATCTTGTAGAAGTATCAGCAGAACACTGGTACTGTAGAATAAAAGGCTGGATCCATAGAAGAGTTTGCTGAACCCAGAAGTAGTATTGGACACTTGAGACATTTAAGACAGACTTTTAAGAACATTCCTTGTTCCTCTAGAAGAGTAATGTGACCTTCCTTAGAATGAAAGCCTTATCATGTAAAAAGAAGTATGCTTCAGCAGTGCATACATCCCATGTACTTCTTTTTAATTGTCACATGAGCTTGGCACATGAAAGCAATCATTTCAGTTGTTCCCATAGGAAATTGCTGAACTTCACTGCACAATGGAAGAATCAAAAAAGAAAATAATTTGCGAACATCATCACTATAAGAAAAATTGGTAGAGTATCTTGGAACAGAGACTATCTTCTTTTCCCTATGTTAGATGGAGATGCTAGTGTTTTACTGGGCAAGTTTCTTTACAAGCAGTGATGCCAGTGGAGCCTAGTTTACCATGCTTCCCAATCATCCTCTACCCTGTCACAGGGCTTTATTGAGTCAGAATGAGTGAACCCTTTGAGATACCGTCTCACTTTTTCCAGTGCTTCTGTTACATTGTCTCTCTTTGGCTGGGGAATGTGGCTGTGTGCGCTCTGACTAGCTAGAGTTAAGGGCAAGAAGAAAGGCATTAGCTGTGCACCTCTTTTGCTATACTAGATTACTGAATAGCAGTAAGGCTTTTCTCTTTTCTTTTCTTTTTTTTCCTTTTCTTTCCTCTATTGCTTCTCTCTGTTTTTCTAAACTGTTGATGCTTTAGAAACTTCTTAGCGATACTTAACCTGCTATAGAGAAATGTTTCAGCTTTCCTGTTTATTGAGACATGCTCATATGAATACTACTATATTTTTAACAGCTACACTGAAAAGTTATTCTTTTTGTTTTCCAGTGTAAATTATTAGCATTTTATTTAATGTTATTTTCATTCTTTTATTCTTTTTATCCATATCCACTGTACAATTGACTGCAAAACTTACTTCTTTTTTTAAAAGATTAAAGAAGGTTCTCAGTTTCCTAAATACTGTGTAATATTGTGCTGCTAAGTACTCAAAACATGCTGGTTTTGAAAAAGCTTTTTAAAAGTAGGATAGGTGCTGAGTAAAAAAAAAAAAAAAAAAAATTACATTTTATTTAAGTATGGTGCATTACAAAACCATTTCATAGTATGCATGTGCATTTTGCTATTTGAAAAAGCAGACATTCCCACATTCAAAAGCTAATTTCTCCTTTCTGTCAGAAAGTCATCAATGATACCTGGGAGAAGGTAAATCTAGAAGGAGTATTTGAGTTAGGAGGTTATTTTGTGTTATCATGAACATCTTTTATAACGTAATTACAGATTGTGACTGAAATATGCTTAATCTTAACATTCTTTAATTGTTAGACAACAGTCATATCCTTCAGTTTGTACTATATGGGATTTTTTTAGGGTGGGGAAGGTATTATATTCTTAAATTGTTAAAGACTTGGCCTGATTGACTAGGTTTTTTATGTGATTTTATTCATCTAAGTTGCATGTAAACTTTTACACATACTGCCTGTAAGGATGATGAGTGTTCTCCTGTATTTATTTTTTTTTTTTTTCTGCTCTGGGCATGTAAATAAATCACAGTTCAGAGCACCAAAATTAGACTGACTTTACAAGCAGTTCCAGTGGTGAGGGGCACCTTATGGGCATGATTCAGCATATATCAGTTAGGCATTGAAAAATACAAGGCTGTGAGTCTGCATAGACTGATGACTGCAGAGGTGTATACTTGAGAAAGCTACGTGGGCTTTGCCATTATATGTGTGTTGTTAAGGGCTTTTGTTGAGGAAATGAATATGCAAGACAGGCACTGAAGGAGACATCATTTGTTTGTGATCCTTGCAGGGTATGAACCTGCACATAAAGTACATATTGTTCTTACTGTATTGATCTGTTTAGTGTTTGTAGTTTCTCAAAGCAGAGGCTGACTTTTTTCATTGCTTTGAAAATCTTAAGAAGCAAACACTTGAAAAATTAAAATCTTGAGGGTTACTGCAGTGAATTGTTATTTAAAATTCTGCATTTTTGTATGGTGCCTCGTGCAATCTTGTTGTAAGAACATAGATCCTGTTTATGTTCTAGACTGATGTGGCCTGGTAGCTGAAGGGCAAGATGAATCAACCAGGGTTTTTAGTGGGGAAGAGGGATGCAGGAATGGCGATTTGAGAAAGTTGTTGCTAAGCGGAACTAACTTCCTGCTGAACACAGCTGTTCTTAACCCATGTTTTCCAGGTTAGTTTTGCCTCCTAGGTGTTGAGTAAAATGTAAGCTTTTTTTCGCTTGTCTGTGTTTACCTAGTTACGGAATGAAAGGGCATATGAAATTGATTTCTCTTTGTATGTCGCTCCATACCAGTTCTTTAGAAATTACAGAACATCGGGGAGCATGGTAGATGAGCTACATGATGACATTTTAAAATCCTACAACAGCTTTGTCCAGGATGAAAATCCCAAAATTTCAGGCGGTTTCTGTGTTTCAAGTTTTCTTGACTTGTATTTCTAAGATTAATGATAAATACGCTTTCAGGTTGACATTTCATAAAACATAGTCTAAAAGAATACATACCCCACAACAGTGTACTTATGGTGGCAGCGTTAGTTTTATTAAACTGTTTCTCCTTGTAATGTCTGTTCTGAATTGTAAGGTTTTGTATCTTCAAAGAAAGTGCAACAAAACAAATTCAACATTCATTTTTCTTTCCTACAGCATTATCTGCATACCAGAGGTACTACAGTTTACAATCTGACTACTGGAAGGTCTGTATATGTACTGCTTTTTAAAAATTTTAAAGTAACAGATTGTTGTAAATGATTGAATTTCTAAAATAGATGAATTTCAATGTAAGTTTGCAGTGTCTGTGCTCAATTACTTTTGGGCATATTAATTGGGTCTTAATGGAAATGTTTGTCTATTTGTACAATTTGTTATATGTGGAAATAAGACTTCACCCACTTGAAGTGGTAAATTCATTATCTTCACAGGTTTTAGATTTATAAAATGTTATTATTGTTCATTACTTCAGTTTTTCTTATGTGAGCATAGATATTTGGTATGAGTATTCAGAAACTCATAAGCACTTCAAAGTTGCCATGCAGGGTATTTGTCTTGTGCTAGGAAAAGTGTTCTCAGGCTTCTTATTTCTGCAGATGCCAAATTGTTTAAAATCCCTTTCAGTATTTTAGATAACAATCTTACATAAGGTGGGAAAAATAACCCTGTTTGTATAGCTGCCTATCTGTAAGTATCAGAACTCTATAAATTAATAAAAACAAAAAAAATCTTACCATGAGATTGTAGAAAAATGGCATCTTTGCATTGCTATATGAAGTAATCTTAAGGTGAGGACTGAGGTGGAAGTGAAGGAAAGCACCCAGCTCAGTCATTGATACTCGTGTGGTCTTAGCAGCCTGTTTTCCTCAGGAGTGTGCCTATTAAAATAGTCGGGCCTCGCTCTGCTAAACCGTCAACCCCACAGACATGCCAGCGTTAGGGAAACGATGTTTCCTATATTTTTTGCAATTTAGAGGGACTGTATGTTTGTTCTGAAAAAAAACCAATGACAGTTTCACCTATAAGGGCAGGAAAAATAAAGAGTAGAAATGTGAAGTGAAAATCAGTGTCTTCTGGCATACAGAAGGAGAGGTCTGGCGAGTCCTAGGAACTTTTTTGTCTTGTAAAGCCCCTGCTCCGGTGGTTGTATGAGTGCCATTTTTGCACTAAGCCATTGGGAACTGGAAGTAGGGTTTTTTCCAGAAAGAACCACTGCAGTTTAAAAACGACAGCAATAAAAACACTCATCTGTTCTTACTTCTTACATGTCCTCAGTGAGTTAGTGTAAAGATTGCTGTAACAGAGTGTTGAAATCATTTAATCAAACCTATTGTAATAGTTTCTTTTGTTTATACTCTTGCCATGTTAAGCATTTCAGAATAGTTTGTGACTGGAATTATTTTTTTCTGATGGGTCATTATTACAAGGGATAAATTATTTCGCCTACATTTTCTGAGCGTTCAGGGTGAATTATAACTAACTGATTGTATGAGTTTCCTTAGGTGTAGTATGTTTCAGCATGGCTCAGAGTATTACCTGCAGTTACAATAAATGCATACTGTTACGCAGGGTCATTTCAAGAGCATGGGTCGTTGTAAAATATGTGATCTGTGCTTGACTTGCTGAAAGCAATTTCTGTTTGCATGCAGTGTGCTGATACTCTAACATACCTGTTCCTTGTGTTTATCTCAAGAGTTTTGTCATGCATAAATTATTGCAAACATTTACAGTTGCACGCATGAGAACATTGCTTGAAGCTGACTAAAGAGCATTTTGACTTCTGCAAAGAAAAAAGCCCACAAAACCCCATAATTTTTCTCCTGGTTGGCCTTACGTGGGAAGGATCCTATACTGCGAGTTCTCATTAAGAGCTTCCTTATAACTAACTAGTCCAAAGTGGATTTTTTCCATAATAATTTTGGAGATTTTCTTAGTTTTTATATGCATGAAAAAGGGCCTGAGAGAATTAAAAAAAAAAAAAAAAAAAAAGTTTTCCAGTTACAAACTTTTTTGCTGAAACTAATTAAAAATCATAGATGAATCACATTTCATCTTCTTGGTGTATGATGAAGATTTTCAAGTTGGCAGTAGGAAGCTGTCTGGATTAAGTCTAGAGGAAAGTCTTCTCCCTCCCCTCCTCCCAACTGAGAAGGTTTCCTGTTGTCTTTTAGTGCTTTATAAGTAACCATTTAGTGAAGAATAGTGAGTTTGTGATGTATTTTTCATCACGCTTGTGGAATGTTTTGTTACACTTTGTGATTAACTTTTTTTCAGCGATACAGATGACTTAAAGAAAAAATCACAATCACACTTCTTTGTTTCACTGTTGTGGGTTTTTAAAAGAATATCTCATATCTCTTTTTAAAAAATTCCTACATGGTTAGATGTCATCAATTGAATCGTTGGTATTTGTGGTGGTAAAGCAGGAGAGAGAAAAGGGTGTGAAGAAAGGGTTGTATTTATGAGCTGTGAGAAGAGCTGTGTGAGAGAAGTGAGAAATTGATGGAGGGTGCTGAATCCCATGAAGGTTATTATGTAAGATAGATTTGAAAATAGGGACTGTCTTACAAACTTAGGCTCCATGTCTGAAATTACTTGCTATGGGACAGTACAAATTTACATCACTGAAATAAGTGTCTATTCGTTGTTTTAGAAATAGAAAACTGACAGTATTTTGAGAGATTTTAGGTTGCTTTGTGTATAGTTTTACCCTCCCTACATAGAATTTTACTCTCTGGTATTTTATTCCATGTGGTTGGTCAACATGAGCCAGCAGTGTCCTAGGCTGCATCAAGAGGAGTGTAGCCAGCAGGTCAAGAGAAGCAATTCTTCACCTTTACTCCGTTCTTGTGAGACCCCACCTTGAATACTGCATCCAGTTATGGTGTCGCTGTCATAAGAAGGACACGGAACTGTTTGAGCAAGTCCAGGGGAGGGTCACAAAGATGATCCAAGGGCTAGAACACCTCTGCTATGAGGATAGGCTGAGGGAAATGGAGTTGTTCAACCTAGAGAAGAGAAGACTCTGGGGGAATCTTGTAGCTCCTTTGCAATACCTGAAGGGATCCTGCAGGAAGGCTGCAGAGGGACTTTGCGTAAAGGTGTCTAGCAGTAGAGCAGGGGAGAATGGTTTTAAGATGAGGGAGAGTAGGTTTAGCCTGGAATTTAGGAAGAAGTTCTTCGGTACAAGAGTGGTGAGACTCTGGATTATGTTGCCCAGAGAGGTTGTGGATGCCTCCTCCCTGGGGAGTGTTCAAGGCTGGGCTGGATGAGGCCTTGAGCAGCTGAGTCTAGTTGAGGAATTTCCCTGTCCATGTCAGGGAGGTTGGAGTAGATGATCTCTAAGGCCCCTTCCAACCTAAGCCAACTTATGACTTTCATGTGTTGCTAATTATATGATACTCATCTTACAATTATTGGTGGTGTTTGGGTTTTTTTAAAAATTTTTGTGAAGAAAAGCATTTTACTTCCTTTTTCATAGATCTTTCTGTTGGTGTGAATTTTTTACCAGGTTGTTTTCTGTCAGGATTTGGTGCATGAGTTGTTTCATTGGTAATAGAGTAAGCATTTTATTGATCCTATGGAACAAAAAGAGAAAGAAAAAAATTAGGAAATGTATTCTGAATCTGTGTTACAGTGATAGAAGTGAAGGTGGAAAGCTGGGCATATGCTGTGTTTTGCTATTTACCACATAAATACTCCCTCCATTCTGATATTACTTCCTTTCAGAGAAGTAATACCTTTATGGATAGTTTGGAAAGAAGTGAGTTATGCTATGATTCCTATTCTTAAATAGACCTTTTTTTTCGCAGGGGGCACTCACAGATCAAAGTAAAATGTCAAGCTGATTGAGTTACCACAATTTTTGTTTTAGATAGGGACTGTGGTACCTTAACTCTGCATTTAAAAGAAATCACCTGACTTGAAATCTTACGAAACAAATATCTCAACTTGCATAAAAACTGGGATAACTTAGGAGTTCTTGCATTCAAGTAGTTTTCTTTGTGTTTCTACTTCTCATTATGTGCCTGTGCTAAAATAAATCTCCCTTCTGTGCAATGCACTTCATTCTAATTTCTTTTTAAAACTCCTTTATGTCAACGTGTTGGGGGAGGTGAGGAAGACTGTGGGGGATGAATGGATAGGAAGGGCAGTTCAGGAGAGGGAGTTAACAGCTAGAACTTCAGTTTGTAGATTTTGATGCTACTGAGAAAATAAAGATATCAAGTGTTAGTGTCTGCCATGATTATCAGTTTTGACATATTCTGAGGAGGCAGGATTAGAAGCTCAGCAAGGAGTAAGATATTCCTGGTTTTATCCAAACATGATGGCAGATATCTGGCACCTGGAAAAAGTTACTTTAATCATCTTATGTTGTACTATAATTCAGTTGATTATACTGAACTCTTTTATATAATGCCTGAATTTGGGTAGGGCTGTGCCAACACAAATTTCAGTACCTGGGTGAATTGTGTAAGTGTAAAACATACGGGTCTGTTGCATTGACATGGTTCCCCAGGGCAGGGAAGACCTTGAAATCATCCTCTGCAGATGTGAAGCTGCGAGAGGATTCAGTACTTACTACCATGATTCCTAGGAGGGCTTTACAGAACGGCCTAGTTGCTGCTTTGATTAGGAGATCCTAATGACACTGCAACCACAGCCCTTGCGTAGCTCCATAGTTTGATTAAAGTATATTTGCGGCTTTTTGTAGGTAGGTTCAGTGTTCACACTGTTCACAGTGTGCCTGTAGTTGTTGCAACATAGAATAAAACTTTCTGGTATGGCTATATTCTAATTCTTTGCAGCATTTCTCTGAACCATCTGTTGTTCTCTCTACGGTTGAAGGAATGAATGTGTAGCTTTCTAGGCAGGATTTCAGTCAAATCCAAGAGTCTGTGAACAAATTATGGGAGTGTGCAGACAGCGCTGCTGTCGTACCTTAATGTGAGTGTATCAATTCATCAAAGAGAAGTATCCTGTCTGTCTTCAAGGGTTTTTATAAAAAGGTGTGTTTCACTGGAGTAACAGAGGGTACACAGATATATAAACATTTCTATCTATATGTAAGTTGGAAGATTGCCAGGGCATGGTATTTAAAAATGAACCTAAGTGAACCTTAAAATGATGGTAGTTATTCCTGGCAGTGAAAATCAGTTACTCCTGTATCAAGCAAGACTACTTACCATGGACGAGGATGGTGGAACTTAGATTAAGGGTACCTTAAATAGAAAAGAAACGTCAATTTATTCAATTATAGTCACTCAACTTTAGTGTCTTTTTACAGAGAAGTGCTGGGAATGCATCAGTCAGAAAATCGGAATGTTCCCTGAAATGTTTGAGGAATCTTTAATTAGTGAGTTGTATCTTCCAACACAAATTCAGAAATAGACTTTTTTCCTTAGCTGTTTACCTTAATTGGAAAGTTGCCTAGGAGAAAAGTTTAATCTGTCAGGCACTCTTTGTTGTTATTATGAAATTGGTCCTAATCACCTTTCTTTTTAATAAAAAACAAAAGAGAAGCTTAGTAAACTTCAAGGAGGATTTTCAAAGACCTGTTTCTCTAGTGGATTTTAAGAATTCCTAGATGCAAAGATAGTATAAACAATTTACAGTTTCAAGGCTATACTGTAGTAGACCGAATGGTCTAGTTTAAAAATAATTAAATGGAAGGGGAGAAACAAATCCCATGGTTGTTTTGAAGCAAGTAAGGTACCGGTCTAATTCTGGAAAGCAGCTATTTGGTACTTCTTGCTCATGTTTACTTCACGTTATAAACTACTGAGTTCAAACTCAGACCTTCATTTTACTTGTCACTTAAATGATTCTTAGAAATTTAATATTGGCTATATGTTTGCAAATAGTGAACTTCCACTTTTGTCAGATAGTCCTGTATCACAGAACATTAGGGTTTGGAAGGGACCTCAAAAGATCATCCAGTCTAACCCACCTGCCAGAGGAGGATCACCTAGAGTAGGTCACACAGAAATGCGGCCAGGTGGGCTTTGAATGTCTCCAGAGAAGGAGACTCCCCAACCTCTCTGGGCAGCCTGTTCCAGTGTTTTGTCACCCTCACAGTGAAAAGGTTTTTCGTTTTGTTCACGTGGAACCTCCTGTGCTGCAGCTTACACCCACTGGGCATCTCAGAAGAGCCTGGCTCCATCCTCTTGACGTGCACCCTTCATGTGTTTTTAAACATTAATGAGGTCATCTTTCAGTCTCTTCTTCTCCAACATAAAGAGACCCAGCTCCCTTGGCCTTTCTTCATAAGGGAGATGTTCCTTAATCGTCTTTGTGGCTGTGCTCTGGACGCTCTGAAGAGAATCCAAAACCATGCAGACATGCCAAAGAAACCAAAAAAAACCCTAAAATTCACTTCAGAAAGCCCAGGAAAGTGCTGCTTGTACATATTTACTAGTTCTGGAAGAAGGCTATGTTCTTTATTCTGAGTTGCTGGTCTGTTAAAGAAAGTGATTTTATAGTGTTCCTTGCTTTGTAGACCTAAAGTGTACTTCAGTACCAGGTAATTTTTTACAATAATGTTTTACAATTAAACAGAAATGTTACTAGAAGTATTTTCAACTGTATAGCTGAAACACTTTTTACTAAGAGTAAGGCTTCCCCCCCCAAAAAACCCCACCAAACTACTAATGTAACAAGAGACCATGATTATTTGTTTTGAAATGTGACCTGTTGCTTAATGTTTTTATGCAGCTTCTTTTTTCCCCCCTGTTTTGGAAAGAAAAATGTCTTTTTTTGGATGTCTATTCCTAATGCTATAAAACAGCAAAACAGTTCAAACCCATGAATGCTTTAATTTTGTGCGTTTTGCTGTCTCTTTCCAGACTGTAAGTCTATTTCTGCCTTTTTTTT
The DNA here is from genome assembly GCA_033816785.1 of Picus viridis. NCBI lineage: Eukaryota > Metazoa > Chordata > Aves > Piciformes > Picidae > Picus > Picus viridis. The sequence continues at coordinate 19,423,799 of CM066570.1, read as the reverse complement.
AACTAGTTGGACAAAAAGCAATTACTAAACATACTGATAACAGCAAGTAAGAGAGCATTTTGCACCTTAGAGGATCTGTTAAAAGACAGCAATTTTCCACTTCATTGACTCAACAAGTGTTTTATTTTCTGTAGTAACCTCAAAACACCAAGTAGTGTTTTTAGACAGAATTCATCAAAGTTTCCATTGTTTTTGTAATTGTGTATAAATGCTTGGTTTAATTGAAACAGTACAGTGGTAAAGGATCAATAGAAATTGATGAAGCAGACGCCTTCCTGCAACAAAAATGATAGAAGACAATAGGCTGTTTTGTGAATGCAGCTTTTTCTTCAAGCCCTTGGAGTTTTTGAACTTTGTTTTAAAAAGGAGAATGGACATCCTGTATAAGGAGACAAGACTTCCTCATAAGTCATACTCAGCCCTTGTGAGACCCCACGTGGAGTACTGCGTCCAGCTCTGGAGCCCTATTACAAGAGGGATATGGACATGCTGGAACGTGTCCAGAGGAGGGCCACGAGGATGATCAGAGGGCTGGAGCACCTCTCCTATGAGGACAGACTAAAGGAGTTGGGGCTGTTCAGTCTGGAGAAGAGAAGGCTCCGAGGTGACCTCATTGTGGCCTTCCAGGATCTGAAGGGGGCCTACAGGAAGGCTGGGGAGGGACTTCTCAGGATCTCAGGTAGTGATAGGACTAGGGGGAACGGAATGAAGCTGGAGATGGGGAGATTCAGGCTGGATGTGAGGAAGACGTTCTTCCCCATGAGAGTGGTGAAGCCATGGAATGGGTTGTCCAGGGAGGTGGTTGAGGCCCCGTCCCTGGAGGTGTTTAAGCCCAGGCTGGACGAGGCTCTGGTCAGCCTGATCTAGTGCGGGTGTCCCTGCCCATGGCAGGGGGTTGGAACTAGATGATCCTTGTGGTCCCTTCCAACCCTGACTGATACTATGACATTTTGAGAAGAGTCCTCAGAGTACAAAACCTAAAAATGACACAATATAAATTACTGCTGTATAGCAATGCAGGGCATGTGCAGGAAAGGCAGAAACAGTCCCTTTTATTGCAGGAGACGTCATTAGAGATACATTTAGAGGAGGACTTGATCAAGAAGCAAGTTTCAAAAATCCTTAATGAGGGTGAAATCTGCTGAGATTAAGGGCATTACAGAAGGATTTGGGAGATAATAGTAAATGACCTAAAGATGGATAAGATGAAAATGTGTAATTCAGGATGTATTTGCAAAGTAACATAAAAATGACAGGGTAGGAATGGAATAAATAGAAATTTCAGAGAAAATGGCAAATAAGAAAGTGAAAAACCAGAAAGTTGGGAGGGCCTTGCCGAGGAAGATACCATTAATGCTGTCTGTGCATTCTTCTGTCTGAAAATGTAATGGTCATCAGCACGGCACATGGCATTCTGTATCATCTCTCATTTTGACTAAAACAACAGATTTTGGAACAGCAAATGCAAAATGGAAGTAAGTTTGAAAGTAATACTCTTAATTTTTAAATACTGAAGACAATAGGTTATTGTAATGGAGATCAAAAACATTTTAATGGAATTTCATGGCATAAGCATTTTTGAGAGACTGTCTTAAGGAAGGTAGTGTGGAAATACACTCTGAATCTGCTAAGAAGAAAGTGTGGCTAGAGGAAGAATCACAGGGAGTGGGGGAAGGAAAATTGTAGCCTTGACAAAAATTTGAATGTAAAGAATATGAGAAGTAAAAAATACACTTTAAGGCTAAGAGCATATGGGGAGAAGGGAGGAAGATATATATAGAATAATACAGGAGTGGATTGTGGGAGGTTTGAAATGAGACTTTTGCCAACTTTCTCCCTACCAGCCACCTCTGTGTCATAAATACATCAGGCATCGTGGGAGAGATTTTAAAAAAATAAAAAATTGAAAAAATCCAAGGCAGTAACTGTTCAGGTGAGGAGCACAATAACACTCTCCAGCATAGAACCAGGATGTCTTCTGTTTTGAGGAAGGTAGAAGGTGGTAAAGTATGAAACACTGGAAATCACCTGCAGAGCTAGCTAAGTAGATTTCAAAAAAATGGGCATGTTTAGAGTAGAGGGTATAATGATGATGGAGATTCAGGTGATGAAAAATGGACTTCCTGTCCTGAGCTTGCTGGAGAGTTCATAGCAAGGGGAGGAGTGAGTTAAGATGACAGGAACTCTTCTCCTATTAATTAAACAGTGAAGACTTTTTTTGTATGCTGCTGGTACTGCACCTAGCGATAACAATTTGCTGTCACAAAAGAAAGAGTTTTACAGGAAGGAACAAAGGATCTAGCAATTGTGCAACGTCTTGCTGAACTGCCGATGAAAGACGCTTGAGGAAAGATTTCCCATAACATACAAGTTTTTGAGGTGCAGTGGGCAAGAGCGAGTAATTCTGTTGATGGCCACTTCGGTGCTAAAGTATACATGGAAAACAGGAAGGAGTGGGGAGGGGGAAACAGATATAACATCATCAAAGGTAATTTTAAAGAAAGATTGTAAAAAAACAACAAGAAACCCTCACAACGAAGTGCATAGCTAGTAATATCTGTTTCTCCAAAGTTTGGTAAAGGTTACTAATATCACAGAATCAATCAGGTTGGAAAAGACCTCAGAGATCATCAAGATCTAACCTACTACCTAACATTTCATGACAACTAAACCATGGCTGCAAGTGCCACATCCAGTCCTTTTTTGAACACCTCCAGGGACAGTGACTCCACCACCTCCCTGGGCAGCACATTCCAATGGCCAATTACTCTTTCTGTGAAGAACTTTCTCCTCACCTTGAGCCTAAACTTCCCTTGGCGCAGCTTGAGGCTGTGTCCTCTTGTTCTGCCACTGGTTGCCTGGGAGAAGAGACCAGCCCCCAGCTGTCTACAGGCTCCTTTCAGGTGGTTGTAGAGAGCAATAACGTCTCCTGTGAGCCTCCTCATCTCCAGGCTAAACAACCCCAGCTCCCTCAGCCTCTCCTCCTAGGGCTTGTGCTTCAGACCCCTCACCAGCCTCGTTGCCCTTCTCAGGACACGTTCAAGTATCTTAAATTATGGAGCCCAGAACTGGACACCGTATTCAGGGTGTGGCCTAACCAGCACTGAGTACAGGGACACAATGACTTCCCTGCTCCTGCTGGCCACGCTATTTCGAAGCAGGCCAGGATGCCACTGGCCTTGGCCACCTGGGCACACTGCTGGCTCATGTTGAGCCATCTGTCAACCAGTACCCCCAGGTCCCTTTCTGCCTGGCTACTCCAGGATCATGAACTTGCCCTTTCAGTATGTCAAGATGGGTAGAAATTGCATGTGAGATAATTGAAAAGCTAGAAACTTTGTTAAATGAATGAGACTGAGGAGAAATTAAGAGCATGAAGACTGCTAAATTGAAGAGCTGAATTTATGAATTGTGCACCATATAAGTATCAGAATACTTGGTAGTTTTGGTAGCACAGCAACTGAAGTTATTTCAGCATCCCATAGGTGTAATCAGTTAGTGTGATTACTCAGTGATCTTTAAAGTTTGGATTTTTAAATGCAAATTATGTTTATGAAGACTAACTGGACTGAAAACTCAATGTTCTCAAAGGTCTTTTCCAACCTGGTCCATTCCATTCCATTCCATTCCCATTCCATTCCATTCCATTCCATTCCATTCCATTCCATTCCATTCCATTCCATTCCATTCCATTCCATTCCATAAGCAAAAGAATTGCCTTTGCACTTTCAAAATATTTGAGAGAAACACATTAATAAATAGAATTCCTGCAGTGCTTGAAAGGTAATGGTGGTTGTGCAACCAATAACACTTGATCATCTATAAAATAAAATTTAAAAAAGGCATGTGGCTAACTGTATTTGGGTTTCATAAAAAGATCTTTTATTATTGGATGGAAAATAAAATTTTTAAAGAGGTTAATTCTTGCAAATCGATAAAGTAGAAAAGTTGAAAGAAATACACATTTATTTTCTTTCCCCTAAAATGTGTTGTTAAATGAATGCCACCCAGAAAGATAAGGAGGAAATGTGTTGTATTTTGTGCTAATTGGAGTATAGGACACATTTATACAAATACTTCTTGAAGGGTAGTAAATATTCAGAGTTACAGTTCTATATTTTGTGCTTTCTGGTGCATGTCTGTCTGAAATTCTATCCCTCTGTCAGCTAAACCAGAGAATTCTTAGGTATTCCCATGACACGGAAAGAAGCAGATACTGGTCTTTACTGTTGTTAATGCAGACAAATAATTCAGCATGTCCAGTTTTGTGTATAGTAACATTGTACAAAGTTCTAATAATTAACTTTCATATCAGCTAATTTCACTAGTATAATTCCTGGAGAAGGGCATATGACTTCCCCATTCATGGAATCAAGAGTAGGTATAAAATCTTAAGAAGAGTGAAGGATGACCAATTTAGCTTAGAAGTTTTGACATGATACTTTGGACCTCCAGGTAAATTTGTTAAATTGCCCACCCCCACCCCTCCTTTTCTCTTTTCTAATTTCTCTTTCTATTACTTGTCATCATACAAAGGAACCCTCCTCTGCACACAAACTGTGTACCTGCTTGGGTCATATGAAGTATTAGGTCTTTTTAGGAAGTGTGTATGTTTCTATTTTATTACAAATAATTTTTATTTGAACTAAATCAGCAACACTTTTATTTCAGTGTTTATAGTGTTGAATCATTTTACCTTTTTTTCCTCTCCATTGTATATTCATTTATTATGCCACGTGCCTTTTAATCAATGACAGACCTGGCAAACCTGTAATATACTCAGAATGTTAGTGGTAGAAGATGAATGAATGTGCTTTGGGTAGGAACTTTGCTTGGGTCAGGAGAAGATATGGCAGAATCTGAGAGAGAACACTGTCTTCATCCTAGACATGTTATGTGTTTCCAAACACTATTTATAACATTTTCAAATTGTGATTCTTCACTCTAGAAATTAATTGAGAAAACTCTTCCCATCTTCCATGTGTATGATCTCTGTCTAGAAGTCCAAATACTCTGAGTGGAAGTAACTGAAGTATCATCAGGACTGATGGAAAAGTCTCTTCAGAAAAGCTTTTAGTGCATTTTGAATTCTGCTATTGCAGAAAATGTCTTTGTGCAGAATAAGCTGTCATCCTTCATCTGCTTAGAATAATAGCATGCTTCCGTTCTTCAATCCCTGTGATGAGAATGTAGGATGCAGAAGCACAAGACATGCTGAATTATGGCAGTGGAGAAACTCATCAATTCAGGTTGTTCTGAGAGGCGTATTTAGTTGACTAGAACAGTTCTGACTTGGAGGACACATCCTCAGTGGGCAAGAATATTATTTGAATGTTGATGATACCGAAGGGCCAAGTGTTTCTTTTTCTAGATGTAAGCAGCTCTGTTGATAATGCATGTGATGCTTGCTTTGTCAAAAGTATCCTGTTGTTTTCAGAAACCACAGTAATGGTGCAATTACTTTATAGTCCGTGTGGTCGCTTTTTTTCCTGCATTAAAAAGGTTAAAACATCACCCTGGTTTTCTTACATGTAGTTTGTAGACTCATGTTTGATCATAAGCTGTAAGCAGATACTTCTACATTAGATATCTTTAAAAATTTTAGATTGTTTCTTTAAAAGATGGAATGTTTGCTTAGTTTTAGAAACAAAGAGCTGGTTTGTTTTGCAGTATTGGAAGTTTAAAATTGTTCTCTTCAGAACTCATGTTTCAGTTCTAGTGTTTTAAAACTCTTTCAAGCATATACTTATTTAAAGTGTTGTGCTGTGTTGTTTCCTTGTTTTCTCAGGGATATGGATTCAGTCTTTCCTGTGTGGTGTGGGTGGGTGGGGGAGGAGTGGCTGAAGTGAGTGGGTCTAGTACAAATAGATGGGAGAAGGCAGCAGGTGGGAGGATGGGGAGACATAGTGTAGGGTGTTATTCTTGAAAAGCCTACAAGTAGCATGTGAGGCTTATGATTTAAGGAAAGACCAATAATTTAAAATGATTTTAGAGCAGTGTTTGGGCATGCTTGTGCTCTGCTCTGTGAAAGCACTGTTACAAGGATGAGTATTTAGAGGAGAAATAGAAATCAGTTCTGCTTCTTACGTTTACTTGCATAGATGTGTTGTAAGAAGTAATCTCTAGTGTCTGCTTGTCTTTGTGAAGTGCATGAAGTGAGATCAGTGCTGAAACCTGAGTGCTGTCCTTGAAGGGAAAGCCCAGTGCTGAAAAGATACTGGAGAATCAAACGCTAAAGCATGCTAACAGCAAACGAACCAAACCTTTGAGTTTAGTAGGTAATTTCAAGCAAAAGTATTTCTAAGCATATGCTGAGAAGGTCTATAGTTACCTAGAAAATCTGTAGCTGATTGTCTTCCTGTGCAGCAAGTTTGTAGTAGGGATTTACCAGCATTACAAAAGAACCTGGGAAAATATTAGCTTGTCACACTCAGCCGCTTCCCTGGGCTGCTGTGTTCAAATAATTTGGCACCAATTCCTAAGGCACCATATATGTGTACAAGTTCTCCCTCCCAGCTTTTGAGGGATAACTCAGAACTCTTAACGTCTATTCCAAATGCTGTCAGTTTTCTCATTGCATGTGCCAGAAAAATGGGACTGATGAGAGATCTGACACGTCAGATACAGGAGAAATAACAAATCAGAGATCTTTTACTCTGTTTCCTTAATTCCTACCCTAGCCTTTGTTCTGCAAGGCCAGGAAGTTGTTTAATTAAATTTCATCTGATATTACCAGCCAAAGTATATGTAGCTAATTTTCCTGGTTTCCTCATTCAGTCTTACAGGATTAAGTTTTTATTTAGTTTGGGTGTGGTTTTTTTTAATTATAGATACTATTGCAGGTGTTGTTCTAGCCTCTTCTTCTTTCTGAATTTGCAGGGTCATCAGAAAAACAGCAATAAAACTACTACCAGATATCATGACTACATTGATGCTGTTTAACTTGTTTTGTAAAAATATTTCAGGTATTGCTTTTCTCTCCAAAAGGATTGGGATCCATTTCAAGCATACACCTGTCAGACTCATTCTTGGGATCAGACACAGGTCTGTTCCCAACTATCTTGATGATATAATCAGAATTTTATTAACTTTGTCCGAAAATAAGCAAGCTGAAAAATCTTATTCCAGTCCTGCTAAGCAGTGTAAAATGGGAGACGGGTCAAACAGGACGGTGTCAAGGGAAGAGAAGGGAATTAAAAGAGAAGGGGGAGGAGGGGGAAAGAACTAAAGTTGTCATGTATGTTAGGTAGCTTGAACTTTGGTTTTGGAAAGGAGATAAACTTGCTGTCATTCCATCATTACAAATTACTGTTTTCATTATAGTTAAGGGATGAAAGCTCACAGTGGTGACAGAGAAGGGAGAATCTGTTTAAGCAAGACTAGTGCTGCTAATGAGATTTTCTGTGTTTTCTGTTCTGTTGTCAGCTGCTGCAGGAAATTCATGGTTACTGCAGCTTCCAGAAGTGTTTGTATCAGTGGTTGTGTAGAAAGTTGCATTAGTTTTTGCAGAGTGCTCCAGACTTGCAGTGTTTTAATGATTTTAAAAAGCAGCTGGACAAATTTAGGGAAGAAAAACCCATTAAGGGCAATTAAATATGAAGACATTTTGTCTGGCTTTAGAAACCTCAGACCCACAAATCATTGGACGTTAGGAAGGTATTCATGGGAGACGAAGGCTTAAAATTAATAAGAAAAGTGAATGAAGTTACTCCTTCAGTAACTTCAACAGGAAAGTTATGAAAGTTAAGTGTTACTGCTGAAAATAGCCTGCTTGCTCACTCCCATGATCATCTGTTTGGAGTTATGGTTCCATTCAGCGGCACAGTCTTTACATTTTGGAGAGGAAGGATGAATTTCTGATTAAATGCAACCATGAGCTGTTGTCTAGAGCAGAATTACTCTCTGGAGCTCTACAAGTACACCTTACCCAATTTTTCACAATCCAAAATCTATAAAAATACAACATAAATGAAATAATCCAATCATGTTCATAATGGAGCATTATAGCCCCATCTTAGTTGTGGTTTTGATCTCAAAATCTAGGCAAACAGAGCCCTCTATCTGTCTAAACCTTGAAATAAGTATGAGGAACAGCTTGTCTTGAAGGGACTTTCACTTCACTGAGACAATTTGTCTTTCAGAGGAATTTGAGCCTTTTCCTTTCCTAAACTTTCTTCCCTGTGCATTGATGTCAGATGAGTTCCTTGGGAGTCTCTCCTCAGTCGCAATAGCTGTAACCCTGGCTTTTACAAGCAACATGTAGGTATTGCTTGCTGGTGAATTTTTTAGACCTTAGCTTTGAGTGAAGAGAAAATGGGAGAAAATATGATAAATGTTATTTCTGAGTTCAAAACAAACCTGGATGAACAATGCCACAGGACAACAGCAAGTCTTGAGCTGAGAATTATGAAGGTGCTGCCTTGGGAGAATGATACAAAATAAAAATGTTTCCTAAAGGAACAGAATTGATATTTTGAATTTTTAAAATGCTTCTGTTCAATGTTTTTGCTAATTCTGGTGTTTTATGTAGGCATGTAACTCCAAATTCGTGTGGCATCTTTCCATGTTCATTGCTAACTAACCTCTCTATACCTTGCTTTTTATGTTTTCTTGGCAGTCTAGTTTTGGTTATATATTCTTACAACCTGTACATGAAAACAGGGAGATTTTGTGTGTGTGTGTTGAGGTACTTGGTGATTCAAGTTCAGGGAGCGAGTACTGGAGGTAGGACTTTATTTGACTGGGACACAGTGAATCCCTGAGCTACTGGAGCACTGTTTTGAAGCACTGCTGCTTTCACAGAATTACAGAATCACCAAGGTTGGAAGAGACCTCAAACATCAAGTCCAACCTGTCACCACAGGCCCCATGACTAAACCATGGCACCAAGTGCCACATCCAATTCCCTCTTGAACACCTCCAGGGATAGTGACTCCACCACCTCCCTGGGCAGCGCATTCCAATGGCTAATGACTCTCTCAGTGAAGGACTTTCTCCTCACCTTGAGCGTAAACTTCCCCTGGCACAGCTTGAGACTCTGTCCCCTTGTTCTGGTGCTGGTAACTTGCCTGTTCTAGTTATGAGAAGAAAGTTTTGTAATTATTGGAAAGAATGTGATCTGCTATGTCAAGAAAGTTACAACTTTGTCATAAGTGAAACAAAATTTCCTGCCTCTGTGCTGATCAATTGTGAGATGACACTTCAGGACCTTGTTTAATGGCTATGGTGGTTGTAGGCTGAAGGTTGGACTCAGTGATCTTAAAGGTCTTTTCCAACCAAAACAATTCTATGTTTCTGTGATTCTATGAAGAGCAATTTGTTGGTCTGATTTATCAAACTGATCTAGAATCCAGAATTGTACCTCTTCTTCTGAGTCACTTTGGTACACTACTTTTGGAAAGATACAATGAAGGGTAAGTGGCTGTGCGTGCAAGAAAATCTTAAGATATGAATCTCATAAAGCCAAGTTACTTAAAATTCTTGGTATAGAAACTCCCCCTTCATTTAAATGCAAGTAAATAAAGTAGGATTTTCTATTTTATTCCTTTCACCCCATGCATATTGCACATGCAGCAGAGTTCTGCAAGGCTTTGGAGAGGGCTGAAACAGGCTCTTAGCCTGAGGATCCTCTTTGTTTTACTAAAATGAATCTGGATTTATAGGTCTGAAAAATACTTATTTTGGAAGTCAGTCAGACAGCGAAGGCACTAAACATGTTTACAGATGATTGAGAGGCATAGCTGTCATTCTGTGAAATCTTAAGAGAAATCAAGAAGTAGAATGTATCTACAGAATACAGAATTAACCAGGTTGGAAAAGACCTTTGAGATTGCATCTAACCTATCACCCAATCAACTATCCAATCAACTAAACCATGCACCAAGTGCTGCATCCAGTCTCCTCCTAAACACCTCCAGTGATGGTGACTCCACCACCTCCCTGGGTAGCCCATTCCAACATCCAGCCTAAACCTCCCCTGGTGCAGCCTGAGACTGTGTCTTCTTGTTCTGTTGGTGGTTGCCTGGGAGAAGAGACCAAACCCCACTTGTCTACAACTACCTGAAGGATGGTTGTAGACAGCAATAAGGTCTCCCCTGAGCCTCCTCTTCTCCAGGCTAAACAACCCCAGCTCCCTTAGCCTCTCTTCATAGGGCTTATGCTCGAGACCCCTAACCAGCTTTGTTGTCCTTCTCTGGACACATTCCAGCGTCTCAATATCTTTCTTAAACTGAGGGCCCCAGAACTGGACACTACTCAAGGTGTAGCCTAACCAGTGCTGAGTACAGGGGCAGAATGACTTCCTTGCTTCTGCTGGCCACACTATTCTTGATACAGGCCAGGATGCCATTGGCCTTGGCCACCTGGGCACACTGCTGGCTCATGTTGAGCCATCTGTCAACCAGTACCCCCAGGTCCCTTTCTGCCTGCCTGCTCTCCAGCCACTCTGACTGCAGCCTGTAGCGCTGCATGGGGCCAGTGTAGAACCTGGCACTTAGATGTGTTAAATTTCATACTGTTGGGCTCTGCCCATCTGTCCAGCCTGTTAGGGTTCCTCTGCAGTTCCTTTCCACCCTCTAACGGATTGACTCCTGCTCCCCATTTGGTGTCATCTGCAAATGTACTGATGATGGACTCAATCCCCCATCCAGATCATCAGTAAAGATACTGAACAGGATTGGGCCCAATATTAATCCCTGGCGGACACCACTAGTGCCTGGCTGCCAGTTGATACAGAATCAGGTATTTAATTACCACGTTGAACAATTAAATATAGCTTGGGCTTCCTAAAGCGCAGCCTAAAATGGATATTTGTGTTTAAGGATTAAATTAAATGTCAAAAACACGTTAAAAAGAGGGAGGTGTTCCACAAAGCTGGAACTTAAATGTGTCTGCAAGGCATCAAGCACAAATTAGACCTTCCAGAAAATGAGTTCATATTCTCTCTTTTTTGCTGACGTTTATTGTGAAGAGACCTTTCTAGGTTTTGTGCTTGTCATACTCCCTGTCTGTCTGAGGAAGACTTCCGTGGCTGTGGGTCTGTTGCCCAGGGAGTGATTTTTTTCCTTTTTCCTTTTATAATGTTGGGAGTTATTCCTGGCAGAATACTACTTAAGTACCCTTAATTCTGTAATTTTCCCCATGTTAGTATTAATTTTCCTGTGCAACTGAGAGACAGGTTTCTTCTTTGGTTAAGCAAAGTACTGCAAAGAGTATTGATAATTCCAAGGCAGGATATTTATGGCTGCCTGTTTTGAGATCTGCTATGTGATTACTGTGCCATGAATGAAGCTGTATGAAGCTGCCTTGTTTTCATGCTTTTGAACTATTGTTGTCTTTCTGTGGCTGGAATTTACCTTAATTTTGCTATCTTTAATTAAAGAATGATCCTGTTTATACAAACACTCCATTGCAATAGATAACTATAAGGTACTGTGTAAATTTTTTGAGATTTTAAATAAGGTAGATTTGGATTACACTGGAGAGAAAGCACATTCAGAAACATTGGGTAGCTGCATACAGGATGTAAGTTTAAGCAGTCTTTACTGATCTCTGAAGTGGTAGAAAATTGTTGTTAATTGTGCTGGTGGAAAATAAATCTTAAATAGATTTTTATTAGTGTCATATGGCATAGTTGTAAATGCAGGGCTGGTATTAAATTCTTTTGATGATTTTAGTTGTCTTGATTGGAGGTGAAAGTTAATACTGATACTCTAGAATAAAAGATAAAACTTTGTCTGTTGAATGGTAAAAGTTTAGAGATTAAAACCAAACAGCAACATAGAAACATTATGGAGAATTAAGGTAGGTGGAATTTCATTGCAATTTCAAACCAAGGTATTTGAAACTGTTTTGTGTTCAGGAAATTTACCTAAGTATTAGAAGAGAGTATGAAGTAAAGGTTAGAAGCCCAAACAGTACTTAGTTTAATAAAAAACAGTATATAAGTCTATAACTGGAAAACATGCTCTTATATAAAAGATAAGTATAGTTCAATTTGACATTTTGCTACAATCTAGGCATCCTACTCTCAAACGTAGAACAGAATGAAATTTAAGGTAAATCAAAAAGTCTAAGAACTGTTTGTAGAGGAGGCAGAAAGGAAGGAGGGTGAATCAATACATACCATGTATGTGGGTTAGAAAGGAATTCTGCTGACTTCTTAGGATCAAGGGTAAGGAGTATCCACTCACACTGAGGAGCAGCAATTATAATGAAAAATTAGTTTGTGGAATTCAGCTTACCAAGGTGTCTTTAAATAAGAGCTCCCTTGAGTCTTGCAAATGCATATCAAATGAACAGAGGAGAAGGATCCCTATACCTGTGGCATTGGTTAATTAGGCTTCTTCTGTCCTCTCTTCCCTTTTCCTTCAGGATATTAGATAGCTGCATAGGCAACAGACTTTAGGAATAAAATGCCTCAGAGGAAAAGATTTTAAAACTACCAACTGTGAGGGTTTCTTACAACTCTTAAGATAAGGTAATAGTGAGAACACAAGAGAGACCAGTGGATTAAAAAACATTCGCCTTCCTGATTCATGGCAGTTGTGATGTTCCCCTTTACAATTTTTGAGAGTTAATTTTTCAGAAGTTAAACCACTGACAGAAGTAATTAAGTGACATCAAGTGCAATAGCAGTGGTAAGAAGAAGAGGGAAAGAAAGCTGAGCTTGAGTAGATGAAGGCAGAGCCAGAGCTAAGCAGAGCAGTGCAGAATTAGCAGAGAAGAGACGATGGAGAGTAAAAGAAGTGTCCTACCACTTGGCTTGGTGGCTGGTGTTTTTTTTTGGGGTTGTTTTTTTTCTTCTGTTTGTTTTGTGTTTAGAAATTGAAGGCTCTTAAACTCACCAGTATATATATTCACAGAGTGGGCTGAAAATTTACTGATGTACAGCTTTCTGTTAAGAAATGATGATTTGATGGAATTGAAATACTCTGTGGGAATGGTTGGTGGGCTGCCCAGCTGCTTTCTTTGCTCTTGGCTGCTGGCCATCTTGTCTGCTCCCCCAGCTGCCTGTCATGCAGGCCTGCTGCCTTGTCTGTTGTATCCTGTTTGAAGTATTTGTATATTCTCACAAATAAAACAGCAAATCACCAATTAGAACACCAATTAGTGATTACTACTAAACCAACTACAGTCTTAATTGGAAAACCATTTTGGTAATAATTGATATCTAACTAGCAACCATTAATCAATGATCCTGCATTTTAATACTCAAGACAATTAAACCTTTTGAAAATGAACATATTTTTATTTTAAAATTTGATATGTTTTATGTATTGTTATAAATATGCCAAAATGTTACTAACCACTGTAAATTGAAGTGATCACCCACATATATTTTTTTCCCTCTGAAGCTGATACTCAGAATTTTGTTCCAAATGGGGGATTTTGTTCAGTTTGCATTTTACAGAACAAATTGTTTTTATGCTAGAGCTAATGAAGCCTGGGTAATGACAGGCTGGTGTCCTTCCTTCTGTTTTTACTAGTGAAGCATCACGAATGACATCTTGTTTCCTATGACATCTCTGAGCAGGAAAAGCACATGCTTGATTTAAATCTGTGCTAATGGACCAAGGGTCTCAAAGAGGCGAGAATAATTAAACTGCTTTCTGAAAATACCCTTTGATTTGGGGGCTCTTTTGTCTATCCACCAGGTATTTTGAGTGATACTCATCCAATTTTTAATCTTTGAGATCTCTTGCTTTCTATAAATTCATTTGAAGGCAGCAAACAGCCTCCAGAATTAGTTGGGAAGAACAACATGTAAGTAGCAACAGCATTCTTAGGGAATTTGGTTAAAGATTCAACTTCAAATTCTTCCATGAAACGTAATTCCAGATTCAGCTTGGTCCTAGTTACTGCCCACCACATTGTGGCTTAAGATTTAAGAGAAAAAACGTGGGTGTTTTGGGCACTTAATTTTTGCAATTTTTTTCTTTTGTATTTCAACCACTTTGTAGTCATTCATAGAATCATAGAATGCATTGGATTGGAAGGGACCTTTAAAGGTCATCTAGTCCAACCCCCCTGCACTAATCAGGGACATCCCCAATTATGTTTGCTCAGGTTGCTCAGAGCCCCATCAAGCCTGACCTTTAATGTCTTCAGGGATGGGGACTCCATCACCTCCTTGGGCAGCTTATTCCAGTATTCCACCACCCTGATAGTAAAGAACTTCTTCCTAATATCCAACCTAACTCTATCCATCTCTATTTTAAAACCATTGCATCATGTCCTGTTGTTACTTGTCCTTCTAAATGGTCCTTCCACAGCTGTCTTGTGTGCCCCCTTCAGGTACTGGAAGGCTGCAATAACGTCTCCCGTTTTTCCAAGCTGAACAGCCCCAACTCATGCCTTAGTATATTCAGCTTGTCCACTCCAATCTATGTAGAGTGCCTCAGGTAGGGCAGCTGTTTAATTGGTGATATTAAGGCTTTTTTCCCATCAGTGATTCTCCAGCAGTGAGAAACTGACAGGGAAGTAATTGGGATACTTGTAAACTCAGTGGGATGCCTGTCTTTGCTGGAAAGGGTTGGAAAAATGGTGAAGAAGGAACACAAAATTCCATACTAGTGGTTGTGTTTCATAAAATGCTTTAAACATGATTAGTATCCACCATAATGATACTTGCCAGATCAATGGGAATAAAACATTTCAATAAGCTATTCAAATGTCATCTTCCAAAAAAGATGTTTCAGTAATGTTTGTTTGTATACATGAACAGACATTGATTTCTGTCCTTTGACTGAAAACATTTGTGAAGAGATCTACTAATTTTTATACGGCAAACTTATCTAGCTGAAAAAGGAGAAAAGCTTTTAATAGGTATGAAACAAGAAGAGTAGTTATCAAAGAAAAACAGAGACTGAAAAGAACTACTCTCTGATATCTGTCTGTCTCAGAGCCCCAGGACTCTTACTGGAAGTGTTTGACAAAATTGTTTGCCTCTTTGCCAGTGCCCCAAAAAGACTTGCAGTGACACAGGTTCAGAAAGTAAAAGTAATGGATAAATTTGATTTACTAAAGTGACAGATACAACAGGTTTGAGATTGCCAGTGATAAATGCAGTAAATACAAGTGATCAAACTTGAGTTAATAAATCCTGGGTAGCATCCAGCACAGCCAGAGATGCAAATCATTGCAATAGTTGCGCTGTAGAACAGACATGCAGCAAAAGTTAAGCTGTATATTGAATGTGCAATTCTTGCCAAGAAAGCATTCATGACATGGGTGGAGGGGAAGTTTCGCAGCCTGTCAACCATCCTCATCTCTGCTAAATCCACTGTCTTTGCTTCTAGAGAGGCGTTCCCCTTGCTGGTTTTTATACCCTAACACTGTCTGTTTGCCTTGGAGGGGATGTTCAGCATGATTTGACTGGAGAGTTGAGTAACAGCCATTTACATAGCTTGTACTCTGCTTGGCTCGTTATCATACTGAGGGGTGTCAGCTTTAAAATTGTAGTTAGCTAGGCCAAAGGCTTTGCTTGTGTCCTACAGCCTTCAAAATCAGCTTCTGTGGGTTAGTACAGGATAGATAAAAATGAAATGATACCATAGCCTGTCTGTCAGCCTTCTCCATTCAGGTCCTTAACCAGGGAGACAAGGAGCTGTATGTTTTTGGGTTTTTAGCCTTGCATCATTAGTTTTAGCTGAAACAGGGCCATCTCACCTTCATAAGACTCCCTCCTTCAGCTGTTGGACCGGTCACCTTCATGGATTTTCACATTTCCAGAGATAACATTAACATCTCTTAGTTGTAAGTATCTCAGCCTTCTTCCTGAAGAGCACTACATTGACTTGCAAACTTGTGTTCCCTTCCCACAGTAAGCATAGGCGGTTGTCCCACAAAAGGATGCACAATGTCTTTGCTGAGGAGAGTATAGTAATTTCAAAGATGAGAACCACTTAGAGGAAGAAGAAAAGAAGTATATATTTTTTATTTTGTGGATGGTGTTTGGGTTTCATTTTATTTGGGTTTTGTTTTAGTTTCTTTTTTTCTGCTTCACCTTAAGTTTTCTGTGAAAGGAAAAAGTATTTTTTTGGGTGAATTAGATCTATTAAGCAAGTTTTCTGTTACAAGTAGTAACCGTATTTTGTCCATACTTACGCTCTGAAAAGATTTCATTTCTTAAAGGCACCACAAAATTGCTTTGTAGTTATTTACCAAGATGTTACAGTAATTAATTTCTTGCATTTGTCAGATTGTATTTGTCACAGCAATAGTGAATTTTATGTGTTGATTGCTTTTTCATGGCTACTGGAATGTAGGCACACAGTAACAGATTTTTACTATAGTGATTATTGCTCAAGAAGCAGGATTGTCCATTTTATATATAGTTGTATTTTAAAGATCCTCTATAAAGTTAAATATTTGTCAAGTACTATAAAATCTCTATAAGACCTTGAAGAAGCCAAAACTAATGATACTAATTTTTAATGCACTCCTTACAGGGATCTCAGTATTTCTGCAGGTGTTGGGAATGTGTAGAACGTGTAGATAGATAACTCTCCTTTTCATGTTTGTACAAATCTAATCAATTTTTATATGAGCCCTCCCCTCTTTCTCCTGAACACCTCTAATTTTGTAACTGGAACTGCTAGAGCCTGCCGGCTCCCAGAGGCATGTAGCTGTTTGTGCAGAACAGCCTGAGTGTAATTTTTTATGTGGTACATATTCTCCAGGGAACTGCTAGTATTTATTGGGTAGTGTCAGGAGGAAGTATTAGGCACAGTAATGTCAAAACTGCAGCTTTTTGCCTTTTTTTTTTTTTTTTTTTTTTTTTTTTTTTTTTTTTAAGAAACAAACCTATTCACACATTTGAGCACAAAAACTGTTCTTTTGCTCTGAACAGGTGGCTGAGAGACCTTGTGACCACAGGATGCGAAATCAACTGTAAAACCTTGTTTTCCTAGTTAGGTTTTCTGAAGAGCAGTGGCCCCCTGCCCACATACATCTTCTGCAGCCCAGAGTGACTTGGGCCAGACTGCAGGTTGTATTGAAACTTGGGCGACTGTGGAGTGCTGCTGGAAGCAATTTTAATGTGTCATAAAAAGCTTTTTGATTCCTGACAGCAGTAATGAAACGAAAAACAGTCACTGGTCTCGTAAGAGTGTTGAACTTCCATCTCTTTGCCATAGTTTTCCTTCCGACTTGCATCAGCGAGCTACACAGAGACTTTGGTTCTCCTGCTATTTGTTTGATTGTTTGTCATGGCTTTTTTGTTTGTTTTGCCCCCTCCCCACCTTTTTTTTCCTTCTCTGTAGTATGGTGGGACACACTCTGATTTCTATCTAAATGTTGTCAACTTTTAAATTAAATAGAAGCATGAAAGGGTGTGTATTTGCCTATGTGTCTCCCTAGTTAAGGCCTTGAATGGAGAAGACTGACAGGCAGGTTATGGTGTTATTTCATGTTTTCATCCATGTTGTACTAACCCATAGAAGGTGATTTCTCTTAAACATTTCTATGTGACTTTGAAGGTAACAAAGTACTGCAGATTTAAAAATTTTATTTTAATGTAGATTGCCTGTTTATGTGTTTTATCTAGGATTCCACTCTTTCTGTTTGAAAAGTAATTTTCGATTTGGTAAGCCTTTTATTGCTAGCAGTGTAGGCCTAAAGAGCTTTTACTTGCTTTGCTTTACATTCCATTCTTTCGCTTGTGCTAATGCATTTGTATATGGAGAGGCTACACAGTGAAGTTGGCTGGGAAACTGATCCAGTTAAAAATAATCCTTTTTTTTGTACCTGGATATTAATAACTCAGATCAGCTCTGGCATTCAGGTTGCTGTAGTGCTCTAGAAATAATTTTATCAGCACAAATGAGTGGCAGTGTTATGGAATGTTTCTCAATCAGCAATGCTATGCAACTATGACAAAAAGCATTCAGTTTTAAGGTGTGAGGTCCAAACTGGATGCTGCCCTGAGGCTGCTTTGGCTCTTTTAGTTAGTCTTTTTCTGCTCTCTGACTTTGTGGAAGTGCCTGCCAAACAGATTTTAATTTCCAAATATAGCTTTTTTTGGTGTCTTCTTGTGTTCAAAAAAACCCACAAATTTGGAGTCAGTAATGTGGTCTCAACTGCTTATGCTGGATAAGCATGTTACTGGTGAAAAGTATCTGACCAGAGATGTGGTATCTGTTGGTCTAAGATGGCCATTTCTGAGTCTGAACGTGAGTGTGGCCATTTCTTATACAGAGCTGGTGCATTTCTCTGACCCTCTGTGAAGTGTAGCTGTGACAGTCTGGTCTGATGTCTTTGTGCTGGAAGTTTTGGCTGCACTCTTTAAGATGGAGAAAAAGGTTTTCTTGTGAACTTGACCTGAAATGGCTGGAGAACAAACCACATGAAATGTAGTGGATCTAATTCCATCTACTGCTTCAAAGAAACTATTCGAGTTAATGCAGAAGATCTGTGAGATGAGCGGAGCCTTACTCATTGGTTGGTTGATTATTATTTTTTTCTTAATTGCTTACACAGGACCAAGAAGTCTTCACCATGCTTATCCATCTCAGTTACATAAAAAGATACAGACATATTTTTGCCTTCTGAGTTACCAATCAGTTAAATGCTGTGGCTTATGTATTTTGTAAAATACAACAGAAATGTTGCTTAGCACAAAAATAGTTCAATTATGTAGCAAAATACACAACATAAACTTAACAATCCTCTTAAATTGCTTAATGTGTAAAATGGAAAGAGGTATTTGAGCCATCTAGTGGTTGGTATGAAACATTTTGACATTTGTTTGATAGTTTGTAAATGTAAATGATACACCAGCTTGGAAACAGCATTTATAATTCATTAGCTTTTTAATGTAGCATGGCTGTAGAATGAAAAAGAAACAGACATTCAGCTCCAAGTTTGAGGTACAGTATGGTTCAGTTTGCCTATTTTTTTTTTTTTTCAGTTTGTCATAGATTTTAGTGAAGAGATCCGATAACATAAAAATCATGTTAGAAGTTAGTATCATAAGATCTTCAGAAATTCTGAGTGCTAATCATAGAATCATAGAATGGTCTGGGTTGAAAGGGATCTCTGAAGGCCCTCTAGTCCAACCCCCTTTGCAGTAAGCAGAGGCATTCTCAACTAGACCAGGCCACCCAGAGGCCTGTCCAGCCTCAGTTTGATTATCTACAGGGATGGTGCCCCAACCACTTCCCTGAACAACCTGTTCCAGGGTCCCACCACCCTCATAATAAAGAACCTGTTCCTAACATCCAGTCTAAATCTTGAAGCCATTGCTCCTTGTCCTATCACCACAATCCGTTGGAAACAGTCTCTCTCCATCTTTCTTGTAGGGCCCCTTAAGTTACTGGAAGGCTGCTATTAGGTCTCACATCCATAGGTCATCACTTTATCATAGAAAGGCACTAGGTTTGTCAGGCAGGATTTGCCCCTAGTAAAGCCATGCTGGCAGATGTTCAAGAAAAGCATCGTTATAAGATAATTACAATGAAAAATGTTCGGAGGAAAAAATGTGGGCTTGTATTCACCAGATATTTTTAGCAGAATTCTGACTGGCAGGGATTAAATTACAGAAAGTAATCTTTACTGGAAAACATGGCATGTATATTTTTTTGATCAAAACATGTCCAAATAAAAATAACAGGCAATTGAAAATAGATACCTTAATGTGAGGTATCTTGCTAGCAAACAGAGTTACAGAATCTTATGATGTTAAGAAAGAGGACATTTTGTAGATGAAAATTTAATAAGCCCATGTGGTCTTGATATACGTTTAGCCATTGCTGTCTTTCATATTGGCTGTTCTCAGTAGGAACCTGGCTGCACTTTGAACGTGGTGATACTCTGTAATCCAGGCAGAAAGTCAGTTGCTGAAGAAATGAACTTTATATGCATCTCACCTTGAATTATTTGTGAGAAAATACTGCCTACCCTGAAACCCTGTAATACCTTGCAGTCCTTGTGAAACTCTTATCTAGGTTCAAATGCATATTAAAAATATATTCCTTATGACAAATCTAGTAAGTGACAAGCAACACTAACAGTGTTACATATGGTTAAAGCTATAGTATTTCAGAATAGACAAAATTATCCAAACACTCCAGAATTTGCACCTTTAAAGTATTAAAATCTTCAGTCTTGCCCTATTTTGTATTGAGAAGACAGTGGCAGTTTAAGAGATTTATTTTTTTTCAGGTCAGTTTCAGATACTTTGTAAGGCCAAATGAGAGGAAAGTGGGAAAACCAATCACAGGACAAAGGACAAAAAGACAGGGGTTAATTTGGAGTTTGCTGGAGTGAGGACAACCTGGAAGCTTTGTATGAACATGATATATTAATTGCATTTGGACAAATCAGCCGCATCTTGGTCCTGTCGTGCCTCAAAAGTTGATTGTTTTCTTAATAATACTCTGCTGGATTAATCTTCTGAATCTGTAACTCATTTGGACTGTGAAATCTAAGCTTCAGAAGAGAAAATTAGATTCTTTGTAGATTGAAGAGGTATTAGTTGTCTGGCATATTTTTTACTTGAATTTTGCAGCATGGTGATGTAGGACTTTTGCTATTGCTATTATTCTCAGTCTTTGCAATGATCTAGTTGTGATTACAGTTGGTGGATCCTTGGGTCACACTGAAAAGTGTTGTTAAGCTCTTTTCTACAAATGATCCTGGTCCAAACACCATTAAGGTTACTACGTGTGCTTCCTTCTGTCTTACTTCTTCATTTAAAATGACTTAGAAATTAAGGCATTATGTATGCTCAGGTTTTGAGCTTACCTACTTTCCTAGTCTGGTATTGCAAGAGTGTGCTTGGAAAGCAGGAAATACATGGAGTATGGAATTAGAGATCTTTTATCTTTATGATGTCCATGTTGTGGTTTTGTTCAATTAAACAGGAATGTTGTTTTATGGTAGTATTAGAGTGTCACCATTATTTTTTATGTACTTCCTCGTCCACTCTCCATGTTAACATCTTCTAGTGCTCTGCTTGCCATAGTATCTGCTCATACCACAGCATTTTCATGGAAGCTGTTCATTGCTGAAGCTATGATTCAACTGTATCTATAAAAGGATCTTGGGTTTTTCCCCTGATTTTAATTTGTGCTTACATTAAATTATGGTTACCTGTTGTTTTCTAGGAGAAATTTGGCTATACCTTTTATATTTGTATTACACTTAAGGCATAACTAGGATTCCTTTTGTGGAATTCCATAGAAATATGACTTGTTGAAGAAGTGTGTACAAGTAGAAGAGGGATTATCTTTAATGAAAATTTTCTGCAAAGGAAATTTCTCTTGTTTATGTGTCAGAGCTTTGTGTTCTTTGTGATGTAGTCCTGGTCTCTCAAAACTAGAATTGCACAGAGGAAGAATCTAAAGATGTGTCATGGGGAGCACATACGTGTTGTCTCCTGCAAATAATGGAATAGCTTTTCTAAATAGAAAACAGCTATGTTGGGGCATAACTGAAAACAAAGAAAATTTGTAATAATTATTTGTGTAGTTGGGTTGTTATTCATTAAATTTCTTTAGTAATTTCAGTTTAGAAGCAAAACATAATTTTCTGTGAAAAGAAAATGGGGAGAATTGGGTTTTCCAGGAGAACAATGTTCTTTTCAATTGAGTTTGCTTCCCTCATTGCCTTCTAGAGAGTGGAGAAATAGAAAATAGAATTTTGATTAATGATGAAGAAATATGACTGTCTTAGATTAAAAGCCAGTGGTCTATATTTTTAGTATTCAGAAAAGTGACATTTCCTTCAGCATTTTCAGATTCATATAATTAATGTTCCATGTTAGACACTGAAATTAGAGTGTGTAGCTTTATTTACTTTTATATGAGTATAAATTATGATGATTATGAACTTGTTTTCAATCATAAAAACATTTATTTTATATACTTGTCGAAGACCTCTACTCCATCATTTCCTTCCCTGCTGTTGCACAAGTAGAACGAAGCACATCAGTTTCTCTGATGTAAAAGTAGTTGAATATTATTGTCATTATTCTTCTAAAAATAATTTGCAGGGTGGGGTTTTCTGTTTTTGTTCTCCCCCTCCCCCCTTTAAATACCTACCCATCAATTTCTTCTCTTTGGTTCTAACTATTCAAGTTGAAATTCAATGTGTTTATCTAATAATAGAACTAGAGTGTCAAAGGATGAATAAAATACTGTAAACTCAATCTTACAGCATATGCTTTTCTTTATCTGCATTTTGAACAGTGTTTCTTTCCTTTACAGAATGCTGCCTTTTTATATGGCCTTGGTTTGGTCTACTTCCATTACAATGCCTTTCAGTGGTAAGTTGGCATAAACTAACATTATCAGTATTGTGAAGTGTTTTATTGATAGGTGACTATTTCAACTTCAGGTCAATGTCAGTGTGAAATAGTTCAATTTTTTGAATTACCGATGCAGCGTTTGAAGACATGCTGTCCTCGGTCGCATCTGAATTATTCTAACATGCCTGTGACAAACACAAAACACAGGGGAAACATTTTAGCTCCCTATAATGCAATTCAGCAAGGGGGCTGGAGCAGTATGACTCAAGGGGTTTTGTGAAGCTGTAGCTTGTGTTTGTTTGAAAGCCTGCTTACAAAAAAACTTTACTGTTCTCTTGGAAAAGTGGTAAAATGAGCATGTTTTCATATAGGTTGGTATTCAGTCACGTTAACATAGCTGTATAATGTGAAAGTTGTGGATGTGAGAAAGCATTGCACTGAGACTTGAATCAGAACATTTAAAGCTGAAGTCAAACCAGGAAGAGTTGTAAATTCTGGCAAGGTTTTGGGGATTGAAAAGAACTGCTATTTGGTATGGGTGGAGGGTTGGTTTTCAGTTGCGGGTTTTGGTTTTGCTGTGTTGGTCATGAGAGAACTCTGATGAATGCAGTCGTCACTGGGGTTGTGTTGAAAGGTCCTCAGACTTTTGTTAGGTTCTGTTCTTGCAGACATAAAGTTAGTGTCATTGTAAAAAAGTGAGAAGGGTGCAGTGTTTTTAGGTCAGTGCTTTTTCTATGCTCAGTATGGAAACTGTTAATGAAGTAAATGTGACTTTACTACTTAATTGTTTACTAATATGTTTATAATTTGCTGGGCTAAGCATGACTGCAGCTGAGAATACAGTGACTGCTGACTGATAGTTTGGAACAGTAAAATGATATTCTTCCTGTCCCAGAAAATTGTTTCTATGTATCTAAAAGACAAAAGATTTGTGCTTTCCTCAGTATAATTTAAATAAGCTTTTATTCTTAAGATAAAGATGATTAAATCATGAGTCCAGAACCTGGATTATTATTTTTCGATCTTGCAGCTTGCTTCTATCTTTATTGATAGTGGTAAAATGAATGCCATGTATTGTATGCAGCATGCAATTCAATTGCTTTCTAATTAACAGAAAGACTTAGTTTTCAGAAAACCTGAGAATCCACTGGTTTAAGATTGTGATCAACCTTGGTTGAATTTTTCCATGTTTCAATATTCTTGTTCTTATGCATGCTTGGCTTAATGGTTAAACATTTAAGAGTATTGAGAAGAATTTTTAGAGGAAGAAAATCCTATCACATATAAAATGTGACACCTTTGTGTGCATTCACCCCCCCCCCCAATTTAAAAAAAAAAAAAAAAAAAAAAAAAAAAAAAAAAGCTTTGAGTGCTCTTCCCCCTCCTCCCCATTACTGTGTTTTCTTAGGGGTGAGAGGAGTGGGATGTGTGGCTGTGAATGTTTAGCTCTGACAAAATCATAATACGCTTGGCAATGTCATTTACAGTAGATCTTAATCCTCCACAGGACTCTATTGCATAATGCAAAGAGAATCTCACACCTTTCAGAATGAACTGCTAGTCAAAATTTACTTAGTGCTGCAGCTATTCCATATATTAGTTGCTGAAGTACATGAATTCCTATGTTTCAGGTAGGCAGAGGAGACCTAGACCATTTAAGGTGGTTTAAGCTCTCATACTTTATCCATGAATTTTAGTTTTTTTTAATTCAGCCCACAGTTAGATATTTATCATACCACCTGTAGACATTATACCACCTTTAGGTATTTAGATAAATGACATGTGCATAGCCTTTCTAAAAGGAAGTGCTTAAAATCATGTCCAGTATATACATGGACAACAAAAAGCAAGTGGCAATAAGGTCAGGTTTAAAATTCTTATCCATATTTTATATTATTTGTTACATTCTCCAGCTTTCATAAAAAGAAGTGTTGGATTGGCTCCAAGACACATGCAATTTACTCTAACTCAGTGTTTGTCTGTATACTAAAGTAGCATGACAGCATTATCTTAAGTACAAATCTTAGCTGATCTGTCATTTTAGATTAGTGATTTTGTTTGGCTGTTCATGTAAGAGCTGAAACTTCTCAAGGTACATATACAACTGTTGCAATAGCATGATCAGACCAAAGCTATTTCATGCAGTTATTGCAGTGAGATATGTCATAAGGGATTAACTCCATAAATTGAGTGAAGTGTAGTAAAACAGGTCTTAGAGATCTTAAATTTTGATACTCTGTTCTTTCATGCCATTTGTTATCAAGCAGTAAGTAAAAGGGTTGGCTGATTTTCCTTATTGTTTTCCTCTTTCTCGAGTAGAGTAGAGCACAAACAGAACAGAGATAGCTGAGAGTGTCACATAAGTTGAGTAATTTCATAATACCCTTTAGCTATCTTTTAGATTGAATACTTAGAGAATTTCAGGAGTTAATGAAAGGCTACCCTTCATTTCTGTGCAATAACTACAAGCAAGCATAGTGGCTTTGGTGCCAAACTTTATTCCAGTAAGGATTCTGAGCCTGCCTTGTTTATCATCTGCTGATTTACACTGGGTCTCAGCAAGATAAAAAGATGGAGTCCAAGCTCTGCAGTTGTGCCCTGTAACTCGCTCTAACACCCTCCGTATCACAACTGTGTACCAACTCTGGTGCTCCAAGGCCAGCCTGCAGTGTTTTCAGTGATTGTTGCCTTGAAAATCACTGGACAGTGTGTGAGGAGGACACCCTATTCCTCAGAAACACTTTATGGTGGGAGGGAGATCAGTTGCCCTTATGGCTCCACTTAGCATACCCCGAGGCTCCTAAGTCCAAGGAATCATTATCAACTATGGGACTTAAGTGTTGTGTAAAACTCAGTCCTTCATCATTGACGAATTTAAGAGACACAGTCCTGAAGAAAGCCAAAGATTAACATTAGAGTTGATGGAGACCCTCTACCTCACCTCTGTAATGGCTAAAGATACAGACTGCCTGAGAAAAATCTGTCATATCTGACTGGAATTTCTTGGCCCTTTTACACCCATCCTTGCCAAAACAAACAACACTGTCATCCTTTATTCAGTGGAAGTGATAGCTAGAACCACTGTCTCTGCTTCTGGCTCCATTAAAGTAACCTCAGCCAGCCCAGTCTGTTTGCAATGCTGCATCCTGGCTATTCTGTAGGCTAGGATGTTATTTACATTGCAATTTGCCCTGTTTTAAGTTTGACTGTTTGGAACAGGGTGTGGTAGTGAGTTCAGCACAAAAGCTTTTCTCCCTCTTCACATCTGGTTCAGAATTGAATCTTGACATCAAGAAGGCAGCTGCAGTTTTTCATTATTCTTGCCTAATTCAGGTAAAGGCCTTCGGTGGGCATGGATGAGCAAGCATGAACAGCATCCCCTGAGAGAGTGCAGCACCTCCATCTCCAACATACCAGCACTGAGCAGGCTCTCCACAACCAATCTCTCCTGCTGCTGAATTCCACAACCCTCTAAAGGCAAAGCACACAGCAAAAGGCCAACCTTTGGTTGTTATTTGTGGTACTGCATCTCACCTCTTGACCATCAAGCAGGCCTCCAAACTCCTGAGAATGGCTTTTCTCCTAAGAATGTTTTGAAGGCTTCAGTGAGACAGGAGCATTCTTTTCCATGCACCTACAGGAAAACACACAAAACTTGCCATCACCTGTGAGATGGCCTTAGTGCCAGTCACATTGAATCTTTTCTGTGAGCTGAAGGAGTTTGCTCTCTCTTGCTTTCTGTGGCTGTCATTCTCTTTCATTTTTATCCAGAAAATGAAGTTTTGCTCTTCTCACAGTTATCCTGAAACAGTAAAGCAGCTGTTTAAATTCCTTTAAAAGTACCCACGTTTACAGTGGCATATAGACATTTTTTCAGTAGTTTTGTATGCCAGCCTTCAGTGTTGCACGCTTTACTCATCTACCCAAGAAATCATTGTTTTATGATGGTCGGTGTTTGCCTGTGAGAATGGGAGAGTCCTGAGCTGTCAAGGTCCATTATTTGCCCTACTTTGCTTCCTCTATCAATGCATACTTTTTTTCCCAGGGTCAAGCTGTTAAGTAACATAGTGAGCCTTATTTTTAGGGGTATTATTTAAATTTTTTTTCTGTCAGGACCAGATCTTTCAGAAGGTTCTTTCAAGTTGTTTATATCAGTGGTTGGCAGATCCAAGGAAGTTGGCTGTTCACGCAAAAAAGCAGTCGAATGGGTAGTGAGGGGTGTGAGAGTGGAGACTGCCCAGTGGCGATCTCCTTTACTTGTGTGGGAACACCTCACCTGTCATGCAGAAAGCAGCCATTGTCTTCTACATGAAATGTGATTGCTACACTGCATGCCTCCCAGTATATCAGTAGTGTGTACACATCATGTGATGAAAGGGTCTGGTGGGTATAATTTGCATTAAAGGCCCTGAGATTCACCTGACAGTAACATTGCACTAGTAATTGGGAGTCTGTGAAGTTCCTACTTTGGAAACACCTTCAATGGAAAGTCCAGGAAGGATATAATTTGAGTTCAAAACATGTTGCTTACTTGTGACCTTCAGGGTACACATTGTATTGGTTCTTTCCCTGTTCTGTCAGAGTAATTTCAGATGGTGTGGTGCTTGTAGTTACTTTCATAAGGAGGGCATAATTCAAACACAAGTTGTATAGATACTGTTTTGTCAAATATTCTTCAAGTTTCAGGTGGCTGGGTCTATTTATGTATTTTTCAGGTATATAAAATAGGAATGTACATGTAAACTACACATACTAATTGTAATTAGCCATTAACAGAGTGGCAATTAACTTTCCCTTTTGTTGTCTTACCTTTCTGTGATTGTATATCAAACCTGGATTGATGAAAATGTATAATATCTGCCAATGATGGAAAAAAGCCTTCCGGAGAAACGTTTAAAGACTTTGTTGCTCCAGACATTTCATTGTTCAGCTGTTCTAGCCCTATGGACAGAGAAATTGCACCTAAAGATTGTGAAAGTATTTAATAAAACTGCAGTGTCCTGACTACTGCTGTACATGTGTGTAGAATCATAGAATGCTAGGGGGTGGAAGGGACCACTTAGAGCAGGTCACACAGTTGCAAGTCTAAGTGGGTTTTGAAGATCTCTAGAGAAGGAGACTTCACATCTCTCTGGACAGCTGGTCTGGTGCTCTGTCACCCTCACAGTAAAAAGTTTTTTTTCTCAGGTTGAGATGGAATTTCCTGTGATTGAGTTTGTCTATTGCCCCTTGTCCTATCTCTGGGTATCACTGCAACAAGGCTGGCTTTATCCTTCTGAAAGCCACCTTTCAGATACTAGTAGACATTGATAAGGTCCTCTCTCTGCCTTCTCCAGACTAAACAGCCCTAAGTCTCTCAGTCTTTCCTCATAAGGGATGCCCTAGTCCCTTAATCATCCTTGTAGCTCTCTGATGAACTCTCTCCAGTAGTTCCATGTCCTTGAACTGCAAAGCCCAGAACTGTGCACAGTATTCCAGATGTGGTCTAACTAGGGCTGAGTAGAGAGGGAGGAGAACCTCCCTTGACCTTCTGGACACACTTCTTAATGCACCCAAGTATACTGTTGACCTTTTTTTTGGCCACCATGGCACATTGCTGTCCCATGGATAATGTAGTAACTAAGGTTCTTCTCTATGGAGCTACTCTCCAGCAGGTCAGCCCCTAACCAGTACTGGTGCATGGTAGTATTTCTTCACAGATGCAGGACTCTACACTTACCCTTGTTAAACTTTATTAGGTTTGTCGTTGTCCAGCTGTCCAGATCTTGCTAAATGGCAGCACAGCCTTCTGGTGCATCAGCCACTCCTCCCAGTTTCGTGTCATTGGCAAATTTGCTGAGGCTGTGCTCTGTCTCTTCATCTAGATTGGACCCAGGATTGACCCCTGGGGAACAGTCCTAGCTACGGGTCTCCAACTGGAATCTGTGCCATTGATCACAACCCTCTGGGCTCTGTTATTTAGCCAGTTCTCGATCCATGTTTTTATGTTCAAACTATGATTATGATTTGGCAAGGGGTTGGACCCCCTGATTTCTGGAGGTCCCTTCCAACCTCTAATGTACTGTGATACTGTGAAATTTATCTATCGTAGCCTCATGTAATTTTCATGATGTGAGGCTTTGAATAGGTGGTCAGAAAATTGAAAGGACAAAAAAAATCAGAAAAAGGCAGCTTCACTCCAGCTGCATCAAGTATTTCTCCTGATATATTAGATTGGTGTTGTGTCCTTTTATTTTGCAGGCTTATTCTGATTTGTGTAGATTTTATTTGAAACATGTTTAAATAGTGAAATCACTGCTGTTTTGTTATATCCGTTTGCCTAGTCCTAAGCTGATTTTATTCAGTCTGTCCAAGTAAAATCTTCCAGTAAAAGTCTTAGGAGAGTTCACAAAATGTTTAATATCATCTTTAGTTATTATTCTGCTGTTTTCTTCACTTTCATAATGGTAGGCATTATTGTATAGATGAGTGGATGGGAAGTTAGCTGCAGTATCGATTTTGGAAGTCTTGGTTTGGAACTGATAGATTCACATATAATCCTCCACCCCCCGAATTATTGTAACAGTGCCATGTAAAATGTAAGCCCAGAGGTATTTTTCATCCTCCATAGTGTTTGTTTTTCAGTCCTGCTTTCCTGTTTCCTGAGTGTTAGAGAGCATTTCCTGCCTGTTAGAGGAAATGCTCCCATTCTTGGAGAAAACTCTTACTTAATTTAAATAAATTCTAGTTGACTTAACCAAAGTTTTTTCTTACCAGGCAGTTGTCATTTTCTTCGGAGAAGAAACCGAAAGTCATCTCTTGCTGAATTTAGATGATTGTCATTTATTTCTGCAGTATGAGAGCTCCCAGCCCTTCATTTGATGATTTATCCTTTGGAATAATGTATGTTTAGTCTACTGAAGGATAAAAATTAAAAGCTCTGTGTGTGCATAAAGTCTGGTTAATTAGTGGTGGAGAGTAGCAACCTACTTGAGAAAGACTGTTTGCCATCATCTCTGAAGGAAGTTATTAGCCTCTTAAGCCAAGTCCGGCTTCACATGTGACAGATAATCAAGCTATTAAGTTCTGTCTGCTCTTCTGGTTTTGGTCAAACCACATAAAGAACTTTGAAGGAAAACATTCTGGATAACTTGGGATGCCTTGAATCCTCTAGATCTGCATCTTTCTGTATATAGTTTTGGGCAGAGGACAGAAAAGGGACTAGTGGTATTTCGGAGCAAATGGGGGTCTGTACCAGGATCAAGTTATTCCTGTATCTGGAAGGCTCAGCTCAGCAAACAGATAGGCCAGGAAGGACTGTCGTTAATGACATTGGGCCACATTCTCTCTTACATGCTCTTACTACTGCAACACTGGATCCTGCTTTCCACGTCTGCTTCCTTCTGTGTTGTACCAATTTTTACCAAGCCTCTATGCCATGTACATTTGATGTTACTGAGCACTTGAAATTGAAATGGATGTCAATGATATTGCAGACGTTTTACTGTTGATATAGTAAGGGACCAAGTCTGGAGCTCTGGGCATGGCACTGAGAAATAGGCAGTTTCAAAATAAAAGTAAAGTTTTTACTGTAGTCTGTTTGTGATGTGTCCTGTGATCTTGATTGCATTGTTTTTTTTGTTCAAATGTTTCCCAAGGCAAAATTAGATCAATATTAATTCAGCTGCAGTGTAGCATTGCTTGTCTGTCTGGACAAGTTAATAAGTAGTAAGAGTTTGCATGTTTTATGCTGTGAAAATCCCACTGGCTGTTTAAATTCAGGCTGTAGTTAGCAAATTGGATGTGAGCACCTACCACTGACAGTAATTGTTGAAAATGCTGCCTTTCGCATTGCTTCCTTTGTACAACTTTGATGATGCCCTTTTTCACAGAAGTAATTCAAGTAATTTGTGTTTCTAATTATCAGTGATTGTCATCCTGGAAAAGCTATAAAATGCTTAATCGATATAGAATTAACACTAGAGTTAAGTAAAACGCAGGCCAATATTTCTAATGGAGAAGATACGTGATTTTGAGTTAGAAAAGTTGTTTTGGAGAACATTTTCTGATGTAATTATGCTTTACCTTTTAGAATTCTCTGTTAGTTTTTATTATGTCATCCAAAGATACAGAATTTAAGATGCAAGCAAGACACTGACCCAGGAGTTCCATAGCATTTTGAGTGCATATGGATTCAGTCTTTAAATAAATCTACCAGATAGTAGAAACTGAAAGAACATTTGTAAATGGAGAGACTTTTCCCAAGCTTTCAGCCGACATGTCCATTCCATTGCAAAATTAATGCAATAGATGGGAGCAATCAACACTCCCCGATTACACTCTTTTGAACTTTTTAACCTTTTAAGGAAATACTGCTTTTAAAGATTACCTGCATTTCCATCTAGTTTAGGAGCAGACAGAACTGAAATCTACAGCTAGAATATTATTATTTAGCTCTTAGCATGGTAACTTGAGTGGTGCCTAAAGTGGTACAGAGATTTTTGTTTTGACGTGCTTGACTGGATGTATTTTTTCAGGTGTCCATCCAAATGGGTTGAAAAGCATGATAATGCTATGTGCCTAAATTATGTCTAGAGGAATGATGTCTTGTCCTACAAATTTTCTTCCTACATATACATTTTGGCCTATTCTTTACTGGAAAATTGTGTTGGATTATAATGTTACCTCATAGACAGGAACTACTAATCATAATGTTGAACCTGACTCCACAAGTGGCTGAGACAAGGGCAAATGGTGTTGCCATGTTGTCTGCATAATGATAAAACTTACACAAACCTCATATGGGCTGACTGTGACTAGTGGGTTCTGTGCTAAACATGACACAGCTTTTCCATGGTGTCCATGATAATTGTACTAGTCTTTAAGTGCTGTGCTTCTCTGACAGACCAAGGTAGGCGGCATTGTTGTTCTTTTCAATGAATGGCAGTATGCATTCAATCTGAATTTCTAAACTATCTTTAAAACTTGTCTGTTGGGCTTGTGGCTTTGTTTAATTATGTTGCTCAGCTGTGGCAAAAAATAGTCTTTCCTGTTCAGTAAGCAAGAGGCTACAAAAATATTTTTGTCTTTGAGAGTTTCTCTTAAGCTTTCATAGAAATCCACGTTTCAGTGATCTTTGCCACTGATGTGACATAGGGGAAATACAGAAATGGTATTTTCTGATAGAATATGAGGAGTGTAAAGATCACAAAATGTGTATGAGCATGGCCACAATCCCCATGTGGTATAGAACCGTGGTGTCTTTATTCCTGGTATTTTCTCCTCATTGATACAGACTGTAGACATTGATTTTTCTTCCTTTTTAGAATTTCAGATACTCTCTTTGAACAAGATGCAAATAATGGATTTTAAGTGTCAGTATCTAATATACTGAGTACTGTTAGTAATAAGAAATACAAATATGCAATCAAAATCTATACTTTCACGTAACAAAAGCAAAGCTTAAAAGTGCTGGTATTTAGTGATCAGTTGAGTCTTTTCCTTTAATTTGAGTGGTGTTCCTGTAGATGATGAGCATAGTGTTATGAGACGTGAGTCCTTGTTTGTTACGATTTTAGGGTAGATCCTAAGGTGTGTGATTCATCACCACCCATACTGTTCCAGGGCAGTTCAGATGAGATGTGAGAGACTGATTAGCTAGTGCAACTCTATCCCTTTTGAGCTTCACTTGCTTATTTTCCTTGTGCAATTAGAAAAATTGTGTGTAAGATAAGAAAAGCCTATGTGCCACAATAAAAATGCATTGTTTTTATTTAAGCTTGTCTGCTCTGAAGTTCTGTTTAAATAACTCAGGTAATGCTTCAGTTACAATCAATTTTGTTGCATTGACTGGACTAAGTCCTGTGCCTTTGGTTTGCTTTGCCATGGAAAAAAACAAAGAGAGCCTGAGGAACTTTACAGCACAAGGCATTTTTGCTGATGGATTTGAAAACTATCATTTATGGGTTTTGTGAATAAAAAAGTTACGAAAAATATTACTGAATTTCCCTTTGCGACTGCTAGGCTTTTGTCACTACAAATAATACTGCTATTGGAGAGAAGGAATGTAATCAATTTGTCTAAACATTGCATGATTTTTCGCAATGTGGTTAATTCCTGTCCAGTGTCCCTGTGCTGCTCCACAGTGGGTACAATTGTCCCCATAGGCTTGCCCATCAGCTGCCTGCTTAGTGTTCATCCTTGAGGTTGCCTAGGAGAGAAAATGTGACTGCGCTGTCTGGTCTAGGTACTTGAATCTATACAAAGTGAGACTGGTTCTGATTCTGTAATTGTACAGGCACTCATGTATG
The DNA here is from genome assembly GCA_033816785.1 of Picus viridis. Taxonomy (NCBI): domain Eukaryota; kingdom Metazoa; phylum Chordata; class Aves; order Piciformes; family Picidae; genus Picus; species Picus viridis. The sequence continues at coordinate 19,391,261 of CM066570.1, read as the reverse complement.
TGGAAGTATTTTATTTCAACCTGGCTTTCAGACAAGCTAACACATTAAGTCCTTTAGCTTCTTTCTCAGTTCCTCTGTGATTTTAAATCTGTTATTCCTTTAGTTACATTTCAGCTGTCCTAATTTTCTGCAATAAGATGGGTAGCAAACCAGGCCTATTTGGAATCATGTTTTTTTCCTGCCCCAAAATACAGGTGTTACATAGCACTTTGTTTTATCTGGTATGGTGCCATCATTAACAGAGGCATGTGTAGAGAGGATCTTCACATATCATAGCTATGTGAAAAGTTTCAGTCAGAGGAGGTGACAGGCTTTCATGTATTTTTTTCCTGGAGATAATTGAGTAACTGGGAAATAACAGAACAATAGGTATTAGTTGAGTCCCTGCACAACACTGGTTCTAAGGAAGGGAGGACAAAGTGGAAAACAGAGCAAGTTGGTGTAGTGGGAAGAGATGTGTGTGGTCTCTCCTAGGCCTTCTGTTCTGCTGCTGCTCTGGGAGGTCTGCACTACTGGGAATCAAAATCAACCTAGCAGTTGTTTGTGACATGAATGATCACCATTTTGTTCTAACATTACTGTGATACTGCTACTAATTCCTGAGTCATCCTTTCTGAAATAGGAGGTACCTTACTATATTTCATGTAGCAAATTAGTTTCTCTAAATTCACAGAAAAGATTACACATTCAAATATAGCAGGATATCTGGAGTACAAAATTACCCAGTCCTTGATGAATAAAAAACCATGCACCAAAAACATTACATGCAGACCATTATTTTGATATGTACTTCTGTAACATTGTTTTCTGATTCACTTTCTACTAGTCTGATTATAAAATAATACTTCAATGACAAATAACTTTTTTTAATCTGTGCTTTTCTTTCAGGGCAATTAAAGCATTTCAGGAGGCGCTTTATGTTGATCCCAGCTTTTGTCGAGCCAAGGAAATTCATTTGAGACTTGGGCTTATGTTCAAAGTGAACACAGACTATGAGTCTAGTTTAAAGGTAGGTTTAAGTCCTTTCAACTTGTATTAAGAATTGTTACAAGTTGTGCTGCATCTGAAAACTGCATGGAATGCATAAATATATGCCAGTTAAATACTACCTGCTTTAGAAATGGAAATGCCTCAGTATGAAGTATCTTAGTCTAAAGACAGAGTAAGAGTAGATTTTTGAGGTGTGTTGTGTGCTAGAAATAACTCAGAAAAGCTCAGCAAAATTACAGAGGAGCACTGATAATTCAGGGGATCAAAAATTGGTGTAGAGCTCTCCTCAAAAGAGTACATTTTGAGAGTAGGCTGAGAATGAAGAGAAAGTTGGAGGAAAAAGAATTAGCAGTGTTAATTTCTTGACCAGCCCCCCCCCCCCCGATAAACAATATTGTTTGAAATTATTTAAAAAGAAAGCTTTTATGCAAAATAGTGTTCTTGTTCCAAATTTTTAATATCGTTTTTACTTTTTTAGCAGTTAATCATTCTTTTATTTACTGATGTAAGTCTGCTTCTAAGGCAAAAGTTGCTAGCTACTCAGAAGTCATCTGTGTTAATAACAGTACTTTGTTTTTCTGTAGCCCTTTACATTTTTTTGCTGCTTGGATTCTAATTCACTCCCTGATTGTAATCTATCATTTTATCTCCCTCCATTCAACATATTTGCCCATATTTTTAATTCCTTCTATTTCCTGCTCTGTCCCCACATTCTTTTCGTTCTTGACCTCTGAATTTAGGTATATGTGCCTTGGAAAAGGGGAAGTGTTCTTCAATATAGTTTTGTGTGCTGGGAAATAGACATGCAGGGCTGACAATTAAAAAATTTGTAATAAAGTGTAATTTAGAAAAACCATTTCTGCAATAAATGTATTGTTTTCAGGACTCTCATGGCTTCCTTTTCCTGGCAGATTGTTTTACGGAAGTTGTATTTGTGAGGCTTTCAGAATCACATTGTTAAAGATTTGAAAGAGCAGAATGTTACTCTGATTTTTTTTTTTTTTCTTTCAGTATTTGTAATAATGGGAAGTGCTTCTCTCGTCAGGCTTCCTTTTTTCATCCAGATTCCAAACTGTCACCTACAGAGACAGATGGGGTTGAAAATTGTGAATAGAGAGGATGATACCACATAGGATTGGATAGGATTCAGTGCAATGAATGGCAAAAGAGAGCAAGGGGAGTCAGAGGTAGATCTCTGTGTTGGGTAGGGGATTATGTGAGTTTGGGTGGTCCTCTTTCCTTACACTTTGACACAGATTTGGTATCAGCTGTTGTGATACATAGGGAATAAAAGAAGCGCTGAAGAAGTGCATTTAAGCTTTATTTTTAAAGAAGTCTCAGGGACAGCTTTACAATGATGTAGGAAACTTCTACTCAAGTGTTGGCAGAAACTTCAATTTTTAATAGAAGAAATTGATCAAGAAATAAATAACCTTTTCCTCCTGTGCCATGAAGTAAATAATTCTATCACTGAATCAGGTATTTTAAATGGATATGAGAATTCAATCTAAATTTCCTGTGTTCGATCTTCACAACTTAGCAAAATAAAAAAGTGATTAATCACAAAGATTTTGAGTGTATTAAACTTACTAATTTGTAATACACCAACTAGGAATAGGAAAGGCACCAAAAAGGGTTTTTAAAACAGAAATCGATATTTTTGTAATGCAAAATTATCATTATTCCATTGTTTTTGTCTGTGTTGTGATTAAGTCACTTGTGAAAACAAATAGCAACAACAAATACAGCTCGTCCTGCTGCACTGAATCAAGTGATTTTTAGTTTTTAATTTTCCGTTTGTAGACTGAGCTGGATCAGAAGTCTGAACCAGCTCAGCTTGAGATTGTTCAGTTGCTGGATCCAGAGCAAGGTAGATGGGCAGAAGTGCATGAATGGGGAGGAGCTGTCCTGTCCTGTTCTAGTGGAAGATATTACATGAAATTCTGCTCTGGAATTATCACCTAAGCTAGTTTCTGGTTTGTTTCCTTTGCTATGGAGATTGCAATCCTTAGCATAGAATGAGAATGAGGATCAAGAAACAAAAGACCCAGTGAGGCAATCCACTCAAACAGTTTCAGTTCAGTTCATCTGTGAATTTAATGTAGGGTCCCGAGACTGATCTGCATAGAAAACAAAATACTACTGATTGAATATCAGAATGTGTCATTCAAAGAGTAGAGTAAGGAGAAAGCCAATCTGACTGGTCCTTGAGTTGAGGTTTAAAAACAACAATTAAGACAGTACTCTGTGAGCAACAAGAGCATGAAAAGCAGGTCAGAAAATAGTTCCTTAGTGAAGAGAAAAAATGAAGTGGTTATGCACAAGTATGGGGAAAATAAAATGAGGAAGAAGTGTGATAAGAGAGAGTGAATATCTCATCTCTTCACTAAAGAAAGATGAGTAACTCAAAGTAATTAAAAGACAGGTGTCTTGTAACTTTTGGTTTTGTGGACCTACTTAAAAAATTTTCCAGATATTAGAGGATGGTTATGGGGTTTAGGATTCAGCCTGCTGCTGACTGGCCTTAAGCACAGATCCTTTTCTCTGGAGCTCTGTATAACATGGTTCATAGCCTGGTTTGAGCTTCCTATGAAACACTGGGACAGAAAGTGGAAGTAACTTTCCATCTAGTATTTGCATGTGATTGTTCTGGATTTCACAGACTGTACCAACGTTTCATGAAAGTACTTTGAAATATTATAATGTTTTTGATGGTATTTAAACATTCATGTGAAGTCTGCAATTGCTAAGAATAAACCATTGCCAATAGATGAGTCATTGCCAGTCTTTAGGCAAAGGGGAACATAGGAGTCTGAAGGTCACGTATCCCATGTTTTTCACAATTTTAGAGCATTAACCTAAATCATCTATATTTTATGTAAGCAATTTAAGCACAAAATTATTTTTTACTATTTTAAGATCATAATGATCAAGATAATTACTAGAGTGCTGTTTAACAAGCATAAAATCAACTCTCACTGCTTTTTTCAAAATCAGTTACTGCTGTTGCATGTTTTTATCATTGCTGCAGTTAAGACTTGCAGATGACTACGAGAACCCTTGACTGCTCTGATGTTCCACTGCCACAAACAGGAACACCAGTGCTGTTGAAAATTGCTTGGCCTTCAGGCTTAAATTAAGAGGGGGAAAAATAGTGACCCTTCTAGTTAGAAGGAAAGCAGTCTGTGTAACATGACAGGGCAGTGTTACCTTCAGAGGTGATACATGAAAGCTGAATTTGCCCCATTTATCAGAAAAGTACAGTTGATTTCAAAATCAACTTGTGTGTGTGTATTTTATTATTAATTACTGTACCAGCAACATACTATTAAGGTTTACCTCACAGACCTAACCTTTTCACACTTTTCTCTGTTTCTGCTGCCACCTTCCTATTTGCTATTTCCTACAAACAGTATAAAAAATACTGTGTTGGTATTGGCTGTGGTGGCACTGTGATAATCTGAAAAGACAATAAAAGGAGATCTCTAGGAATATGTAATACCTTTTAGTAGGTTTGGTAAATGTGCTTGAAAAAATGTTTAAGCTTCTGAGTTTGTGCTGTGTTACTTCTGGCATGTAATTTACTATCCTGGTCATTTTTCTATTTATTGAATATTACTTCCCCCCCCCTAGTTTTAGCCTCCTTTTTTTCAGTGCATGTGTGTAATAAGTTCTGTCTTGCACATTTTTCTCCGTTCTTCTCTTAAGTACTTTTGAATCTTAACCATTTTCTAACAAATAAGTTGGAATGAAAGAGAAATTGCTAGAGTGTTCCAGTGTGACGTGTTGCCCAAAGACCCATTTGAGCTCTGCAAGCTGAGGACCAGGTGATCTGGTTGGCTTGATCTGCAGCATAGGCACCAAATGACTGCTCACGGATCTGGTCTTGTTGAGATGCAAGACATTCCTATGAAGGAAACTGCCCCGTCCACACCAGGGCTGCTGTACATCAGTTAGCCCCACTTCCTTTTGTCCAGCTGGTGGCTGATCAACGAGCTAGGTAGAGCATAAAGGAGGAGCTGTGTGTGTTGTGTGGGGCCACTGACATGTATAAAAGAGAGGCTGAGGAAAAAAAGAAAAATAACAGCTTTGGTATTACTTAGTTTAATGATTGGGTTACATTAGAAACAGCAGCTATGGGAAACCAGTCTTCCATCTGGTATTCATTCTGCTTGATGGCATTAAAATGTCAGAGTGTGCTTTCAGTGGGGAGTTAGGGCTATGATCCTGAAAGCCCTTTGAGTGTGAAATTCAGTTCGCTTCCATTGTTTGCTGACACTGCTTAAGGGAAAAAAAGAAATCTCAGTGTTTCATACTTAATAGAATGATAACATTAAGGGAACAGTGGGTGGGTGGGAGATCTTCAATGGGTTTGGTTTAGTGGAAGAGTGTTTCATTTGCTTTCGTTTGGAATTTTTTTGCTGATGGATTTTTGTTGTTGTTTTTCTCTAGTAAGTGGTGAGTAGGGACTCTGGACATGAGCAGGTTATTTTATGGCAAATGAAGCTACATTGTACTTTGGGATTTTGTTTGGGGTTTTAAGGATTGTAGATGCATCCTGTGCCCAGAAACAAAAACATTAGAGGAATAAGAAATAAATTTCTCATGTTTTCAATTATCAGTCTTTTAGTAGAAATACTGATTCTCCCTTTCACTTTCAAAATTTTTTCCTCCTTACTTATACACAAAACAGCTATGCTAGTAGCTTGCCTCAGGCCCATGCTTTGATCTTACCCATAAATCATTAATTTCAATATAATTTTAAAATTATTTTCCTAAAGATTCTCATTTGTTAGTATCGTTAAGACATGCTGCTTACGTTAGGATAAGAAAAAGGCAGTGAAAGAATTAGAATTTATTGGGGAATTATTCATGAATGGCATGAATATGCATAAAATATTTAAAAGAACCCTGATACACAGATGAACTGCTCAAAGTACTTATTTATAGTCAGTCAGACACTTTTCCATCACTTATTCAAATAATTCCCCTGTTTCTCTCTCTCTGTCTTTATGAAGGATATTTTAGCTACTGCAGCTATTATATGTCAGTGTGTAGCTGTTATAGGCAAACTATTAATTTTTAAATTTTTCTCAGTAATAAATTTTCATAAATACATTTTTGAGTTTTCAAACCTTCAAGTGCTATTCTGCAACCTAGTTCTCCCATGTGTGCTTTGATTAGTAAGTTTTAAAGCTTAGACATGTTAATTTGAAACACTACGTATTTATTTTGCATTGCTAATGAAAAGTTAACTGGTCAAAATACATACAGGTTTGGAGAAGTTTTACTTTCCTATATCTACTTTTTGGTCTGTTTCTACCAAAAACTGATCAGTGACAATTTTAAGCAAGAAAAAAAAACAAAAACCCAAAAGAAAACCCAACAAAACAAGGAACAAACAAAGGGCTTTTAGCTATTGTAAGGTGAGTAGCCAAGTCTTCAAATACTTCCCTAAACACCATTTTATGGAAGGCAAGATTATTTTAGCAAAAATGCAAGTACATGGAAAACAGCATTTGGGAATGAAATTGCTCTCTTAAGTCTGTGGAGTTTGCATATGCTTATGATGGAGAGAATTTAAAAACATCAAAAGTTTTTTAGCACAGCATGACACTGGAGTTAACATGCAAGAGAGTTACTAGAGGTTCTGGTTTTGACAGTGGATCATGATGTCATAGTGTCTGGTCTGCAGTGTTTACTATTGTTCTCGCTTAATTTTGCTTGGGTTTCTGAGTAGTTTTGGATTTTTTCTATAAAAGAAAACTCTAGGTGTGTCATGATTATGAAGAGGAGAAAACACTAAAATCAAATTAACATAGTGTGTGTGGGGCATCTTTTGTCATTGTGGGAAAGGGGGAAGAACAAACTGAGAAATAGTGACTTGGAGGTTGAGTATTCAATCTAATAATGAATGTTGCTCCTAGCATACGTAATTGTGGACCTTCTCTTTCCGAGAGGTGTCTTGGTCCAGGTTTATTAGCTTTAACTGCCAGACTGCATTCGGAGCACGCAGTAATAGCTAGCTGCGTGTGCTGGCTAGGTAGCTACAGATAACCAGCAATGATTAGGCTGTTCCTTCTGTTCAGCCTGGGTGGCTATGTGCGTTGGAGCCAGTGCTGCCTGTCCCGGAATGACCCCACCTCAGGGCTGTGTGGTGATGCTGATGATAAAGCAGCAGGGATAAGGTTTTGGTCGTCCCATTTCCCTATAGTGTTCCATTGCTGCCAGCAGTCCTTTGGTCTTGTAACACAGGAACAGCTAAATTCTGATGTTGCATGAATAATACTAAAGCATGAAGCCAATGGGAGTATTGAGATAGCTTTGTGAAAATCACTGTGCTGTACTATGTAAGGTGTTGGTCAGTAAATAAAGCTGCAGCCTTCCTTTGGCTACTAAAAATACAGCTTTTCTTACCTTTCTCTTTGAAAATAATTTTTTCCTTACAGCTAGTCAAACAAGATTCTCCTAGATATACTTCTGTTACTCAGTTGATGTGTCTTATGTGTTCTTCTGCCCTCAGGCAGCTTTCTTCTGCCCCTATCCACATAACAGTTTTCTCTCAGTCTTGAGTTTTTTGAATGTTGGACAAATGTAACTGTGTGTTAACACTGCACAAACCTTCATCTTGGAAGATGAATTTGTTGTGAATTCAGCAGACATTGGAGAACAGAGCAATGAGCTGACGTATCTGCACATGTAGTGTGTCCTCTCCTGACCCCTCTTCCCTGGCCCCAAACACGGCTGGCAAATGGAGGCTTGGCACTCTGCCACAGCTGATTACACAAGGCTTTCTGTGTCCTACTTATCTGAACAAAGGCTGCTCTGAGAAATACAGGCATCACACCTAGGTCACATAGGCAGAAAAAGCCATCTCCTGACACAATTTTACTGAGTCATGATGGAGTTTTCCTTCATGGTAAGTCTGTGAGGATTGTCAGGTTTCAAATGATGGCTTGCCTTGCTTGCTAAGGAAGTGCAGAACAGGTAGCTATTAAATTCGATAATGTCGTCCTCACAAGGAGGAGGGAGTAGAATCACTGTTTTGTGGTCTCTGGCTTGTATGTGAACAGAGAGAGTACTGAAAATCCTGCACGAAGAAGAAAATGGTTATTTTTGGTTTGGACATTTATTGATTAAATAAAAACCTCTGAGTATTGTCTCTCAAATTGTGAAGGACTAATTTGTTAGGAGAATTGGTGTTAATTTTAGTAGTGAAAACATCGAAGTTACCTGGAGCATACTAAGTTACCTAAATTGGTGTCAGGTTACTGTTTCTTTACTACCGGAACGAATGCTTTCATCAGTTCTGTTTATATGCAATCTGCAGTGCATTTAATCCTTGGAAAGGTTACCTTTGATATTGTTTCCATAGTCAGAGGCAAGAGAAGGACTCCAGAGGAGACAAAATAGGCTGTAGGTAATCGTGCAATTACAGATGGCTACAAATCAAGGTGTATTATGACTTGAACTTGAGCTGCAGCTCTTCGAGAGAGCATGTTACTTTTTAGCATTCAGAGCACTGCCTTCTAGGTAAATCCTCTTACTCAGGATTTGAATTTCTGTAGACTGCTGTCTGCCTTGAGGTATTGTATGTCGTCTCTGAACTGCAGCGGCCTCTCCTGCATAATAACCATTTCACATAGCAGTAGCCAGCTTCAGTACTGCAATATTTGAGAGAGGTGCAGATGTTTGCTAGCTGCTTCTGTTTGTTGCAGAAATGGAAGTTGGAAATGATTACTTTAAAAAAAATAATTTGGTACTGGTAATTGTGATTAGTGGATCTGCTTTTGGCTGATGAGATTTATGTGTTAGATTGCATGCATGCTTTTTTTGTGTATGATTTTGCATCCTTAACGGGAGCCATGTATTATTTATCTGGCAAAAGGTGTAAGTTTGCTTCTGTGTGTGCATTTCAAAGGTTCTGGGTTTGAAAGGCTCTGGGTTTTCTGTGCGTTGCTTTGCGGTAGTTGTTTAGTGCAGATGCTTTATTTTTGTGGTAGTTAAAGGCTTTGGTTTATCAGTTTCTTTACTGCGTGTAGCTTAGTGAACAGTGCCAGCAGAAATGTAATGTATTTAGAAAATTTTCATAATAAGGATTTTAAAATATAAGAGCAAATGTAGCAGTAAGGATGTAAATTTTTAGGAGGCATTGTTAAGAATATTCCTGCCTTTTACTGTGTGGCACTGATACTACTAGCATATCTTAGTATTAAAATGGTTAGATTTTCTTACATGGCTGCCTGCTTTCTCTCAGTGAGTTTCACTGCAATAATGCCTCTGCAAAGCTACTGCAGAGCAGTTGTCCATCATTTCTCTTTAGATCTACTAATTTTTTATAATAACATTGCTAGGTGAGAGTGAATCTGGTCCTTTCTGCTCTATCTTTTCATACTAATTGTTAGCGACAGTGCAAGATGACACATCTGTGCAAAGAGGATTTTGTACCATGTAGATCGGTATACTCGTCATACAGGCCAAGTATATAGGTCTGTTCTTTTTTTGTTTTCTCTTTTTTTTCCAAAATGCAATATAAAGTAGAGCATTTTATTTTTATTTAGTTTTTTTTTTTTTTTTTTTTTTTTTTTTTTAATTGCCTGCTTGGTAGAATCACTATGGTAACCGTCTAAAGGGTGTCTCTGAGGCACAGAACCCTCATTGCAATGTAAGTGAAGAGAGATTTTAAGTTGTCTGACTGCTGAACAGTACAAAAATGAACAGGCTAGGCAGATAAACAAGTTGCTATTATTTAATTTTTATATGCTATTATTTAATGCTTACTCAAATGCTAAAAAGCTGTTTCACAAGTAATGCATATGTTAATTTATTATTTTCTGAGCTGTCTTCTGGGAATGAGGTTGTAAAAATATTCATTAAAAATCAGAAATTTGTGTTATTCAGCTTGAGTTTGTTTCATGAAGCTGTTCTATATTACAAATGGTGGTAAAATCAGTGAGGAGGTAAGCTGCATCACTGTGTGCTTTGCAGAGCTCATGAGAGCATCAGCATGCTTTTTTTATGCTTTGCTATGGGTAATGCATTAATTTCCTAATATTTTTAGTATTTAAAATGTTTGCTTAGAAATATGGTGATCTATTAAACTCTTTCTAAATTCTTGAGATGCCTGTTACAGAGACATGCTATATGAGGTATTATGTAGGAACATGAGGAATATTATATAGTATCTATCAGGTCTGAGTATGACAATACTGAAAGTGATTTGCATACACATTCATTAATAAGGAACTTTAATTTTTTAAAAAAATTTGCAGCTACACCTAGTTTGGCATCCTGAACAGGCATAGCTGAATTAGCATTTTTGTGCTAACAAAAGTAAAATGTGTTAAAGCATCAGTAATGTTTTGTGTATTAGAAGTCCCCGGAAATGGTATTTTGTAGATAACTATGTTTAACAATAACGCTGTTTTATAAGCTATGTCTTAGGTTCCTGTATTCCTAGTCCTTATTCTGTTTTGAATTAACATGGTGATCAAAATTCTACATTGTGTAGGAATTTTCTATGAAGTTAATGGAAAAGTTCAGAGGCACTTGAGTTTGCATGCCTCTTAACACACTGTAAACAGTGATCACTGAATTAGCAAGACACTTGTGAAATGATGGCTCACATCCAGACTTTATGGCACACAGACTTCATTGCTCTACCTGTGTGATCTTCTTTCTAGAACAGTGAAATAATTGACTGGGAACTTCAGAATACAAAACACTTTAAAAGATACTTTAAAAGATACTTTTTGTATCTCTTGAGGAAAAGTGATTAAAATAAACAGCCTTTAATATTTAATTGAACTGAACTTAATACCTGGAGAAGAGAATGCCAAAACTTAAGAACTTAGGAAACTTGTGTTTTCATGTAAAGTTACTCGTTTTAAGTGCTCTTTGACAAGTGATAAAAATTTTCAAATCACTGAGTTTGGAGGAATAGTATTCTGGGTTTCTAGACAGACAAATTGAGAGCTTCAGTGTTTATCTCCATGAGTCTGTGAGCTGGTATTACCTACATTCCCACCTGTCTGTTCTGAGAAAAGCTTGATCTTCCAGTTTTGACCGTTCATTTGATACAATCATTCTTCCCTATGCTGTCTCAATCGTTTTGTGAAGGTGCCTGTTGCCATTTTACATTACTAGAAGCACTGGTGGCATCTGCAATAAAAACCCCCAAACTTTCCTCTAGTAAATATTTGAACAGAAATTGAAAATTGTTTTCTTTAAGACACATGGTAAAATGCAGTACTGATTTTCAAGTACAAAATTGATTTATTTGTAGTAATTGCCCAAGTGCTAGTATTGCTTTGTTTGAAAAACAAATTACTCTTTTTTTTTTTCCAGCATTTTCAGTTAGCTTTGATTGACTGCAATCCCTGCACTTTGTCTAATGCTGAAAGTAAGTAATCTCTTAAGTATTTCCGTTTATTTTGTTGTAGATTTATTTTAAATTGTTATTCTCACAGCTATATCCATTTTTAATGAACCAATCCATCAAAATCAAGACAATCAGTAGTGAGAGAGGGAGACTGCAAAACCTGTCTCCATCTGTCAGTGGAGACAGATAGTCCAATGGAACTGTGGATTTGTTAGTATATGGCATAAAAGACCAAGCTTATTAATTATTCTGAAGGAAACATGCTGTTTGACTGTTAGTTATTTATGAATATAGTGCTTTTGCCATGGAACACATTTAATATTAATTATTTAATATTAAGTGGCATCTTGATAATCTTTAGTCTTTCAGTGATCACTTTAATGCCTTTTAAATTTGTTGATCTGAAATTCAACATCAGTCTTACAGTGTTGAAATAAGAAAAAGTACAATATGTAATTTGATCATCCATTTTATTAGGTACCGACTATGTATTAGTCTGTATTTAACACATTTAATCTTTTCCTCTAGTATGACCTATTATATACAGTATATACTGCAGGTTGTTACAGGCATGCTGCAGGTATTTATTTATCCATGATTGGTGGAATTGTATGCAAGAGTGAGCATATGTTCCTGCACGTTTTGGAGTCTAAGAACTAGAAGGCAGGCAGTTCTGAAGGAAATTACTTGCTCAGCTTTTAAGATACCTTCATGCTGTTCTTGGTCAGATTACTTCCTAAGTCTAACCTTAGAAGCACTGGATAACGTGCTTAAAAGTATTTCTTTGTTTCTTTAATTCAGAGCTGGATGGAATTGTGAATGTTTTGTCAACAAGGGTAATGAAAGGGGATTTTTTTATATGGGCTAAACTGCTAGCTGTATTGGTACCAAGGGGCCAGCTGTGCTACAAGGTTTTCTCCAAAGCTTTATCACTTACCAGGAGTAGTCACAGATAATTTAGTAAAATTATTGGCAGGATTCTTCCTAAGTCAACAGACTTCTGTGGGGTTTTTTTCCAACAGATAAATGATTTTGTAGTGTGATTATCTAGATAAGTGATCATATTTGTCATTAGTTCTTGCTATTTTTCACTAACTTTACCAATTTTCACTGTATCTCTGAATTGTTCTAAGTTCTTTCCTAACCTTTCCCCCACAGTCCCTTCTGCCCCCAGCTATGCAGAGGTGTGGCCCCGTGTTAAAGCTTTTGCTGCCTCATGGCCTTGTGCATGGTGCCTCATAACCCCCCAGCAAAATTCTAGAGGAAGAGAGTGAATAGGAATGGGCGACTTTGTCAAGTTACATTGTACTACTTAGCCGCAGGTGAACCACGTGCTCTGACCCAGGGTGTCAGGTACCATCACATAAATGTGATGGCTCACCATTGCCTTAACCCTCACCCTTGCATTTCTAAAGGCTGGATGAATAGCAGCAATACAGTGAGAGTATTGGTAGCGTTAGTGTTAGAATACTTAAGCATGTCTTCTTTCTATTTAGGCAGTCTTCAATACAACACCTTTAATTCCGTTCACCTGCTTGGCATGGCTGCCTTTTGTAACCCTCCTTTTGAGGGGGTTGGAAATAAAAGAGTTCTGGGGGTTTTTAGATCATGAACCTTTGAAACAAAGCAGAGGCTTTTCTTTAATCAGTACAGAGCAAAGTTTGGTGATGTAGTGAACACGAGTGTGTTGCATGCCCTTTAGCAGGGAACACAAAAAGTTTATTAAAATTTTAGATGGTGACCTGGATTCTGAAGTGCACTAGGCTACCTTCTTTATAGTGAAGGACAAAGCAGTGCACAGAGGGAGCTTTTATCTTCCCTTATGGCCCATAGGGAAACCCTGGAACTTCAGATTACCTGTATAAACCACTATGTGACACTGTTTTGTAGCTTCAAGAGAGAGAAATCTGTGTAATTGAAATAAATTGAGCTTGGCTCAAGCACGGGTATTTTCTTAATTGCAGTAATCAAGAACATCAGGCTGAAGTCTGTTTCAGAGGATTTTTCTTTACCCATCAAATCAGAAGGATTACATTAATCTCAGCTAGCTTGAGCTACCAGTTGATGGCTAGTTTAGGTTAGCAGTTCTTAAGCCTTAGAGATAGGCATTCCACCTTATCTTTAGTGATGTAAGCAGCATGAGGATAATCTTCCCTCTGCTTTTACTCTTGAAGAACTTTCATATTAACTTTCAAGCCAGCAGTTGCCTCCAAGGGCTGCTAGCATTGTTACGGCATTCTATGCAGTTAGTACAAGGAATTTAAGATGCTTTACAGTAATGATCAGAATACAATCTGTAATTAATGATTTTAGTTAGTTTAATTGGAGAAAACTCCTAAAAAGGGAAAAAAAAACCCAAACCAAACCACCTGACTCTAAGCTCCAGTATGAAGCTGGCAGTGTATAAGGTAGTTTTCTGTTCTGTAATCCAGCTAGTCTGTTCCTTGGCTGTCGAATCAAAATAAAAGTAAATCAGTATTTCTAACTTGTGTGCAGAAACTATTACTTGAATTCTCTTGTGCATCCCTGCTTAAAGCGATTTTATTGCTAAGTTTACTGAAAAGTTAATGTGCTCTGTGTTGCACAATACAAGTAATATCTGTGGATTGCTTTCTGCAATATCATTTTGCAGTCTTAAAGCCTTGTCAGGATGTGTGTTCAGTGTTAAATATCAGTGTAAACAATTACTTTTTGTATCTTCAAAATGAAACTTACCTTGTGTTTGCATTGATAAATTTGAGATATTATTTATCCCTTGCTTAAAAAAAAAAAAAAGAAGTAATTGTTGACATTTATTAAAACTAATAATTTTGATTTTCCCACCTTACAGTTCAGTTTCACATCGCTCACTTATATGAAATCCAGGTAAGATTTTAAGCTCCTTTTCATAAAGCATGGTTGAGTTTCTAACTGTAAGATGTAATCAGTCTGTGGAATACAAATTATAGATGCTTTTGTAAAGGCTTAAGTCATGAATCACTATAGAAACTTTTGCTTCTTGTGGCTAAATTAAAACTACTTTGTATGTGGACTGATGTGCTATAAAATGGAGGAACTATTAAAATAAGCTTACATATGTACCAGTCTACCAACCTGAGTGCAAAAAAACCCTCTAAATGTAATTTTAAGTAACTTCCTTTTATGAGAGTATAGATGCAATAAGTAAGTTATATATAGCAGTAACAATATGTAGTTTCTGCAATTATATTCATGCTGTTTCTCATACACAGTCTCAAAACATGTATGAGTCTAGACAGTTGCTCAAGTGCCTTCCAAATATATTTGACATGAAATTTTCAAATTTCACTGAACTGATGTGACAAACATTTGGTCTGAGGTCATCAGCACATAAAGTTGTGTTACTGATTCTATATCAAATCCTACCTACCACAGAGGGTTTTTTTCACTTGAATCCTTTGGGAAATGACAAAACAACTGAGCTCCAGAATATAAGTAAATAAAACACAAATAACTACTGAAGTAGTTAGTGTATATTTGTTATCTGACTGGTCATATACTGGAGGTTGTATGCCCTTTTATCACGTTTATAGGTGACTGAGGGGATGAGATGTGAAAGCAAAAAACCTTAAAATGTATGAGACAAACTGCATTTTCAGTCAGTTGAAAAATAACTTGAAAACGTGAGTGCTGTCTTTTGATGTCATGGTGAAAAATTGGGTATTTATGTAGATGAAAGATAAATTTTATAAACAAGATACTCTTTTGAATGTTTTTGGTGCAAAGCTCGTACACAGAAATCCCCCATCCCAAAACACCATTAATAGAATCATAGAATCAATAAGGTTGGAAAAGACCTCAAAGGTCATCAAGTCCAACCTGTCACCCAAGACTTGATGACTACGAAACCATTAAGAAACTTGGACTGTTACGGTTCTTACCTTAGCCACCATCCAGATTTCATTCTGAGTGCTGGAGCATATCTGACACATTTATATAAAAAGCATCCTCAACATGTTGGTTCCTTTGATTTGCTATAGTAAGATAGAAAGCTGGACACCAGATCACCATATCAGGTGCTTTATGTAATTGTGTGACCTATGTTGCAGTTGCGTAAGCTACGCTTTCCAGCCTACAATCATAGGCAGTGGGAACCTTATTTAACACAGTCAGAGGAAAAACATTTTGTTGAATTCTGCCATTAGATTTGATTTGCCTTACAGTTCTGGTTTGAAGGGGTATCTTCTTTTCTGAAATTTGAGATACTTGGAACCACAAAGGGTCTTGACTTCATCCTGGATATCACCTCTAACACAACAATAAAGAGATTTTTTTTTTGGAGGCAGACTGGTCGTCTGGTTTATTTTAGAGGACACAGCAGTGTGGTTTTCTGAGCCCCTCCATGCATTCAAAAATTTTCTACTTGCTAATATTAAATGAAAAAGTTAATTCACTTCTTAATTACGTACCTTCACAGTACTGGATTTTAAATGATTGGTTGCCAGCTCCTGAACAAGAGAGTAGCCTGGTGGTGATAAGAGTTAGCATTGTTTTTTCATGGTGTTTAATGCTAATTTCTATTACTTCATCTCCATCATGGGAGTCCCTCTAGCTATTAAGAGTGGTAGCTTGTATGGTGTGTAAAGAACGTTGTTTGGCTGAGTTCCTCTCACCATTCCCGTTTCTGAGACCATCCATGATGCAACAAAATATCAAAGACTTCAGATCTTTGGAACTAACATACCTAAATAAACCCAAATGTAAATATTACGACAGTGTTCTGTAATATTTTAAGGTACATATGTAGACAGAGTTCTAAACAATAATGCAGAAGAAACAAAAGTATAGAATACTCTAGATCTGCAAAACATGTCTATTTTAATAGGCAATTCTCAGTCCTCCCAAACATGTAAACATATTTTTCAAAGTGTGAATGTTAGATACTAATATTTACCTTTTTGACATCAGTATTGCTGCCACTGCTGTCATGCTATACAGTGAACTGGTCTTCATTTGCTTATCTTTCATAGTCATAAACTACAACTTTTGTTCCCAATGCTAAATTAATTTTTTTTCCTGATTGTTTTTATTTTGCTGGACATGAATATTTTATTTATTTATATTATTTGTTTTCTTACCAGTTGTCTACATTTCATGAACACCAATTAAAAATCTTTTCTACCAACTTCCCCTTGTTCCATTTGAAAGTATGTAATTGCTGCTTTAATTTTTCTTCCTGACTAGAATAAGGTTTTTAAAAATCAACAGAGTTGTCTTTTGTGATTGTGAGAGCTCAAGAACTTAATAATAATTTAACTTCTAATAGGTATTTATATTGTTTACAGTCATCTTCCCAGTTGTCCCTTCTAAAACACCAGTAGTCAATGCTGAATACTGTTTGTGTTAAACATATGGAATTAAGTCATGATCACTTGATTTTGGGTGGCCCCATTTATTTTATTATGCTCTTCATCTCTTTGCCAGAAGAAAGTCCAGTGTTATCTGAAAGCACATTTTATTCATAAATTTTAGAAACCTAAAAACACAAAAAGTACTTTTGCTAACAGACTTCAGCATTTGTCCCCTAGACTTTTGTGGGAGAGGAGGAACAGAAGAATTAAGTAAATAAAATACATCCACTGTCAATTACCCTTAGGGTAACATGAATATAAATGCTGACATTATTGCAAAAAAAAACAAACCATCTATCAATAAGTCTTAACCTGTAATATACACAAAACAGCTTGTACTGTTTGAGAAGTCAGTGCACCACAATCGTGACCTGAAAATGCGTTGTCTGTATCAGTACATCTTCATATAGGGAGTTAAGAATAGAATGTTTCCATGTTTTAAACACTCTAAAACTATATAGCAAACAATAAGGTGTCATACCTGTGTTCTCTAGGCATAATCCATGGATATGGATTATCCATTCTATGCACAGAGAGACTTAAACGAGGATAATAAAAATCTGTTGAAAAGGCAGTTCAAATATACCAAAGGATAGAGAGGCAAAATTGTACCAGCCACCAGTTACCAGTGATCTTAATCTTTGTTACCAATTTCCTGACAGGAATTTGCAGAGGCTTTTTCAGGTGTAGACTTGCACTCAAGCATTCCCCTTAAAAGCAGTATGTTCATTTTAGTGTAAGAAGCATAATGCATGTATGAGGAGTTGACCAAATTATTATAAATTTGCAAATTTCCCTTAAGTAGTCCATTTATATTAAATACTATATCTATGAAATTTATTCTCATACTGTAGCTGTGTAACTCATTAAAGCTTTCATATGCACTGTATGCAAAAAAAAAAAATTTGATTTTTTTTGGTCAATGTGATTCTGTGCTGTCAGTGCTGTGAAAACGTTGCTATTGGTGATCCGTTGCAAGCCTTCTGATTAATCCGTGTACTTCTTTCCTTTTGCAGAGAAAGTATCACTCTGCAAAGGAAGCTTATGAACAGCTTTTGCAGATCGAAAACCTTCCTGCACAAGTAAAAGCAACTGTCTTACAGCAGTTAGGTATGTAAAATTAGCTTTTGTTTTCCTGTGTGTTTCTTTTTCCATCCTCACCTTCAGCAGTGATTGTTAAGGCTCTGTTTCCAAAGTGAGTCTTAGACACTGAGTATGAGATGTGAGATTTTTTTCACCCCAAATAGAATGCATAACAGTAGATAATTGCGTAAATAAGAGAGGAAGTAAAATACTTTAATTAAACATACAAAATTAAGGAGCTCTTAGACTTGGTATGCTCTGTGTGTGTTACAGGCAATGAGGGGGTGGGCTTTCAGTAGAGGAGGGCAGCTTTTAGAATTCTGTATTCTCTGTTCTGCCTCTGAGAACATGCATTGAACAGCCAGGCTAAATACAGTACACCAAAAATTCTCTTCTCTGTTGCAGAACAGAAGAGCACGGGAAATGAAAAATTGGCCTTTTCTTTCTCTGTAACTATGTTGTACGTAATGAAAAACCAGTTTCTGCAACGAAAATGTTTATCACCAGATCACATAAAAGAAAATACATAAAAGGAGAAAACGTTTTCCTTTTCTTTTTTCCAAAGTGTTGTTTTTCCGTATTTGTAGAAGGCCAAATTTCTAGTGGGTGGGTAGGATAAATTACTTCTGTTCTATATGCCTTTTAAACGTGTTTCCAGACTATTTTGTTAAAATAGTTCAACCCAAGGCAAAACCTCTTCATTCACTTTCTCCATGTTCTTCATCTAATTTATTATTCTGAATATTAATTTAGCCTGATTATGTCCATTTTTATTTTTTTTCCCCTCCCTTCACGTAGTGGTAAATTAATTCAGATTAGCAGTTGGCACTGAGTTACAGCCACAGTGCTTCCTTTTGTTGCAGTGCAGGTTGTGTATAGATTTAGAGTGGGCAAATTTGTTTAGCTTTTGGTTTTCGTGTGTGAAATCACAAATGAGACTGTTGGTGAAGTCTGCTGCAGGAGTCTAGGTGCTGATATTTTCTCTGTGACATGACAGTGTTGCTTATATTTTAATATCCTTCCCCCTCCCCCCCAACTTGGTACTATCCCACCTAATATAAGTTGTTAGTAATTTTATCCAGGAAGGCTGTACATCTGATAAATGAAAAAGTCTTCCCAAAATGCATGATGAATGCTTTTGCAACTCTGATACATGGTGCCAGAAAAACAAGAACCACAGACACATGGTTTAATAAAATCCTACCACAGGTCTCTTTTCTAGCAATGAGAGCTCCATTTATTCAGCATGGTTCACCTGGTTTTGTAGTATGGTCTTCAGAACATTCGAGGAATAATACCATTTTCTTTGCTGTTAGCAGTGATATTTATCAGAGTGTGGTGTTTATCTCAGGTTTAGTCTCTAGCAGCTGGTAATAAAAACACCTCCTCAGGAAGCATAGTCTGGGTGGTGCACTATTGCTTAGAAAAAACAGTGGAGAATACCTGCCATCTGCCAGAATGCTACTGGCGAAACCCAATCAAAATAGATTTGTGCCTCTCTGTTTAACTCCAGGAGAAAAATCTTTGTGGCATGACAATGCCTTTTGTTTATTTTCCTTTGCTAGTTAATGTTTATTGAGCCGGAGTTGAAATTTAGGCAATTTGTCTTGTGAGAGAATTATGAAAAATCTTTGCTCCTGTTGCTAGTTTCCAAAGCAGATCACTGTGGAGAACCAGTGATGTTCACATATATCTGCAAATCTGTTTGGGCTGATGTACACTGGCTAATTCAGGTAGATGCAACAGTCAGATTGTATAGCTGGATGTGATCAGTTTCTTTCTTTCTTTTTTTGTGCCACTTCATTTGATTTCCAGGCAGCAAAATTTTTCACCATTTGCCTAAAATTGCCTCAAATTAATGAGTCTGAAGATCAAATATGTCCTGGTATTCTTTCTCCAGGTGTACTCAGCAGTTGCATAAAGAAGAGTGTAAGAACACCATAAGTATCTGTTAAGAGGGTCCCGAGCACTCTTGTTCTTAGGTAGTAGCCACATAATTGGATGAGACACCGCGAGATGCTAAAAGGGGGAAGAGGCTTATCTCTTCAGAGACCATTGAGATGATGATACTTACTGGGGAAAATCAATTGCGACAAGTTTAGCATCAGAGTGATTAATAAGCATAATTGTGCTAGGCTAGCACATCCTCTTGTGGAGGCAACACAGAGATTTGTTATAAATTAAATTGTAAAGACCTGGAAAAGAGCCTAGAACATTTGTGAAGTTTGGACAGAATCTGTGGGTTTGGCTTTTAGGTTATAAATATACCAAGAGTGCAAGAATAGTCAGTAAGCTAGTTGAGAACTTGAGTTAGGTTTTGCAACCAGGGTTTTTTTCCGCTGCCCTCTTTCTCTACGTTCTTCGTTTTATGCATGAGGAGATCCTGTTTCCTTTACTGGTGCTGTTCTAGTAAAAAACTTTCATTTGTTCTCCCTCAGCCTCTCTCTTACTTTCTGACTTTTTCACTTCCTGCATGGGAAGATAAAACTGGGAAGCAACCCTTGTTGCAGTAGTGAAACTAGATAAAGATAGCTGGTTCTTGTTTCTGTTTCCTAGAAAATAGACTCACTCTTTTTATCAGTGAATCTCAGTATGAAGATAGTGTTATCTTTCAAGTCCACAACCTTCTGATGAAACAGCAAATAGACAATACCACACAATATTCCCAAAGATTCAGAAATTGTTTAATGTCTTCTTTATCTTTGTTTGTAATCCTTGAACTCTTACCTTTATCTCGGGCTTTGCCTGGCACTGCACCTGGTACATTTATCCTTGCTGTACAGCAGTTACGCAGGTGCGTTCTGGTAACCACAACCACCCTCACATAAGCTGTTTTTACTTAAAGCAAATACATGTTTAAGAACTTCAGTGACTTGAGGTTTGAATCAAGATCGTAGTTTGTTTATGAAGCCCATGAAAGAAAGTTGTAGATATGTCATAGAATCACAGAATGCAGCCTGTTGGAAGAGACCTCAAAAGATCATCCAGTCCCAACACTTGACCCAGCACTGAAGGGTCAACTCTAAACTGTGTCTGTACAAAATTTACTGATCTTCATTTGTTTGGATATGTTTTGTATTGTGTCATGAGTATGGTTTTGATTTAATCCATCTTCAGACAAGATAAAGTAGGGTTTTTTCATATTTTTTTTCAGCGCTGTAACCACTTGCCAGTTTTTGCAGTCCAGGAAATACTCAAACTTCTATTTCTGACCACTGTTTCCAATAGATACTTCTTAAAGCACCCCAAGAAAATGTTATTCAATAGATAAGATTTTCTTTTAGAAGAAGTTTATCTTTCACAGAATCACAGAAACATTCAGGTTGGAAAAGAGACTCAGGATCACCAAGTTCAACCGATAACCCTACTCTGCAAGGTTCACCCCTAAACCGTATCTCCAATCACCACATCCAAATGATCTTTAAACACATCCAGGGTTGGTGAGTCAACCACCTCCCTGGGCAGGCCATTCCAATGCCTGACCACACTTTCCATAAAAATTTCTTTCCTAATATCCAGTCTAAACCTACCCAGGTAGTTCTAGAGAGCAATGAGGTCTCCCCGCCTCAGCCTCCTCTTTTTCAAACTAAACAGCCCCCAGCTCCTTCAGTCACTCTTCGTAAGATTTATTCTGCACTTTTCATTTGCAAAAGTGTTGCTGTGACTGTTAACAGACTATAACCCCATGGAAGAAAAAGTAAGAAGTATAGAACAAGTTGACTGAAATATTTAAGGTATGGCCTAATTGCAGAGAGTGAAGTGAGGCTGCAAATACTCATCAGTTCAATTCTCACCTTTGCCTACTTAATGTAGCTAGTTTAGCTGATGTAGGTTTTACATGGATATGTAGTACAGGCTCTATACTTCACACACTCATACAAACCTTGGGTATTTTATGAAATTAATATCATAGTGTTCCACAATGGATTGTTTATGGGCAGAACACTATAAAAACATAGGGACAGTGCCTTGTCCAGTCTTATGTTTTACAAATGTTGGCTGAAAAACAGTGGATTCTTAAGAAATCACGGAATGCCAGGGGCTGGAAGGGACCTCGAAAGATCGTCTAGTTCAACCCTCAACTCAGCACTGAAGGGTCAACTCGAAACCATGTCTCTGCAAAAACTATGTGGAGATAAAGCAAACAGCAGTCCATCGCTGACCCATGTGGTACATAGTGATTTTAGCAAGCCTGATAGAAGGATTTCCTTCTATTCATAATACGAATAGCGGAGAGATGATTTTGTGACTGTTCAATGGAATTCCATCTAAGCAAAGAAACAGATGAGGAACATCTTGAGAAGATTATGAAGGTGTTTATTTAACATCATAACCAAGCCTCGCATTAGTGCTAGAGCTGAGATGTGTTTTAATAGCATGTAAAAGATTATATAGGAACATGGATTGTGGGAGGCCTTTAAAGTGGGGATGAATAATTTATCTAGTGTAATTAAAAAAAAGGCATTTGAAAGAATACCATGTGTGGTTAGATGAGAAAATAAAATGATCTTTTCAGCAAAATTTATTATGTAGATGAGAGGTGATCGCATTTGTCAAGGCAAATGGAAAGGATGTTGTAGCAATGAAGAGGAAATGACAATTTAAATGGAGACAGAAAACCTCCTAACACTGTTCTGTTGAAGAACTGTCCAAATGTAGATATGGGATAAATACAAGGATTTAAAATAAAAGTGGTAAACATAATATACAGGTAATTGATGGGCATGACAGGGGAAATGGCATTTTTCAGTGCCAAGGAAGGCATCTGTGTCTGGAGGATGAATGAGTTAACATTTTCAGATTAACTTTTTATAGTGGAACATTGAGTAGTTCATAATCACACTACTAACCTTGTAGAAAATTACTTAAAAGACAAACCAACTTTAAAGGTAAATGAAACTGATTTTGACTTAGGGTCCTTTTGTCGTGTAATCTTAGTATAGAGTTCTAAAGGTTTTTAAAGTTTCATTCATTATATTATATGTAAGTGATACTATTGTTTGATAGTCCTATTTTTGAAGAGGAACTAATGCTATGAATATGCTGTATCAAAGTGCTCAGTGATCTTAGGGAATTTCACTTCTGTAATTTATGGCTTCTTTTTGTAGGCTGGATGCATCACACCGTGGATCAGCTTGGAGACAAGGCAACCAAGGAAAGCTACGCTATACAGTATCTTCAGAAATCTCTAGAAGCAGATCCAAATTCTGGTCAATCCTGGTATTTCCTTGGAAGGTGAGAAATGACTTTGTAGACTCTGTAACTGTGTTTGTAAAATTTTTGAGGGTATTCATTGTTGTGAATATCTTATGTTGTCTTTCTTAATATTTTCAGAGGAAAAATGAAGGGAAAGACTGTATGTATCTATTGAAGTCTAACTTTCTGGAAATTGTATAAAAAGACAAGGTGCTAACATGTTTGGGAGGAACGTAGATTAGAAGTTGAAATGAAGGATGTTACCCAAGTCATCCTGCTATTTTTGTAGTTTTGTTCAGTCTGCACATTCACAGTGATCTGAACCTGCCCAGCCTGGTTTTACCTGTTCTTTCTTCTACTACCACATTTATTCTCTCTCTCTCCCTCTCTCCCTCTCCCCTTTCGGTACATGCTCTGTAATTCTTTTTCCTTTCCTTCTTAACTTTTCCACAATAATTTCTCTCTTTGTTTTCTCAGAATGTCCCTTCCAATCCCAAACCATTTTTTCCACTAAAATCCATACATTTACCAGGTGTACATCCATTTATAAAAAGCATATATTGCACCTAAATATAAGACAGCAAAATGGATCAAATTGATCTATTCTAAAATCTGTGTGTTGTATTAATTCTCTACTACTAGACAGTATTTCTTAGTTGAAAATTAGCTTATTCCAAGATGTAAAAAAATACCAATTTGGAGGTTCTGGTCACCTACGACTGGAACCTACTTTTGGGGTTGTGGACCTAATTACATTTCTCCAACTCTTCCTGTCAGATAGGGCTCTTAAACCTGCTGTCTGCAGGCAAAAGGAGGAATGCTGTCACTGATTGTGAATGGCGGAGGGCTAGAGTTGGTGTGGAGGATGAAGGTAAAATGAGCCAGGAATCTCCTCTCTAACCTTACCAACTACTAGACTGAAATTCTGTATTTTCCTCAGTAGTTCTGTTCCATGTGCCTTGAGCTAATTGAGCTCATGTACTCTACAGGGAGGACTAGAGGAAAAATACTTGTCTCATTCCTTCAGTCCATACACTGGCCGAGACGAGGAAAGGAACAGGGTTACACTGTTGCACATTCACTACTCTTCTTTTTCCCTCTTCACGTATTCCCTTGTGTTATGCCTTCCTCTCTGGTGGTTGTCCAAATTGGACAGTAAGTTTGTTTAAAATTACCTTTCAAAAATGACACCGCCACTGTCGTTTTCCCTCTGCACTGAAAAAAAATCCATCACCCTGCTTAAATGTTGTTGGATGCTTAATGTTAGCCTAATCAGTCTTCATGTACCTGATGAGCAAACTGATGGAAACATGTCTATTGGAACTTGGGTTAGACTGTGATTAAAATTACCTTCTGAAACTTTGTATTCAGACTTAATAGATGTTTCCATCCAAAGCACTGCTAAATTTTATTGTAGTCTTTTCCTAGTGTGCCTCTCAAAGATGTAAGAGTGTAGCATATTTGACAAACCTTTGCCTGTTCTGTTCTGCTTGATTTTTATTTTTTACTGGAATAAATTTTCTGTTTATGTGTTTTGAAACTTGTCAGTTTTTTTTCTAACAGGGAAACTTAATGCAAACAGTATAAGCAGCAGAGAAATTGTAGATTAAATTTGTATCTGTATATGTATTTTTAATACTTGTTTTTATTTGAAGCTTTTAATTTTCAAAAGGTAGGTATTACGCCCTGAGGTATAATTGTAGCTGTTTTCAGGGTGCTGGTATTTCCACTTAAAATGCCAGAATACCTTTGAAATTGTGTGTGAAAAATACTGAAGTGAAAAATCTGGAACAGCAAGATTTTTAAACAAAATTTCATTCTCTGTATATGCAGTAAAAGTAGCTGGTTTGTGCTTCATTACTTGCAATGTGAGATGTGGGAAATGCATATAAGCTTCCCAGCCGATCAGGGACCATCCTGATGGAGTTGGCCAATATAGCTTAATAATTCTGTAACACTTTTTGTAGGGTGTGAAGTTTCATAACTGTTTGATGAAATAGATAAATGCATTTGAAGATAAACGTTGTGCTTATTGACTGCTAAGTTATCATAGATGAAATAGATAATTGTTTCTTTTAAATGCATTTGTAGATAAATGTTGTGCTTATTGACTGCTAAGTTATCACAGATAAGAGAAATACAAGTCTCTAAAATGTGCTATGATTTGCTTTTCCTTACAAATGCATTAAGCTGGGGTTTAAGCAGTTAATGGTGAACTTGTCAGATAAATCAGTAATAATGTCAATTAAGATGTTTAAGTCTGCTTATGCCTGGCATTCAGAAACAGGAAATATTTTTTGATTCATCTAAATGAGTATGTATTTGCATGACTTAACATTTATCAGATCAGTCTTGGCAAGCCATCCTCAGTGATTACCTTCTATAAATATTACCCAAGTTCTTTTTTTCTTCTCCCAGGTGCTATTCAAGTATTGGGAAAGTTCAGGATGCCTTTATATCTTATAGGCAATCTATTGATAAATCAGAAGCAAGTGCAGATACATGGTGTTCTATAGGGTAAGAATAATACAGGGTAATACAGTAATACATAATTCAATACTAATATTATATTAATAAAGAATATTCTATTTGTGCTCTCAAGGGGACTGTAAAGCTTATTTTTGTTACACCTTCATGTTGTTAGACTTAACTGATTTTAAATTTCAATTAAAAAATGTATGTTTGCTGTCCTTTTTTACAATGCTGCATATGATATGCAGACAGGCTTTGCTTGTTAAAGATTTTCTGTGGTTTTTATGCTTGTTACTGTGGTTTGTATATTGGCAAATATTAAGGGTTTTGAGGGGAATGTATATATTTGAGTTGTTTGTATTTTTACTTTGTTATTAATTCTCAACTTCACTAATCTTCCTATTCAGTGTGCTGTATCAACAGCAAAATCAGCCTATGGATGCTTTACAGGCCTATATCTGTGCTGTACAATTGGACCATGGCCATGCTGCAGCCTGGATGGACCTAGGCACACTCTATGAGTCCTGCAACCAGCCTCAGGATGCCATTAAATGCTACTTAAATGCAACTAGGAGCAAAAATTGTAGTAATACCTCTGCACTTGCAGCACGGATAAAGTATTTACAGGTAAAACTAACGTATTAAGAGGCGGGAAATACTCTTCCAAATGCACAGCAGAGGGGAGGGGAGCAGTGACTCAGAAGTTTAACTTGGAATTGTTTGTGGTGTGTATAACCTGTTTTCATGTGTATTGTAAGCATATCATAGCCTGTAATATTTTATTTCTTCATTTTTAAGTGGAACTTAATTCCTTATAAGTCCTATTTTGCACATTTAATCAAAGCATACTGTTTTACATCACTTTGCTTTTTTCTTTGTATTGTCTACATTTTTAAGTTCTCATAACATTTAGAGAGAACACACAACGCTATCTTTCACTCTTGTTTGCAATTTCAGAGAAAAGGAATTATGAGACCTCTGAATCCAGAGCTCATCTTTGTTCTGATTCTCACAAAGGTTTATATTCTGGTTACCCTCTTTATACTTAGCACCTTTCTAAAATCCCAAATTTTAAATCTATCCTCTCTTTAAGACATAATTAGCTACAGCATTTAGGAAGATTTCATGGACTTGCTCTTACTAAAGTAGGCTTGTGTTAAATTTGCTTTTTACATAATTTTTCCTAGGCTCAGTTGTGTAACCTTCCACAAGGTAGTCTACAGAATAAAACTAAATTACTTCCTAGTATTGAGGAGGCATGGAGCCTACCAATCCCCGCAGAGCTTACCTCCAGGCAGGGTGCCATGAACACAGCACAGCAGGTGAGAAGTTGGGTTATGTTCTGCAGGTGCCCAGCTTTAAGGGTTCTTTACAATCGGTAGTGGTCAAGCTTATTTTATTGAGCACAGGACTGGCTTTTATTGATAAAAAGCCTTTGATTTATTTGCAAAGGGATATTAGATCAAGAAGCTCCCTATAATGTGGGAGAAATATGGGGGTACCAATTTAGAACCTTTGTGGATTTTCATGATTTTAAAAGGTTTCATCTTAAATAGAAATGCTGCAGTGGTTTAATAATCCCATGAAAGGTACACATTCCTCCATTGATGACCATATGGAAACTGATTTTTCAGTTAGTGAGATCAGCTTCAGAATACCTACTCG
Source organism: Picus viridis (assembly GCA_033816785.1). NCBI lineage: Eukaryota > Metazoa > Chordata > Aves > Piciformes > Picidae > Picus > Picus viridis. The sequence continues at coordinate 19,364,105 of CM066570.1, read as the reverse complement.
GCCCTTTTAATATATGTGGGCTGTAAAAATATATGATTTAAAGGAAAGAAATAAGAATATATAGAACCATATTTTTGTCTTCTGTGATTCTTAGGCTTGTAAACCTCATCATCCAAATACTGAACCTGTACTAGGCCTCACTCAAACACCAATTTCACAGCAATCCTTGCCACTACACATGATTCCTTCTAGCCAAGTAGATGACCTGACCAGTCCTGCCAAGAGGAAAAGAACATCTAGTCCAACAAAGGTATATATTCTGATGAACTAAAGAGCCCCCTACCAAAACTATATGGAAATATGCATTGAAATGATGCAGCATGCACAGAATTTGTGCCCAGTTTTAATCCTTTGGCATCAAGGCGGGGAATGTTTTTAGGAATTAAAAAAGAGAAATGTTTCAGGGATGTGTTAATTAGGTTACAGTTGAGACAGGAAGCACATAAAGGCAATGCAGATTGGTGGCACTATACTGCAATCATGGTTGTATAAGTGAAGAAGTGCAATCATAGTCTAGATAGATCATGTCATCCTGTCTATTGCCTTTGCTTATATTTAGAATTCAAGTGTTTCATCATCACACAGTAGTGTTACAGTAGATAAAGTATTCAGCTTTAAAATTAGTGTACATTTAAGTTAATTACATAATTTGATTGGTTTTCATTATAAATTAGATATCATCTAACTTCTTTTGTTAACTACTCTGATACTGTACAGGAATGGTAGAATGAGACTTGGTATGTTTTAGTATGTTCTTTGTTTATAGTTTTATTCTTGAAATGATGACTAATTCTTTCATAAGTAAGATAGTAAAATTGTATTGACTCTTGTCTAGTCACTCATTTTAATGTAATATTTTCTCTCAGAATACTTCAGATGTTTGGAGCGGTGGCCATACAGTGTCACATCCTCCTGTACAGCAACAAATTCATTCTTGGTGCTTGACACCACAGAAATTACAGGTGGGTATATTGAAGGTCTTCAAAAGCTTTGATAATATTTTTTGTTGCTTTCTTTCTTTCTTTCTTTTTGCCTTTTAAGAAAATACAATTTTTTTAGGTTTTACATTTCTGAGATTTAATGTGAAATACTTCCCAAATCCCACAGTGCCACTCAAGTTTTGCTGGCATTGGTGGCTTCTCTGTGTGAGATCAATCCTGTAGTAAAATAATTATGTCTAGCAGAAACTGAACAACTACATTGCATGAATTCTATAATTTACCAAGAGCAGTAATCTTTTTTCTTAGGATGTTTTAAAGATAGATATGCAAATTGCCACACTTGTATGCCAAGTGAGTTTTGCCACTGCTGTATTGTGGAGGATTTTGAAGGAGGTGTAGAAGTATTGTAACAACCTCTTCTGAGACAGCTTCTTGTATCAGACTCCGTAAACAAACGTGTATTCTACAAATACTTCCCTAGATTTTGTGTCATATTTATATGAAATGCCAGATTTTATTTTTGAAATCTTGTTTGGAGGTTTGTTGGGGTTTTGGGGGGTTTGGTTTTTTTGTTGCTGTTACAATGTTTTGATGGCCCCTCCGTTCATGAGGGCTTCTAGTGCGCTTCATCAGGAATTCCGTATTTTGAAAATCAGGCCCAGCTGGACTCATCACCATGTATCACAAATAATGTTTTGGATGCATGGAAAAATAGAAGGGAACACTGTACAGAGACAGAAGGCATTCTGACTGAGCAGTGTCCCCTTCAACTCCACTATAGTTTTTCAGCTGTTTCTGTAGCTGAACAATGTTGGCTTTATTATGCTGCATGGTATTTACCCCCCTTCACTCCCTCACCCCTCCACTTCCAGCACCTTTAATCCTCCTGAATATTTTGTCTACATCTCTTTCTTCATGCATTCTTATTATTTATATCTTTATTTTGCATTCTAATACTTTCTTCCCTTTTTAGTTTCTCCTTTTCCCTCCTCAAAGCAATATCTAAATAGGATTCTCTATCTTAAGTATAGTATACTGGATTTGGTTGCAATAGCTTGACAAAGTTCCAGCATACATGTAAAAGTTTATAGTTTGCAAATACAATTGTTCAAAGCTGAATGAGCTACAGTTTATTTCATATTTATATCTCAGCTCCATTTATGTATTACTTTGATTATGCTGTGCTAGTAAAAGAGATGTGAAGTATGTAGAAAAATAATACATGCAGACCTGAAAGGATCTAAATTAACCTAATACGTGTTTGGTTTTGGTGAGGCTTTGTTTAGTTTGGTTGGGTTTTTTCTGTTTTACGATTTGGTTTGGGGGTGATTGTGGGGTTTTTTTTGTTCATTTCATTTGGGGTTTTTGTTCTGGTTTAGGGTTTTTTTTGCTGGTTTTTGTTGTTGCTGTTGTTTGTTTTTTAAAGGATTTACAGTGATGTGAAGTAGCTTAGTATTTACGAACTATCAAGAAAATTGGCATTTTCAGCGTAACCCAACTTTGCCCTCATCTCCACTACACCTCCTTCCCTCTGAGAGAGTTCCACAACTTTAGCATTTACATCATGTTGCTTAAGAGTAGCACACTTACTGGTAGAATGATGGCATGTGCTGAGTGGTTTAAAACCAATAAAAAGTTCAGATTTTTTTGTAATAAATACTTAAATTCATCAGTTGTTTAGTTTATTACGTTTTCTGGAGGTGTTGTCATATGTGACTATGGGTTGAATTTACTTCATACCAAACAATGTTAATAACAGAACAACACAGTACAAATAAGTGTTAAACTATACATTATGACAATAACAATTCTATATAATCATACTTGAAAGTGTTTTGTCTTTATGATACCAGTGCATGTAATTTTAGTGTGATGGTAATATTTATATACTCGGATAACTTAGAAAGTCTCTTCAGTTTTAGTAACAAGGTTTGATTGCAGAATAATGTTTGGGAAGATGTTTGTGCCTGCAAGAGAAAGCTCAATCATGTTTTCACCTTTACAGCTCTTCATGGATAATTTTTCTACTGTAGGTAAGAAAGTTAGCAAAAAACACATGCAGTTTTAATGACTCTGAACTGTTCTGCTGGTTTTTTTCAGCACTTGGAACAACTTCGTGCAAACAGAAATAATCTAAATCCAGCACAGAAACTTATGCTGGAACAGCTGGAGAGTCAGTTTGTCTTGATGCAGCAACACCAGCAGGTGAGAAGAAAAATATTTTTGTCCTCTACAAAACTTTTGTCGGTAATGAAGTCTGGTTTGTGTCTTATGTCTTGAATTCTTAAGAATTTCCGTTGTACAAAATTCTCATGCCTTTTAGTGCATTACATTAAATCATTTTATTTTTTTTTACTGGTTTACTGGTTGAATCATAATGAGTTTTATTGTAGGGCTACCAGATAATGTAAAACGTCGAGCCACACTTGAGAGGACATGTCTAGAAGCAGCTGTACTTGAAGAACACATAGTTGTAGTAAGACTTACTGCAGCATATCTCTCATCCTCTCATTGTTTACATCTCTAAGTGTCCAACTTAAGTAGTAAAACACAAACACTCAAACAAAAGGGCCTAGATGATAAGTGTGACTGTTGCCTTACCTTAAAATTTGCTTGGTGTATTTGTGAGCATGAGTCTCTTTTTTTTTTCTGAAAAGCAACTGTGAAAATCTTAAAGTCAGTACAAAATTGGAATTGACCAGTTGACAGTGAAGTACACAAACCTTGTACAATCATTTTATACTATCTTTTTTTGCTTTGTTTTAAATTCTGCAGCTAATGTTCTTGTGCTTTGTTCATCTTCTGTTAGCTGAGACAAACAGGAGTTGCACAGGTACGATCTACTGGAATTCCTAACGGGCCAACAGCTGATTCATCACTGCCTACAAACTCTGTCTCTGGTCAGCAGCCGCAGGTTGCTCTAACCAGAGTGCCTAATGTCTCTCAGCGTGGAATCCGTCCTGCCTGCCCTGGGCAGCCTATGGCTAATGGACCCTTTCCAGCAGGCCCTGTTCCCTGCAGCACAGCAAGAACGCTGAGTAGTACAGACACTATTTTGATAGGCAATAATCACATAACAGAAAGTGGAAGTAATGGAAACGTGCCTTACCTGCAGCAAAACGCACTCTCTCTACCTCATAACCGCACAAACCTGACCAGCAGCG